>VZRF01011463.1:341550-672095 GCA_013396875.1 Vireo altiloquus
CACAACCCTGCTTATCTGCCAGGGTGAGCCTGTGACAAGGACTGGAGCTGGGCATGTGGCAGCCCTGCAGCACCCTGGCCTGGTGGCACACCCTGTGGGCTGGCTCTTTGTCCCTCTGGAGAGCAGGCAGGGGTACTCTTCCCTAACAGAGAGATCTCAGTCTCACAGTTAACACTGACAATGGTTAATCTTCATTTGCACTGTGGAAGTTACTATCTGAGAACTTAGTGGCTTCAGGATGAGTAACTTTGCTGCTTGGGCAGCTCCCAAAGGGCCCCCCTTACGCTCGGTGAGCATCCTTGCTGGTGACTGGCTGTGATTTGTCATAGAGAGGATAAATCATCCCTTTCTGTCCAATTCAGTGCCAAACACAGAGCAGTGAGAACTGGGCAAGGTGGCCTCTTTGAGTTTGTTTTGAAAACGATCAGGCTGACAGAGAGTGTGTGTGCAGAGATCCCTTTTCCCAAAGGGGAGCACCAGGCCTTTTGACATCAGAAGGCTTTCTCCTGATGGGATGCTGATGTCCAAGAAATAAAAGCATAATGGATTTTCCTAGAGAGTGCCCCTGGGGGTCTCTGACAAGGCTCCTTTCAGCCATCTCCCTGCAGTGCACTAGTTTCTCTAAGACAGTAATTTACACTCCAGTTGTTTTGTACAGGAGACTTCTGCTTACACAGAAGAGGTTCATAGCATGCCAGCCCCCTATGCTTGCTGGGATTCAGCACAGCAGTAACTCACGTAGAGCGTTGCACAGCAGCCCTAAATGCGACAGTGTGCTGTATAATCAAGATGAAAAGGTTTAATGTGAACCCAAATATGCTGCAATTGCTGCATACGTGGGCTGAATGAGCATGCTCCTGCTGTCGGGGGAGAAGAGTCATTTGAGAAAGGGGATATTTTATTTTCTGTGTCACTTTGGAAGTTTAAACACTGCCAGTAAACTGACATCTCACTCCTGTGAGTAATCCATTGCTGAGAGGCAACATGAAGGCAGCATCCTGCATTCTTTACATCTTTTAGTGGGAAGCAGCAGAAGAGATGGGGAGTTTTCTGGAGCATAGGGATGTTCTCAGTTGTGTTTGGAGGTCAGCAGTGACCATGTTTGCCTTCCTCTGGAGCGCTCTTTCAGCTGCTTTGTAGCTCATTCAGGTCAGTCAGGTTGATGGAGGCACATGGACCACTGTGTGTCTGATCGAGTGGGGACGCAGGGAGTCCAGGTTTTGTTCGTGGTTCTAATTCAGGATCATAATTGCAGCCAATTCTCACACTCTTGATTGATTATCTGGATAGCAGAAGCAACATTACTCCTTGTGTGCCATGTCTGTAGATAGAAGAAACCTCTTAATAGGCAAGTTGTCACTTCCTACATTTTTATAGACTGGCACAGCTCGTGGTGGCTATTTTAGGCAGCCAAACTGCAAATGTATCGCTTGCATTTGGATCTGTTTGAAGGCAGTCTTCAGACCTTTCAGGATTATTACCTGCAGTTTGCTCTGTGGGTTTTAGAGAGATGAAGAGTTGCTCCTGCAGGAACAAAGAGCTGCTAAAAAGCCACTGATAGTAAGATTTGGGCACTGGAGTTACCCTGGGCAGCTCATGCTCTCGCTGGGGGCTGACTGCTGCAGGGGCACAAGTATATGATGACAAGGGCCCTCCTCTTCAGGCTTGAGGTTTATATAGGTGCTCCAGGGAAGAAAGCAGGAACATGAGCAGCCTGCCCATGTATGTCAGGATTGCAAAGGCCTCCCATGAAGGCCTTTTTTTTCCCTCAACTTGGTATTTTTATTAAAATACAACCAAGCATCAGTTCACGCCTCGGTCCGCACTTTTATCTCATGAGCTGATATTCATAGGTACAAGTACTAAGTGAATAACGTAGCACATGAGCACGTGTGAAACCGTAAATCATTCACTCTGGAGAACAAGGCAGCCTTGTTGTGCAAGCTGGTGGACACTGCAGCCTAAGTGTAGCAGGTCCAACAGAGCAAGCTGGGATTTTCCTTTATAGCGGGCAAGAGGAATATATCGCAAAGCACAGTTTTGTGAGGGGGGAAGGAAACATGTTTTTCAAAAAGTTGAGGTGACTCTAGGGGTTACATGACTACAGGGAAAGGCATTCCCCTGGGCGTTTGTTTCCCAGCTGTGTATACACACCGCAGCAGTGGAGGCATTCCTGGAGCTCAGCATCTTCAGCAGCTGTGAGTCAGCCTAAACCCTGGTGTGGCTTCTGGCAGAGCCGGGGCTTTTCCTCATAGCTTGACTTTTGTGCTTGGGAGGGCTTAGGGTTGCTTTGGCAGAGCACAGGGTCACAGGGCTGTGCTCCTTTGTGGGTGGTGTGAGATGGGGAGGATGGCAGAGCTGCTGCTGGAGCAGCTGGCCTGACCAGCTCCCAGGAATGCCACATTCAGCCCGAGCCGAGTCAGTTACTTTGGGGTGAGAGGCATGTGGAAGAAGGTAAATTAAACAGAAGATGGAGTTAATAAAAAAAAATGGATTGATTAGAGCTGTAAATTCTTATTTTTATTTCATGTATATGGGTGTTAATTTCACAGCACAGGGGTAATTTACTGCATTGATTTATTATGTTTCTGCGCTCTGGAAAAAACAAATTTTAATTCAAACCATTGCATTATTTTGTTTAGTGTTAACATATTTTGAATTAACCCAGTAAGCTTCTCTCCAGTCTTACGCAGATTACTTAAGATTCTTTAACTAACACACCAACAGACCAAATTTCACTCTTGTGCACATTGTAATAAATTATTTTACTCTAAAATTATGCTTGTGTGTCTGGAAAATAGGCTTGCACCTTGCTTAGCCTTTTGCTGGCACCATTTAAACAGAGGCAGACCCCTGGCACCCCTGAAATACTATTTGCTGCAGTGGTGAAGGCAGGATGCACTAGTAGGTTTAAAAATAGTGCATGTAGGTCAGCACATCTTTGCAGAGCAGCAGTACTCTGCCTATGGAAGTTGTCTCTGAACTGTCACATCTGCACCTAGATTTGTAAAGACTCTGGATATTTTCTTGCTGAAGTAGTATTAATATTTATATAAGCTAATGCGGGGTTAGTGAGTGTCAGAATTTAATTGGTATGAATGCTACTCTTCTCAGTAGGCTGGGCTTTGCTTTCTTTTGCACTCACAAAGCCAGCTGGCGTAGAATCCTGCTGGGTCTGAAAGCCACATTTGCTCTGCCATACTAAAATAATTCTTCACCCTCCTGTCATACATCCTGATTTTTATAGCTGCTTTCCTTTGGTTTGTCCCAAGAAATCCCCACACTTCTTGGCTCTCACAGACCGAGGCAAATCCAGTGGTCTGCTGCTGCTCCACATCCTGATGGCCACCAGCAGTACAGCTGCTGGGTACCCAGTGCCTCCTTTCAGCCCAGAAATCATAGAATCATAGAATGGTTTGGGTTGAAAGGGACGTTAAAGACCATCTAGTTCCACCCCCCCTGCCATGGGGAGGCACATCTTCCACTAGACCAGTTGCTCAGAAGCCCATGCAGCCTGGCCATGAACATTTCCAGGGATGGAGCAGGGATTATCCTTCTATCACACTTAAATATTGTAACTGCTGTTAGAGCAGACCTTGAGGAGGGGATTGCTCTGGGCAGCTGTGGAGGGTTTCTCAGCGGTCCTGGAGGGTTTCTAGGTTTCTCAGCCTCTTCTTGTGATCAAGGAACACTCACCTGGCTGCTCCATCCATCCTGCTAAACTCTTAATAAACTTCCTCTGAAATAAGATCTTCCATATCTTGTAAACTAAGGCCATTAGCTTTTTGGGGGGTTTTAGTCTAACCTGCAAGTCCTTCTCCAGGATGTGTTTCAGGTGCTGTAGTGATCAAATTAGAAAATGTATTTTGAATTTTGGTGGTGTTGCAGGTCACCTCCCTCCCACTGGGTGCTCCTTCTGAAGAGTATCTCCCTCATGTGCGTTGGCCATGGAGCCCTTTTTGGCAGCTCACGTATATGATGAAAATCATTTCTGCTGATCATAGCATGAATATCTCAATGCTATTCAGCCTGTAAGCATCCTTGCCCTGTCCAAGAGCAGAGAGGACCTTGCAGAGGGAAAAGGCATTCGTTGTGGGGCTCTCCAGTCAGCGGTGAATTTGGGGAACTGGTCTCCCTTTCCTTCCGTGCTCTTTAACACTGTTTGTACAAATGCTGAGTTCACCAACAATTGCAGAGCCCAGCCCAGTATATCCATCACTGACATGTGACCATAACTAATACAGATTTTTACAAAGTAATTCTCCTACCACATTAGCTGGCTTCCATTCTCTGTAATTTATGTTGTATCAACACACACTAAATGATCTACTTTCTTTGCTTTCACTTCTCTATTATTTAAAAGCATGGCTCTTAATGACTTCTTTGTTATATACTCACTGTTAAAAATTGAGCTTTGCAGCATTTTAAAAGCTTTTAATTTCTGCTTTGGCATGGCTTATTCTTTACTAGACACCATATTTCCAGTGGTTGGAGCCCAGGCTTAACAGCTGGAAAATCAAAGGACTGTGGGTGTTGGAGTTACATGCTTAATCACAGTGGCACTGGTAAGCATGCTAGGCACTGTACACCACATTAGGCAAAGTTCTGCCTTAAGGAGTTTGTCATAATAACAATAATAATAATAGTAATTATTAACAAAAAAGAGAATTAAAAAAATAGGGAGGAGGATGTAAATCAAGTCCATCTGCTTGCCTGGGCACGTTTATTCCCCAGAGTAAATTTCAATTAGATCCTGAGCTGCAGCACAGCAGGGACACGAACTCTTCTTTTGACTTTGAGTGAGTCACCTCACCTCATGGGTTTTTTTTCTTTTTTTTTTTCTTTTAGTTTTGTGTAAGTGGAAGTATTTTCTTACCTTGTGTGATTGTCCTGTAAATTAATTCACAGTAGACAGTTTGCAGATCAAATACTCTTGCTCTGGGAATGCAAGCTATTGATTTTTTAGGCATCCTGGCATTAACAGATGTGCATTCACAGTCATGTATCCATAGGCATAAAAAAAAAAAAAAAAAAAAGAAAAGAGGAGTATCACTGCCAAAATGGTAGGATGAAGAGGATTTTAGACTAAGTAAATATTGTCTAATGGCCAGACCACTGATTCCCCTGAAAATGACAAAATTTGGGCTCAGCCAGCATGTCTCTTCCCTCCTCCCTTCCTCCCTGGCAGCGATTCCCTTCTCAATCTGTGTATGTTATCTGATAAAGGTGTGAGCTGTGTCACCTCAGTTGAGGCTACAGTAGTGCTGTTATTAATAAAATAATAAATCCAGATTTATAATTTCTCTTGAACAGACCTGATTTCTGCTATCAGTGGTTTTTTATTCATGAAGCACTGAATATGGCTGAGATTGCTGGATGTCTCTGGTATCAAGTGCCTCTTAAAATGGCATTGAAAGATACAATATTTCTCATAAATGCCATTTCTTTGTAATCAGCAGATTTATACTTGGCTTATAGAAATTTTAACCTTTCTTTAGATCTCCATGATGACTTTTTTAGACCTCTTTCACAGTAAGAAGTTTAAGGAGTATTTCCATTGCCTTGACTGGACAGTTGTGTTCTCACTTATTCAATTCAGCACCAGTTTTTTATCTGAACTCCCTGTTTGCTTCGGTAGAGACTTATTTCTGAAGGGCATAAACATGGCAAGACCAGTGGAACAGTTTTTTCTTATAGAAGAAGTTGCCCAATAACCAGACAACTCCCTCCTTTCCTACCTCGCCACTAATTCTGGAACAGAAACAATTTTGCCACTGATATCATAAATCTTTATTGTTGTGCATTGCATCAATCATTTATTATTTTTTAAAAACATCACCAGAGCATATCTTCTGCTTTTTCAGAAGTAACTTTGTCTGTCATCTTAGCTGTGAAACTCATTTTTCTACCTTGTCAGTCCAGATTCTGTATTCGTAAATTTCCAGAAGTCACAGCTAGGCGGAACTGATCAAGAAATCACCTACCTTTTTAAGATGCTATACTATTCCTTCAGTAATTTGTAATTAGGCCTGTTCCATTCACTTCCAGGTAGCCAAATTCTCTTGATAGTATTATTATCAATGTCAGAACCACAGTTGAGCTTACTGGATGAAATTGTTCCCCAAGTACTGAGTACCAGCCCTGTTAAATGTATGCACAATACATATGCTATGAAAACGTGTCATATCCTGCCATTCATTGTTATGGTAATACCAGAAAATGTTACAGTAATTGCTTGTGGTCCAAATCTGAACTCTGGCAGGACGAATTAGGATGGTGAGTTAGGGATGCTGAGGTGTGGAGCCTGTGAGTGTGGCATTCCTGCAGGAGTAGGGGTCTGGAGAGGGAGCTGCCAGGGAGGAAAATAAAGCTGTGATGTTAGTCCAGAGGAGGTGAAAGCTTGGGATCAGGGTTGGGGTTATTTTTTCCTTTTTATTTCCTACTGCTTTTTAATCAGTCAGGTAGCTTGTGTTTATCCTTTGCTCAACAGTCAAAGTTACTACTGGTATCTGTGATGTTGGAAGCTGCAAATCCCAAGCAGACAATATTAAATCAGCTTTTCCCCCTTTTGCTCAGTTGCAGTGAATACAGTCATATTGTCATCGTAGAACAAGTACTTTTAGTGGCTTGAATAGTTTCACCTTGTTGTGTGAGCAATTTCTAAAATCTCTTTATGGACTGGAAGTTAGAGGCAAGGAATGTAGTTCTGGTTTACTCTTAGTTAACATCCGATCCTTGGTACAAACAGTGATATTTCCTGTTTGGAGAATTAGATTGACCTATGCTGCATGTGGATATTAAAAAAAATAACGTAGCTCGGAAATGGAAATAAAAAGAGAAGGCAACTGGGAAGGCAGGTGTGTTTGCTTAAGCCATAATGATGTCAGTAATCACCAACTATTAATTCTTCTTTGTCTTCCATCACATAGGAGGTTGTGTCAGCACCTATTAAACCCCCAAAGCCTCATCACCTCACAGTTCAGCTAAACTAGTCTGTTCAAAAATTAAGCTTAAGAGTGGATTGTGTTACTTTTCCCTTTTTTTTCTGACTCTGTTTCTATCTGAGTTACACTGTTATAACCAAAGATAATTATTTTCTGTGAAATTACTCTACCCTCCTTTCCCCTTCCCCTTATGTTAATGAGAATATTTTTCTTTTCCTGGGAAGACTGACACAACTTCTTTGAAATTAGTAGTGTTGTTGCCAGTTAAGTATGTGACCTTATCTGTGTAATTGTACAGATCGTGCTGCCATATGTCTGCATGCACAGAGCTTAATTTAACCAGAGACATACATGTGTAAAAATAAAGCAGTATCTGGGGGTTAAATATCAGAAGAGAACCCTAATCACAGCTTTCACATTATACACAGCTTTCTACAGAGCTCTAAGAGCTCTGAAGTTAGTTTTTTATAAAACACTCTTTACATGGGACCATGCTCTTGTAACCTTGTTTTTATGTTGATTGTCATGTGAACTCCGCTATGCTTCTTCTTTCTTGCCTGTTGTACCTACTTGGTTTCTCCCCCTGTGGTAGGTAAGTCCTTCCCGCTGTTTGGTATGGTAGCATAGGACCATTTTTAGTTTTTTGCAAGCAGAGAACTGGTGCAAAGGAAGCAGCTAACTCATCCAATGCCGGCAACAGAAATTTGGTCTTTACTTGCCTTCCAAGCCAATGGCCACATGTAATTATGGCATGGGTCCATTCCATCCTGCCCTGCTAAATGTGAGGCTGCCTTAGCACCAGTGTTTTCTACCGTGTGTGCAGAAATTACCTGGGTGTGTTGGAGCCCCACTAGAATCTATTTCCTATCCTGTTTCCAACTAGCCCACCTTTTCCCATCCCTGCCCTTCAGTCCTTCCTTGCCTTTCTTTCTTGCCCACAGGCCAGCCTGGATTGCCCAAAGGAGAGAAAGAATTACAGTTTGCACAGGGACAAGGAGTCTCAGATGGCTCTGTTGGAACCTGGACATCTAAGGGCAGAGCTGACTCTTCTCTTTTGAGTGGATGAAGCAATTCCCTTCACCATCAGCCTAGTGCTGGTGCTATCATGAGGCAAGGAAGCAGACCCAGAGCTCTGGAAGTCCCCCACTACCCCCAGTAATCATGATCTTTCTTTCTCGACATTACGTTTGCTTTTACTTTCTGTGCAAGAATGTTTCTTCTCTGCTTCCTGAGTATATGAGTCAATGTCATGACATGCTGTGGGTTTGTTGCCTTCTAAGAGAAATGTAATGTTTGTGTCAGATGAGTTGCGTGCAAGGAATCTATGCTGCAGTGATCTATTTATATGGTAATTAGCAAGTAGCTTTGCAGCTCTTAAAGGGATTTGGTTTGAACACTAAGTATTATTTCCTTCATTTTAACGTACCAGTGTATGAACAGCAGTGCATGCGTACATTTTTTTTATGTAGCCACAATACCCGAAAGATAAATGTAAGAGAATATTTTGGCTATAATTAATTTTGCTTCCATTCACCATATGCTTGTATATCTGACCTTCATTTTAATCACCTTCATTTTACATCACTATGTAATAAAATGTGCAGTATTAAAACAAAAGTTGCTTAAAGAAGCACAAGTGCTTATGGGTGCTACATCTTCAGCTGAATTATGTGGTTTGTGCCACCTGAGAATTTGACCATGTTATCCTTAAGAAGATAGTATTATGAAAAGGTGCCGTCATTGCTCAAAGATGTTTAAGTCATTTCTGTTAATAGGAGAATTAGAAGAGTTTTTTTAAATCTTTGAAGAAATGTTGTAAGCCCACTCAGACAGATCCTTTAGAAGAGACAAAAGGGGATGGAGAATTTTCTCTATCCTTATTATTCTCTGTGTTTGAGGCAGTTCTTGAGACACAACCTGGGAACACACTGCAAATGACGCAAAGAATAATTGCTGCTAAATTTAATTTATTGAGTAGGTGTGAATTAGATTGATTAAACAGAGAATAAACACACACAAGATTACCCAGAGTAGCTGCATGGATGGAAAAACGTTAGACTGTATTAACAGCTTAGATATGCATGATGCTGAGATATTTTTCATGAGAGTCTGTAATTTCTTAGGGGATTTCTCTCAGGTCTGTTATTTCTTTCTTCTAACACTTAGTGTAATCTAAACTGATTAAGGGAATGCTATGCATTAAAGGGAAGAAAAATAAGGCAAACACATGCTTAAGAATTAACTCGAGTAGTCTGCTGGGGTGAGCTGCAGCTTTGACTCAATAATATGCCCATGCCCTGCATTTTTGTGTTTGAAAACCCCTTGGCTCAGGCTGGGTTCACTTGCAGAGGACAGAGTCCTTTAAGAAGGATGCACAGCTCAGCATGAGAGAGGCCAATAGGCAGGATTTGGGTACAGTCCTTGTGTGGTCAGCTGGATCAGGAGGCTTTATGCCCCACTCCCAAGCTTAGCTCCAGTCTGTTGGTGCATCTCTCCTCCTGCTACCTGGTATTGAGCAGGGAGGATCTCAAAGGACTTTTTATTGTGTTCAGCCTGCAGGAGGAGGTTTCCTCTTCACCTCCAAAACTTCTGTCTCTACTTTCTGCTTGGAGTCATTGTGCAAAATAGCTGGGATTTTTCAAACACCCCACAAGGTATCAGCCTAACCTGTTTGCCAGGCTACTTTAACAGCAGAAGTGCAGTTCTGAGAACATAATTAAGATTTAATGTGAAGAAAAATGTCACAGAAGAAAAAAATTCCTATGAAAAGAGAGAAATTTTTTTTGCTTAGAAACAAACATGAGGAAAGGAGATGAAAACGTGAAGAAAATAATACATGTTTTGTTGAACTGGCTGAATAAAGACAGTTGCATCACACAGAAAATATTACATGTCCAAAACTGTTTCACCCATATATTTGTATGGACTTGGCTTTTGTCATAATGAATACTCACACCCACCTCTAATAATTCTTTTTGGTAGAAGAAACTAACCCAGAATCATATCCTCAAGATACCCCAATTTCTGCACACTGAGTCCTGCAGGAAAAGTAAGAGGAATTGTGGAGGTTCAGGTTGCAGGGTTTTTTGTGCTTTTGATTTGGTTTTCTCATGTGTGTGGTTTTGGTGGATTTTCATTAGTGCTTTTATTTTAATTATTTACTAATTAAAAATAATTCATAGCTAAGAACTCAGTCAGGCAAAGCAAAACCTGTGCTGCCTTTTGGTAAGCTGAAACGGTGACATTATTTTTTAGTATTTATTTGCAATATTGTGGCACCTTTGTAGGCTGCAGTCGTGAGGCAGCACCCCGCCGTGCTTGGCAGGATAAGTGGAGTAAAAGATGGTTGCCACACCGAAAAAGCTCGCAGTTTAGGGGGAGCCTGAGACAACAGATGGGGAAAAGCAGATGGAGATGCGTCAGAAAAACCAAGGCGGTATTGATCAGTGCTAAGTTTGTTGCTGGGCACTCTTGGTGTGCGGAGGAGTGGAGACCAGGCTTTTAGAGAAGGGAGCAGTGGTCAGTTTGGACACGTGCTGGCAAGGTGCCTGCATGCCCTTGTGTGCCAGGGGCTTCGTCCTGGGGCTGCTGCAGCTCCCAGCCGCTTGCAGGGAGGGGCTGCAAGGGATTTGCTCCAAATAGTATATAGGATATATATATATGTGTGTATGTTCTGCATCTGTATCTATGGAGAGATTTCCCTCCGTCTCTCTGAGGTGTGTATATATAGATACAATTTTTAGTTATTTTTCTTCCAAAATATAGCACAAATTGCAAAGGGTTGGTTTTGGCAGGTTTTGGGTTTGGATTTTTTTTCTTTCTTCCTTTCTTTTTTGGTTTTGTTTGGGGGTTTTGCTTTTTCTTTTTTTTTTTTTTTTTTTTTTTTTGTTTTTTTTTGGGGTTTTTTTTTTTTTTTTTTTTTTTTTTTTTTTTTTTTTTTTTTTTTAATTAAAGGATTTTTCAGGAAAAAACATTCAAAGTGGATCTTTTTTGTTTATTTGTGTATAAGTTTGGAGGTCTTTTTCCCTGTTCTCCTCAGTTTTCATGAGGAAAGAAAGACAGTGACAGTCCTGCAGGAGAAAGGCTTAACTGCTCTTTGAATGGGACATGAGGGCAGAGGCCCCTGGAAAGGCTGAAGTTTTCAAACATGATGTCCAGCTGTGCTCCTGAAAGGTGAAATTCCTTCATATTCTGGAAAAAGCTGGCTACTGTCCTCACCATAGTTAAAAAATGAAATACCTAATGGAGCATCCTCATCCCTTTCTCCTACACTGGAGCTCCAGGGGTTTTGTAGCAGGGATTTATAGAAACACTTGCTGTCTACAGCCAGGGCAGGATCCAGGAAGGCCTCTGGGTACTTGATTTCTCATTGGTAACGATGTGCATATAGACAGGTGTACCAGAGTTAAAACTGTACATTTTCTTCCCCTGTCTACCTGTGTGGGCAGAAGGACTCAAAGTTAAATGACTGAGTCAGACATTTAGAGCAAGATTCTCATCTCTTTTCAAGCATGACTTCTCTCCTGTGTCAATCCATCTACTTAAAGGGATCACATCACTGGGGTTCTTAAATGCCCTTTTTAAATATAAATTTGCACTACCATACCATGGGGAGCTGAAGAAATTCGGTCTTTGTAATTTGTCAAGAAAAATTTAAGAGGTTGTGCCTTCATAGTTTGTGTGTGCCTACATGGGGGCAGGATTTCTGACAAAGGTTTTCTTTCATCTAACAGATAAAAGGCATAAAAGACAGTGAACTTAGTGAAATTCAGACTAGAAATAGTCCTATTTTTCTGGCTCAGGATAGTTATAGCTATGGTCCAGACACAGAGGCCAAGCGGTGAAATTCCCCAACCATTATTATCCAGGAGCACAAAACAGATTATCTGATCTGGACTAAAAACCTATTAATGCATAATGAACACAGTTTAAGCCAAAAATTACCATAGCAGTAGAGGGGCTTTATGGCACAGCTCTGTTTTGCACAAAAAGCTGGGAAGAGAGGCCATGCCTCTTCTGGGAATGGGTAATATATATTCAAATACAGTGTTGTCCCATATTCTTGTCCTCTGGGCTTCTTGAATACCATTATTGCTGTAAAACATTATAAATAAATCAACAAAAGAAAAACTTGTTGTATATATTCCTATATCAATTCTAACAGGATTAAAATAAGAAAACATTGACACCAACTTGCCTCACATAAGAAACATGATTTTCTCATTCTGTCACAGCTTGAAACATAGCAGACCATATTCCTTTTAAATCACTATCTCACTGGTAGTAAGGTGTAATGGAGCTTTTCAGACTCTGGTTACAAATTTTTTGGATAAAAAAGTTTCCTATCTGTTACAAAACATCAATAAGTGCATTCAGCGAGGTGTGGGATAGGAGTGACTTGTTCCATTTCTGGGGGCATGTCGTATTTTATCATCTTGCAGCCTTCTTTTGATTTGGTATGCTGAGAGAAATTAATTTGACTGTTTACAATATTTAATTTTCAATAATTATTCAAGCATATAGAACGACAGGCATTTACAGTATGTATTAAACAGCTGGATTAGCAATTGTGCATGTAATTAGAAATTACACTTAAAATACAAACGTGCATTTGAATATTCAGTTACCTTTAAAAAGAGAAAAGGTATAAATAAAACTGTGAATGCCTTAGAAATTATTTACAAAGTCCATGAAGTGCCCTTCATAAGCGAGCCTTTGCCAGAAATACTCATTGAATTCCAATTGCAAGTCACATGTACTTTTTTTCCCCTAAGATAAGACTGAACTGCTGGAATTTGGTAGTTTTTCCATGCTGTTGTGGTTTCAGAATCAGCATAGGATTGCTTTTCCCAGCCTCCAAAGAGAGACATCCCCCCTGCATCCCCCTGTGTCCGTGCTGCTGGTGGTGTGAAAGGCAGGATGCTGCTCCCACCCGGCACCCAGTCCTCAGCCCCGCCTTCGCCAGAGGTCCACTTTGGTCATGGCTCTTGGGAAACCTTTTTGTTAGGACAAGATAAATCTTTCCCAGAAATTGTGGAACTGTCAGGATGTGAAAGTATTCTAAATGAACAGCAGTCTGATCTTATTACTTCAGAGTTTATCCTTTCCCCACCTTGAATTGTGTTGCAATCTTTCATTCGGTCAAAACTGATTTGTAGGATAGATGACACAGCAACCCCAGGTGCAATCACCAAAAATGCCTGGAAATTATTTTTAGAAGTGACTTTTGAGAATCCATTTTAGATGCCTTTGGAAATACATTCTTCCCAGATTTTGTTATGGTCTCCTAACATGGCTCCTGGGTTGAGTGCTTTGTTGCTGTGCACATGGCACATGCACCTGGCTGTCTACATCAGAGCAGGCGTAGCTGAACCCCAACTTCATTTTCTCTGTTAATTTAATAATTCATAAGAACCCAAACAAACTCCAGTCTTTTGTCTCATGACTACTTTGGACGAAATGGGCTATAAATGTAACACCTTCAAGGAAAGAGTTTCATCCTGCTGTCAGTGAAGTCAATGGGATTCTTGCCATTGCTGCAGATGGGAGTGGGATTGAACCCTTAGTGACTGTCTGAGTGTGAAATGAGAAAATATTTTTAGCCAGGTTCATTTGAAATTATTAGAGACAAATTCTCATCTAAGATAACAGTTGAGGCTGCTTTCCATGGCCTTTCAGCATATTAACCATAAATCATGTCATGAGTATGAAATACCCCTTCCTCCTACATATATCCCCTCCATTTAAAAGGATTATAATTTAACATTGAAAAAAAATTCAAATCTCTGCCCCTCAAAAGTTTACTGGATTTAAGTAATTATGTTACTTTTAGGAAAAAAAATAATTAAATGAAGATAGTTATTTTCCATTTTTTTACTATACTGTATTACAAATTTTCGTGCTATTGTTCTGTTCGCTGTTGTAGTGCAATTCTGTGTATTTATTTGTTGACAAAAGTGATTTTTTTCCTAGACCTTCCAGCACAGTGCATAAGAGATCCTCTATTTTTCCTGCTTGTGTTATTTTCTGGCTTAGAGATGGAGGCAGAGGTTTTGCAGTTTTTGCAAATAGGCTAGTGAATAAACAAATTCATAGTCTTAAGGTCGAAGGGGTATTCTATCACCTGCTCTGACCCCTTCATGGTAGACACGGTAGAAAATCACCTAATTACTCCTACACTGAAGTGTTTGACTGAAGCCAGTATTCTGGGAAGATACCAATTTAAAGGCTACAAGACCTTTCTTTTTTTTTTCCCTGATGCTCATCTCTGATATTCTTTGAAAGGTCTGGTTTATTTTTCATTTAATTTGTCTGACTCTTCTCTCCACCATTGGATTTCATTGTACTTTTCTCTGCTGCAATAAAAAACCCTTTACTCCCTAGTAATTTTTCCCTGTGCAGGTATTTATGTGCATTAATCCAATTTTTAATTAATTAAAGACAGTATAGTTTTTAATGCAGAGAGAGGAAGAGAAGCACTGATTTAATTGGTGCATATTGTCATTGACTTAACATGTGGAAAAACACAGGCTGTTCTGCCTCCACAGAGCCATTCATGGTCACAGTCTAAACATGACTTTCAAAGTCCTCCCGGCTCAAGTGTGAAACGTGCAGGAAAAACCAGGGTCAGGTGCAGAGGTGGGTATGAAGTAGTTCCAAGGACCTTCTAACCATGAGCAGCAGCAGCTGCCGATGCAGCAAAGAAGGTGTGCCAGGTTATTGTTCACAAAAATTATTGCTCGTGGCGCTGGCTCCCACAGTAAGCTGATAGATGCCTAATTTCTTTTTGCTGTAGCTAGGAAGTGAATGCATATGGCTTAGCCATTTGTCATCCACCATGGCTATCCCCCCCTACTTCAAGGACAAATTATTCCAGTGTTGTTATGGCTAGAGATGGAAGATTCTTGGCTTGGGGGCCTTATCCCCTTTAATGCTTCCTTTGGAAGAAGAAGATGGAAAATTTGGTGTTGCCTCTAAATACAGGGGAAGCATTTTTGGGGTAAAGAACCTAGACAGATGTAGGCTTTCTAAACATCACAGTATATATTTAAAGAAAAAAAAAAAGATGAAGACCCAAGTTCTGATGTTTCCATAACGTACAGCAGATGCTCTTAGAAACTCCAGTTTGTTTCCGCTCTGCTCCCACTGATCAGATTTATGCACATCATGAGCCTGACCAGTGTGGGTTTATCAGCTGCAGAGGATGAGCACTGTTGTGTAGGACAGAAGAGAAGAGGTCCAGTGTGAACTATCACCTAAGCACAGCAACCACGTTTGGTCACCAAAGTGGCAAGCACTGATGTCCATGCTGTCCCTTGGTGCTCTCCCATCCAGTCCATGGGATCTGTCCTGTGAGCAGGATGGTGCTCACTTCCTTACTTGCTGGCAAAACTTGCTAACAGCACAGAAGCCAGTGTAATAAATCATAGGGAGTTGTATTCTTAGAAAACAAGCTATCATGGGTGAGGGGCTGGCTTTAGTTGATGAAAGAGAGTGGGGGGAGAGTCATGAGTTACAACTTGGCTCCTCTGAACTCCAGCTACAAGTCGGAACCGCAAGATGTTGCACAGTGTTTGCTCTAGCAGGCTGGCAGTTAACTCACTTGTGTATTAACAATTCCTTGTTAACTTGAAATGTGGGGTAATTAAGACCTGGATTCCCTCCTTAGCTGTGCCATAAGGTTTGTGCGAGATCTGGAAATGTCTCTTGGAGTGGTTTCCCCTGCTCAGAGGTCAGGACTTTGCCCAGCCAGCTGACTTCATGCCAGCAGTGCAGGGCTGGTGCCCACATACAGACAGAAAGCCCAATTCAGCCCCCAAGAAGGAATTGCATCTCCCCAAGGGAATGAGAGTATCAGAAGCACAAAAAGAAAATACGTTTTTGTTGTTTTCATTTGCCGTCTGCTTTAGGGTAGACTGAACAGATTTCAAACTTCAGATCCACAAATACAGCTTTTTTTCTGGGGGTTGTTTTCATTTTGTTTCTTGTAAATGAAAGCTGAGTCTCTTGTAATTACCAAGAGTCTCAAGACTTTGGCTAAAATACGGAGCATCGGGAAAGCAATGACGAATCCGTGACAGGCCCCATAACTGGCAGTGAAGTCTATGGTGACACTTGTGCGCTTGGTCCTCGCAATGAAATTCTGTGTCTGAAAGCACGCCTTTATGGCTGTGAGCAGCAGCAGTAATGATCCCCTTCTTCTGCACAGTGCTCCTGTGTGAGTTATTTCATTACTGCCTGTAATGTGCTTTGAGACCTTGGATTGAAGAGCAGGGTGATTATTATGGTAGTTTAATAATACTGTTTAGAAGGATGTAGTGTGCTGCGGCACTGGCTTTCATGGAAACACAATCTGCATTCAGTGGAAATGTTCTCCATCACCAAAGTCAACTCCCAGAGTCAAAGTCACGCTCGGCACTGCTGCTGCTCCATCTTCAGCAGCTTTTTGGGAGCTCATACTGCAGCATGATGATCTTCCAGTCCCTGGCTCTGTGGCAGGACGCAGCTACACACCCATCCTCTTGTTCTCGCTGAGATCTTTGCATTTAGAGCTCCCTGGTTCGAGACAAGGGGATTTACCTCAGGGCACCTGTCCTTCTCCTATGGCTTCCACCATTGCCTGGTTTTGTGTTGCTCCATGCCGGGAGGCTGCTGTGGTACTTTTTGGGTTATCCCTGCACCTGGCTCCAGATAGAGATTTTTGTGATTGCTTTCACAGGTTTCACTGTGACTTTACTCTTAGTTGGCAATTCCCCTAGTAGCTTGGTCTGCTGGCTTTTGAGAAGGAGGCAGTACCTGCTGCCATAGGCTTCAACACCAGGAAGAGCTGTTGTGGTTTGAGGCAACCAGTCATTTTCCCTAACTTCAGAGGGAACATGGGGATTTCATTGCCTCCCCAGGGCCCAAACCCCCAGGACAGATTTGCTGGTACTGCCACCTCTGAGGCAGCTCCTGCTCTCTATGGGGATGTGCCATCTGGGTGCTGTGCCAGCTCCCGAGCCTTCCCTTGTCTGTGCCTCTGCCATTCTGCCCAAGGACCCGAGCTCATGCCCAGTCACAAAGAGTTTTGCAGATGTTGCAGTATTGCTTAGTATCTGGAGAAGGGGAAATTTCAAAACATCCTTTTTCCATCCATTTCTATGACCTTTTATATATTTTGCCTTTCGAGGCTATTGTGCTCTTGTGCCTATTATCTCTTTTTTTTTTTGTTAACAAAGGCAGATGTAAGGTTTTCAAAAAATACCATTTGCCACTTAAATTGGTGCCTGAATTACTGTAGTGTCTGTAGTATAGCATCTTGCAGTTTGTTCTGTATGCAGATTTTTACATAAATCTTTCATGCCACAGCATTTAAATACCTTTCAAAAATGCATTAACCAATCCATTTAACATTTCCAATAAGATACAGACTTGTTCTATATAAGAAATATTAATATACTGTTCAATTCTCAAGTTGCATTAGAGCATATATAAAAGAGAAGCATAAAAAAACCCTCTTCAGAATGCCTCTGTAATGAAAGCACAGAGAGAAACCCCTGCAGAGGGCAGATCTTCCCATTCTGACTTTAGCTGGAGGATGTGAGTGGGTCTTAGAAGGTACCAGAGAATAACTTAGCTGTTTGGAAACTCACTACCAGCATGGTAGGTAGGATATGTGTCTCCAGACCATATTTATTCTCCATTCCAGGAGAAAATAAAAAGGAGGGAGAGATTTTGGTGTAGGAATTGCCAAAACTTTACCTCTACTTTTCTCCTTCTGTCCCTCATCTCCCACCACTTCTGGGCATCACAGGACAAGTAGTATGAGAAATCCCTTTACTCTCCCTTCCTTTTCCCTTCTAGCCCCAGTTTAGCAACACTTTCAGTAAAAAGACAGTAAAGAGAGGTATGAAATTATATATATATATTTGGCATTCAGCTTTTTTTTATTTTTTGCTTGCCCTGGGTCTGCAACAATTAGTCTTGGTCCACATTTAGGGCCTCCAAGGGCTGTCGTAATATAAATGATGTAACTAGAAAAGCTGGTCTATGCCACCAAAGTCTTTCTTGAAGGTTTCTTCCCTTATTTGGCCACATAAGATGAGAAATGGCAAGCAGCTTTCAGATTTGGCTTTTCAGATTGATTCCTGACCATATGTGTCATGTGAGACAGATAAATGCAGTTCAATGATAAATTCCAAAGGGAAAGGAAGAATTAGGAGGGATGTATCTGAAAATATGACATCTTTGCCAGCTAGTTACATGCTAGAATATAATTTCTGGCTGATTATCATCTAGTAACAATTAAACATCTTTAACCTTTTCAACCACCTATGATTTGGTGCATGAATGAAAAATGTAGAATGAAGCCTACATCTTTCTGAAGAGGTTACAGGGAAGAAAAATGGTTGAGTGGGACTTAACCAAGGTTTCATTTACATAGCAAATCTGGTTATCATTTAATTTTCTGTCAGAAGACGGTGTCCAGAGAAAGAATATTCTTCTGACACTGCATAATGATAAGATTTCAAAATTGATAGGAATTGGTGACAGGAATTGGTGGGGTTTTTAGTTGGCCACTTACTGGGTTTTTTTTCTTTTTCCTGTGTGTTAAAAGAGTACTAACAGAATGTTAAAATACCGTTTTAATCACCACCTAGATTTAGACTATTTTATCATAATAGTCTAAATATATATTGCTGTATTTTTTACAAGTAAACAGAAAGTTTCTTATTTGTAAGGACATAAAAAACTTAGAGTTCAGTTTCAGCATTTGGGACTGATTTGCCTTGTTCTCAGGAAAAAAAAAAAACCAACTGTTGCCATGTGGGCTGAAAAGTGATCTGTAATGACTAATTGACTGCAAACATACACCACTAGGGTATTGAAGCAGATTAAATTGCCAGGCATTTTTTAAATCAGGGTCTCAATATTTTTTTCTCCCCAGATGCTCTGGGCTCTGGCAAGTTCTCGCTATTCAGCAGTCGTTAAAGAAGAGCACTTAGCCATCTCTAAGAACAGACTGATCAGTTGAAACTCTTTCTTTAAAGGTGAACAAAAAGGGCTGTACAATTTGTGTATCACAATGATCTGAAATGGGGCTGTGTGGTTTTCCTGAGTCTGCAGCTGTTGAGTCTTCTCTGCCTCTGCTGCAGCTGTCCATGTATAAATAGGCTGTGGGCTTCTCCAGGGGTCTGTGCTGCTGACACTCCTGTAGGTCATGTTGGCCTTAGCCTTCATCTGAATTCGCTGAGGTCTCCACAGCACGGACTTGCCTGGCAAGGGAGAACCTCTGTACCAGCCCAAGGAGGCACCCTGTATCCAACTTGAGTCCTACTTGGCACTTGTCTCAGCCTCAGCTTTGTCAGGTATCTCACAGTAGTTTTCTAACAACAAAACAAAGAGCTTCATATATTTGCCATCTTTCACTTCTGGGCTGTAGTCACATGATATCATTAATGTACCTTTTGCCAGTCTCACATGAAGTGCGTGTCAGAATTTTAAGCCATACCCTGCTAAATCTCTTCCAGCCAGTCAGCACTTAGCTACCGCTGTGAGGGACACTGCAGAGCCTGGATAAATACAGCTCTGGAGGCATAAGGCATAGGCTGAAAGCCAAACACTGCACAAAGTGCTGTTCCTCAGGCTCCTGAAACCACAGCTCAACATTTTCAGAAATGCCACAGCAAATGCCTCAGCTTTGGCTGCAGGCACAGGCATGGGGAGAGGCCAGGGGCTGGGCCATGGGTGGGAAGACTTGGTGATGGGCAAGGCTCATTATGGGAGATGAGAGGAAGCTTTTTATCCTCCAAACCACACACAAACAGCACAGTAGCACACACTTACCAGCACTGTGAACTTGTACTGGACACAGCCTAAGAGATCCACCCCAGGCTCAGTTCACCCCCACTCTGGTGCAGAAGGAAGTTAGTGGTGGAGAAGAGCCTGAAGAATGGGATGAGGAACATCTGCTGAACTTCATGTAGTGAGGTCCAGGAGACTGTAATCAGAAATCATTCAAAGGGAGAAGGCAGCTTATCTGCCCACCCTGTCTCATTTGTTTATGAACCTCATTCTGATTAGAGTAACTTCATTGTTCTGAATTCTCCAGGCTGGCAGTGCCAATAACAGTGAAGCAATGTCCTTTGTGGTTTTCACCTGCTCTGCCTTGTCATGCTGAGAACCTTTCATGCTATTAAAACCTAAAATGACTTACTAGGTCTGGAGTCCCAGCATCATACTCCTATTGATCAGAATTACTTCTGGGGTTATAAAGAACAAAGTGCACAGCTTCAGAGCATGCTGGGTAGCTTTCTTCAGTGCCACAGTAACCTGTTAGGAGGTGGATTAATGATGAGCACTGCAGCTTTGCATAGTACTTTTGAACAAGATACAAAGAGACAGTAAACCACAGGGAAGGGAACTCTGAGTTATTGGTCATTTTTTATGCTGTCAAGTAGCTTTGTACAAACCATGTACAGTTTGAGCTTTCTTCTGAACAGCCCCTGGATATAATTGGTGAAGATGTCTCTCAAGGCAAGTTTGACAAAAGGGCAAACTTCTCATTTTCCCAGCATTGACATTGACCAAAACATCCTGAAGTCCTTGCAGAGGAGCAGAGCCTGATTAATGTCTCAGCAGCGAGGTGAAGGAGGTTCACAGCACAGGCTGCGGCTGCGGCTGTCAGTGTGGTGCCTTGCCACACGTGCACACACCGCAAAGAGCATGCCTGCTTTGTTTTCCTCCACTTAAGTACATGTTGAGTATTTTTCTGCTAAGACATCTGGATGTGAAGATCCTTGCAGTTGTACTAGCAGTCATAAAAAGTAGGTAGTCCATGTTCTTTGTTGCAAAAGAGATAATATATGTGTGGAGGGGGTTGGAGGTATCAAAGCATTTCCCCTCTTTTATTCCAAATAACAGAAAGGGAACTCAATTTCTAGGACCTTTTAATTAAAAACAATATATTTCTGGACAGTCTTTTGATACCCAGTGTAAACTTTAGTGTTCTTTAACAAACCAGAATTTGTTTAGTGTTCTGTAAAAAAATCTGAATGAGGGAAAATGAGGCATTTCATTGTTGAAAGGCACTGATGTTGTGAAAAGTCAGCAATGTCAAGGAATCACAGAATTGTTTAACTTGGAGTAGACCTTTAACACCCTTTAAGGTCCCACCACTGGCACTCAAAAAGATTGTTGTGTCGCAACATGCACAGTGCTTTTCCTATTTGCTGTCTTTTTTTTCGGTGTATGCTGTAGCTCTACAGCTATCTGGGTTTGGAGAGCAGACTTTCTAGGTCAATGCTTTTACACAGCCAACTAAAAATGTAGCACTTCAGTTCTGAAGTGCTAAGACTGGATCTGGATACAGATGAGATTTAAGGCAGAAAATACAGCATGCTTGAAAGGCGTGTTATGTATTAAAACCATTTAATTTAGTATTACCAGGAAAAAAAGATTTTAAAAAAGATAAAAAGTGTTTTTGCAAGCATAAGATGAAAGGTTAGAATTGTTTTACATTAAAGGTAGCCTTGGTAGTCCAATGGCAAAATGTCACTAGAGAACAAGTTTTACACTTGTAGTTGTACTTTGTGATAAACAGCTTTGTAAAATTCATTGTTCACTGAGACCTCATTATAGTGGATTATTTCTACATGGAGAAAAAGACACCATACTCTGAATACACTGCCATACACACTGAAAAGGCATAGCACAAATTTTCTTATTTGTTCTTATTTTAATCCCTCTTCTTACATTTATCTAAGTTCTCTATTTTTACTTTTGTTGTTATGAGGCAACAACTGAAGAAACACTTTATACTGCAGTTATTGAGCTGTTCAAGGAGAGGCACATCTTCAATATAAAAGAAGTCTCTAAATCTAAGAGATAGTTTGCCTGAGGCTTCCCAAATATTACCCAGGTGCCAGCACATAGAAAATACCAGCAACTCCTGGTGAGACTTGTACATTGAAACAAAGTACAAATGTGCATTATTCTCATCTCAGGTTTGCATGAAGATAAAGGAGAGAAGGATGCAGTAAAAACAGTCAGGTGAATAAAGCAGTGTCTGTTGCTGTAGATAAGCTTTTTTGGAAAGTAGTGCACAGTGCTGGGTGCAAGAAGCTGGGTTGCATGGGTGACATTTCTAGTGCAGGCAGCACCATGAGGAAATCAGGGCATTTTGAGCATATGAAAGAGAGAGGTGTGCTGAACTTCATTAGGAATTCCAGTCACTTTTTTAGTACAAGATAGACAATGTATTTTGCCATTAAGTCACTTTACTTGTTCTCTATACGTTCCACACAAAGTTTAAGCATCTTTATTTTTTCTTTAAATAAAACTGGGCATCCGTGCAAGACAGATATCTCTGAGACTGTATTTTAACAAGGTAGCTGCATGGTGGAATTATTTTAGATTTGCTTTGGGTTCTGATTTAAGGGAAGTCTTTTCACCTACAGTATCTTTTTCTGTGCTAATGCTGTTGGACTATTTGAACCAAAATTTACTGATGCATTTACTTCCAACGGCAGTCAACCAGAAGTGGTGTTTATAGCTTTTCCCACTGTTGTGCATGGAATGTTTTCTACCAGCCTCAGTGTCACAAAGTTATTTATTTATTTATTTATTTATTTATTTTTAAAGAAGACTACTCCTCCAACCCAGAATATATTTATCAACTGCAAAAGCTGGGATGGATAGAGAGAAGTTCTTTGAATTGTCTCACCCATCTGTTGGAAGACAGGATCTCAAGGTCTCACTTTTTACTTTGATTTCTGCCCTGGTTTCAGCTGGGATAGAGTTAATTTTCATCGTAGTAGCTGTTACAGTGCTGTATTTTGGATTTAGCATAAGAATAATGTTGATTACACATTGATGATTAAGTTGTCACTGAGCAGTGCATGCCCTAAGTCAAGGACTTCTAGTGTCCCATGCTCTGCCAGCGAGGAGGTGCACAAGAGCTGGGAAAGAGTAGAGCCAGGAGAGCTGGCCTGAGCTGGCTGAGGGCATATTCCATGCCACAGATGGTCATGCTTAGAGTGTAAATCGGGGGGAGTGGGCCAGGAGGTGCCAAACACTGCTTGGGGACAGGCTGGGCGTTGGTCATCAAGTGGTGAGCAACTGTAATGGACATCACTTGCTTCTCTCGGGTGTGAGAGCAACGTGAGGGCAATTTCCTATTGCTTGTTACTTCAGAGCAAGAGACTGACCCACACCTGCTTACATCTTATTTCAGGGACTTATAGAGAACAATAAGGTCCCTCCTCAGCCTCCTTTTCTCCAGGCTAAACACCCCCAGCTCCCTCAGCCACTCCTCACCAGACTTGTGCTTCAGATCATTTCCCAGCTCTGTTGCCCTTCTCTGGACACACTCCAGCCCCTCAGTGTTCTCCTTGTAGTGAGGGGCCCAGAACTGAATTGAGAATTCAGGTGTGTACTCACCCCAGTACAGGGAGACAATCACTGCCCTGGTCCTGCTGGCCATATGTATGTATGTGTGTGTGTGTGTCTGTGTGAGTAAACCTTACCATACAATTTTTTTTTTTTGTAAGGTAAAAAGAAAAATTGGAACATACCTGAGAAAAAAAATGGGAATAATGTATGCTTTGGCAGATTTCTCTGTGCAAAAAGCCCTCCATTTTGTCAGTACCTTATATTATAAATACAATTTTCTATTCCATTAATAATGCAGAGTGTTCTATAGAAAGTGCAGATAGAAAAGAACATTGCTAAGTATAGTTAATAACTGAAGATAAGTGTAACTCGAATATTTTGCGTTATTAAAACTTGGAACTTTAGAGAGTGGCTTTTGAACTAGGAAAACCAATCCCTTCTGTTTCATTTGACCACATTTTGAGCTGAAAATAAACAAGGTGATGATGTTAAGATCCTAAAAGTAGAAGCAACGTTCTAGCATCCTACCATTTCCCTTGTGGTTTATGGTTTGCAACCCACACAGAGGTTTAGATCCAACACAGTTAAAAAGTCAAGTAGTCCCCCACTCCAGAATTAGAGGTGGCAGTTACCACTGCCTTTCAGAATGTGTACAATTATGATATTCTACTGTTATAATTATGAAATATGTTCCTGAGCACAGTGTGTTACTTTCTCCAGAGAGCTCTTACACCTTGGGATCTTGTTTAAAAACCCCAGAGACTGCTTCTGATCTCATTGCTTCTGCACACACTTAATACCTTAGTAGACAGAGAACTATATGAAGTCTTTATTTTGAGGTGACGCTCTGCAATTGTACTTTATTTTGTTTGGTTGGTTTTTTTGCAGCACAGTTCCAAACTTGGAGGAGAATCCATCTTTGGTGAAACATGAGGTTGTTAAATCCCGTTGTTATGTTGTTGTTGTTGTTATTTTCCTGGCATCAGTCATTTCTCTGCAGAAGCTAAAGATAGGGTGTAGTTTGTATCTTCTCTCAAAAATGACTGTAGAGGTGTTTTGAATCCTCCCCCATTGCATAATGCAGTAAAAGCCTTATGAATACATAGGGGAAAGAAAAAGCAGGCACTTGAAATTTCCAACATAAAACTAATGTATCAAAGAAAATGGGCTTTTTTTTTTTTAATGGTGAAGTAGTTAATTCTTTTGGTAGCAATAATTATGTCACATTTGTTCAGTAGCACGTATTAAGCAAGCCTGTGTAACCTTTGTGCCCCTTCACATGTTTCACTGCTTGTATTTTCTGAGTGCTCAGAGCAGGGGCATAAAATACTAAGTATGCTGAGCTCAAATGGTAAATATTCAAACCAAAGTGTGGTGCATCATTAATCAAAATTAATGCCATTTGCATTTTAAATGGCTGCATTTGCGTGTCAGTGCTGTCTGGCCATTAGGAGGATGAGGTTTTGTGCCTCAGCAGAGCCCTTGGCTGCACAGTGGAGGAGGCTAGGAGGGTCCCTTGGGCTGCACCCTGCCCTGTGTTGGTGAGGTACTTGTTCCTGGCTGAGGCTGTCTTTGAACAAAGATACACGGAGCGCAAGCAAGAATAAATTTGTGCCAGTAATATACTTTATGCACAGTGTCACTCTAATGTTCAGCATGATCCCAATCTATTTATAATCCATGAAACTGATGTAGTGATATTCAATACTGTATGGATTCAGCCAGCTTCTTGCAAGATGAGTAATAAATTTCCGTGATGTTCTTTAACATCCCTCTTCACAAATGCCTAAGAGCTAGTATCTTATCTATGCCTTAGGTGGAAGCACAGTCACAAAAGGACAACTGTTTCTGGAATAATGAAACTGTTTATACACTGTACTCACTTCCAGTTTCTTCTTACTGTCTCCTAGAGCAATCCAGTGATATTTGTATGGTAGGCAGCAGACCTTTAGAAATAGTGATTCTTGCATAAATTTAGTAGAAAACCAAATTAGTTCATCCATCCCAAATCTACCAAAACTTGGGATGTGCCTCTTGCTCAGACACAGAGAAGATCACAAAACCTGCAGTTTTCACATAATGACTAGAAATCAACAGTTCAGTTCTCTGACTAGCATTTTATTAATTTAATAAATCAACTACTATTACATTTTTCCCATACTTAATCTATCATTTCATCATAAGTAATACATAATTTTAAAAATATTATTTATGAACTTTGTAATTGAATTCCAGTTAGCCTCCCAGGGCAATTTGATGCAGGAGTAAAATATAAAATATAAAATGAAGTAATAAAAGTAATCTAGAAAAAGAAAACCACAAATGTACCATAGGAAAGTGTAGAACTTCTTTGAAGTGTGTGAAGATTTAACGAACTGTCCTGGTTAAAAAAAAAGGTTTCCAATTTAGTGTATAGTTACAGTTTAGTTACAATTCAGTGTATTTTAATGATTACCTATCATTGGACTGAAACTTACTTTAGGGAAATACCTAAAAAGTACAGCTGCAAAGCAAGATTAGAATTGATTATTTAAATTAATGTTTCCTGCTTGCTGATTTAAATCATGATTAAAACAGGTGATTTAAGTCGCTTTTATTTATATCATATTCTGCAGTTTGGAGACTTGCAATCCAAGTCCGGAGATGTCTATTCCAGAATCACAGAACTGCCTGTAGTAAACCACAGTTAAATTTGGGAGTCCTCTTGTCTTCACTAGTTCAAGAATTTTTTTCTCCCTCTGCTTAAACAAAGTACATTGGTATCACAAGTTGCCTAATTATTGTTTGCTTTGGCCTCTTTATGCGACAACCTATGTGTTGATTTTTTTTTTTGTCTGAAATGACTTTTGTTTTACTTGTCCTTCCCCGCTGCAATGACACGTTCCTTGGCAACTCTTGCCAGCCCTTGGAGGAGGACGATATGGATAGATGTAAATACTGGAGCTGCTGTGCTTAACAAGTTGCTCTCATCACCAGGCCCTGGTGGTGGACCTCAGATGCCCTTGACTGGTGACAACACAAAAATCACCACAAGGGCAGTGTAAAGTTTGCATGATTTCCTTTGCATTTGCAGCAGGGTAGGAGCGTGCACGTGGTGTCTCAGTGATAAATCTGTAATGTGCAGTAATTTTGATCACACTGACCTTGCCCATGGCTGTCTGTCTGTCTGTGTGTCTGGAGGTTAAGCATGGCTTAGTATGGGATGGTCTGACTTTGTATGATAAGACATTTGTGTTAACTTTTCAGTTTAATTTGAGGGAATAGTCTTGTGCAACTGGAGAGTACTTGCAGTCACGGCAAACAGAAGGCATGAAAGCTTTCACTGTAACCTGGAGGTTAATCTCCATCAAACCATTACTGAAAATACAACAGATTATAATGAAATCTTCAGGTTTTTTGAATATCACTTGCCTAAAGCCTGAAAGAATAAGTATGAGAAGCTCTCTAACTGATTTTAAAGACGGGGGAAGTGTGCAGATTTTGTTCACTCAGACATCCAAGGTTATTTTTTCCTTTTTGAAACATTCATAATTCTTCTGATAAGTAAATTTGGTGATGTGTAATGCGAAGGGGAATGTAAAATGCACTGTCCTCTTCTCTTTGTACTTCTGTTTCTAAGAGCAAAAATGACACTCCTGGGGTTAAGAATGTTCAGAATGTTGTCCTCTCACATATTGTAATTATGTGGGGCAGTTTCATAGAATGGCTGGAGTTTGATCCTAGAAGTCTTTTAATGGGATCGAGCCCTACTGAGTACTAAGTGCAATCTCCTCAAGGAAAGGGGATTTTTTAAAGGAAAAAGAAAGCAAATCCAAAGACCTGGAGCTCAAAGAACAAATACTATGTTATCAATGTCCCTAAATGAACCAAGTGATTGCCCTACGCTTTAAAGGATTTTTACATTAGGGTCAGAAGGGATTGTGTCATTCTCCTTCAGCTAAAGAACTTGTATATCCTCTCATACATCCTTAATGTACTAGAGTTTCCCAGAGCCACATTCAGAAATTCTGGTGATGTGAAGCAGAACCATTTAAAAAAAAAAGATATTTATTGTTACTGCCACTGTTACACTTGGTAAGGTAAAAATTATAAGGGATACCAGGTTTTATCCACTATTTTCCTCCATGGAGATGAGTCTTCCATCTACAGGTGCCTTGCATCTCCATGGGAAGCACGCAGCACTTGACATTGTTGGAAGTATAATACCAGATTACTCTGAGTCAACCTCTCATTTCTTTCAAATAACACTGTTATTGTCTTAAAAATGATATGAGGAAGATAATATCCAGGAAGGCAGGTAAACTGAGAGAAAAATAATGAAGGATTTCACTATACGGGTTACTTAAATTAAAAATGTATGTGCTTTGGAATGCAGGGCTCATTTATTATAAAAGATATACACCCTCATGGCTTTTGGCTGTGGATATTTAGCAGTCCTTTGGGCTCACTCCCAACAGAGATCACTAAAGCCTTAGTTTGTGAAACAGGAACCAGTTTCATAGAAGAGAGGGTTTGGGGTTGTTTTAATCTTGCTTTACTATTGGAAGTTCTAACCTTACATACATCATGGACTTTTCCAGGCAACCTCAGTTGCTTTCATAATAGATTTATCAGAGTAGCTGGCATTTTTCTGTGGCAGTGGTGCATGTTCAATGTTCAAGAACAGTGGACAGGAATGTAAGTGTTCGCCCTGCTCTTTCATCAAGGATTGTCTTTTTTATTTATGCCTAATATCAGTGTGTTTCCATTTTTATTGAAGCCTGCAATTCAAGGAAGAGTAAGAAAGCTGCAGAAACCTAAGAGCCAGATGGAATTTTGTTTGCCTGTTAGTGGAGGAGCTTGGATGTCTATATGTTTATTTAATGGTACCAGTGGCAGACACTGAACTGTGCTGGCCTTTAAACATCAAGTTGCTTCTGCCCATTACTTAGCTGTTGCATGTGCTAGGAGCTTTTGAAATGTGAAGAGTAGAAATGAATCCTTCTATGAGTAGAGATTCTGATTTGTATATTCTTTGTTAAGTGCCATAGAATACTTCAAGATGAAAGATGATACATGAATAGCCAGATGAGATTGGTTGTTAACCTTAAGCATCAAACCAAAAGTACCTTGATTTCCTGAAACCACAGATGTAAATCTTGGCAGAATCACCTCAGTGTTTATCCTTGCCTGTTATGTGAATGAAAGACTACCCATTTTATTGTTTTCTTCTCTTGGAATGAGATCTTAATGACTGAGACCCCATCTGATATATGTAGCCATTACACTCCATTACCACTTTCTGAAACAGTAGAAATTTGCCAAATCACTTTAGACAGGATTTTGTCTTGCACAGTGTGCTGCTTTACTAATTGCCTACAGCCTCCAGTGCAGTGGTAGCTATCCATCAGGGAGTGCCTCTTTGGCAGTGCACATCCCATGGAGCAGCACTGACGTTCTGATCATCTTAACAGGCTCCCTTCTTCCTGAAGGACACGCTTGAAGGTGTCAGCTCTACATGTTGTTTCGAAGCTTTCTGGATTCCTCTGCCATAAATGGATTTGTCATTTTAACTTATTGCTGTTGTTACGTTATTGATAGACTTCTTAAAGGAAGCTCAAGAAAATGTCCCTCTGGAGTCAAAGGTTTTACCTGTTTAGGAAATCTTTCTTTCTAGAGTGTCTAGGAAATTGTCAGCCTTGCCACACTTCACTTCAATGTGATGCATTAGAGGCAATTTTTGGTGAAATGAAATATATAAAAGGACCCCAGCATGCTGTTCTTACATGACCTCGTAGTCAAATCCTCGTAGACTTCATCAGAGTTCCGTGGTGAATATTGTATTTCCAAGTCATTGTCTTCTGAGACCTTGAAAATTTTAGTATGGGGTTTTTTTTTCTTTTTTTTTTTAAGTAAAGAAAATAACCACATTTACATGTCTATGACTTACCCCTTTTAGCCTTGCTATTTCAGACTGTCAGTATATGATTTTGAAGCTGCTAGGTTTTTCCTAGGGCTGATTCAGGTCACCTTCAACAAGATTAATTTTCTAATAGTTTGCTTCAAAGGGCAGAGATAGCCATCAGTGTGTCTTCTCATTTGATACTTTCTGAAAAAGGACAGACTCATTTCCACCATTTGCTCAAAGTGGTCTCCTACAGTAAAGCTCCTGTTAGAATATTATTTATGGAACACAGAAGTATTGCAAAGTCCAACCTGATTAACTAAAGTGGCTCTTCTCTGTAATCCATTACTCTAAGCTGATGGTTGATAGATGGATGGTTATTGCCTTGTGTGTATTTAAAGCAGTTATTTCTCCAGTTATAAATTTGCTGTCAGAGTTATTTCCAGCTTCTAAAAAGCTACCATAACCTTTTTAGAAAACTGAGTGTTTTGAAATGTAAAAATGCAAAGTGCATTCTCTGTTCATAAAAAGAAAAGGAAAAAAGCAATTATTGTGAAAATTAACAGTTCTGCTTTTATTTAAAAGACATGTAGATATGATACTTGGGGACATGGTTTAGTGGTGGACTTGGCAGTCCTGGGTTAATGGTTGAACTCAATGATCTTAGAGGTCCTAAGTGATTCTACATTTCTAAATACAGCCAAAATCTTTCCTAATCACTGATGGAAGAGGGGCAGTTGTCTGCCACTGGCTGTCTTTACTGTAGTTCTAGTAGCAGTACAGTAGTGAAAATAGAGAAGTATTATTGGTGGCTGCTTTTTCGCTCTCAGAGAGATATTTGCTGTAAGGAGTAGTGTGAATCAGATGTGTCCTTGAAATTCATTTTGTTTGCACCCCACTTCCAAACTGGATATTGTTTTTCAGATCTTCCTGCAAGGATGATAATTGCTTTATTTTTGTGGTAGTCATTTGACTTTCCTCTGAAGAGAAAATACTGTTACCCATTCAGCCCAGTGAAAACACAATTTTAGGGCCTGGTAGCAATATTTAGAAAAATGCATATAGTACACAACAAAAGAACAGAATGCTTAGTATCACTCCCCCGTATTGCATGAATTTTCTGTGCCATCTCTGCAAGCTAGGGACGTGTTTATAAAGCACAGTTTCTTTTGTGCAGCAGAGAAAATAGCTGTCTTAGAAATTTTCTTCTCCTCTCCTCCTGAGACCACCTCAGAGCGTTAGCTGTGTTATCCTCCCAAAACCATGTGTCTAAGTCTGTGAAGCTGCCAAATTCATATTCTTTGCTGCCTAATGCTGTAGTCTCCTTACTTTTTGTTTTATCCCTCACAGTCCCAAGTATTCCTGCACAGCTTTCTCCAGTGAAGCAAAGCTGACTGTGTTCTTGTCCTGCATGGCTCTTGCACACCACAGCACCTGCATGAACTCGACAAAGGCTTGTGAAGCCTCTAGCTCCTGTCCAAGAAAACCAAACTTACACCTCTGCTGTGGTTAACAGAGTATTCGTTGTCTTTCTGTCAGTCACTACATTTAGAAATAGGAACCAGAGAAATGTTCTTCCAGCCATGGTGGGCCATCAGAGAAACTTTGACATGTGCACTTACTAAAAGGTCTTTCAGGTCTCATATTTCTAAAGTAGTGATGAATTCAGCTTTAAAAGTCTGTTAATTTTAATTTGAAAGTATAGTTACCTCATTGATAGTAGAGCCTTGTAGTAGAGGACTCTTTAAGAAAATTCTAATGCTACTTAAAGACTAATTCACTTTTTGGCCTCAAATGTGCAAGACTACCAAACTAAAATGGATATGGAGTTTGCATTAGCATTTCTAAAAATCAAGCCATTTACCTAAATGCCTAGATAAGGCTTAAAATGTCTGGATTTTATCCAGGCAACCTAATTATAAGAGGCTAATCTAGGCATCCTTGTGGAAGCAGACATTCACAGAAGGCACGTGTACCTAGATGTCTGCTCAGCTCCTAAAGAACTTGTAAAGCCTTGGAATTACAGACTCTGATTTTTGCCTTTCTGGAATACTGGTGGTTAATTGCACCATTCTGTTGTCTTTCTAAAATTGAAATACATCTATTTCAGTTTTCAGTGATAAATCTGATAATAAAATTGTAATTGCAAAAAGCAATTTGTTGGAGCAGCAATTAGCACTGGAACAACTGCTTTGTTAACATACAGATGCAGGGTAATGGCTTCTGAATCAAATGGGACTTAGTGAACTCTCTGGTGAAGAGGTTCCTCCTGACACTGTTACACATTTTCGTTTTCCTGAGCGTTGTTTTCTGTTGCTTATGAGCTTGGCTTGCTTTAACACAACATTATTCAAATGTCTCCAATACCCTTCTCAACATCATCCAAGCTTTTTCTGTGTAAAGTCAGAAGCAATTACATAGCTCATATTCAGCTGATTTACTGTGTCAAACTCAGTCACCTGCTCTGATGTCTGAATTCAAGAGAGTGATTAAAAATTCAAGTAGTCTGTTCAGTGAGGCTGCTGATCCACGGGTTTATGCTGAGGGCTATATTCAAACCAGAGCTCTGAAAGCTTCCCTCAGGTGCTGCACCCTCTGATTGTCCTGGGCTGTGCAGGTAACTGCTGGCTGGCACTCCTGAACTATAGCAGGTCTCGGTCATCACTTTCCAAATCTGATGCCATTGCAGGTACCACCATTGTAGGCACTACATAATTTAAACAATAATTTCAACATAATTTATGTTGAAACTCCTTCACAAGCCAAAGACCTAAGTGGTTGTTTCAAAGTCTTTGACATTTCTCCTTTTCATAGGAAAAACTCCTCTTGGGCAGAGGTTTGAGGTTGAAGGCTTATTTATTTTTATGAAAAATGATGGGGAAACCAGTAGTCCCACTGGTGGACCCCTCTATCAGTCGGTGGACACCAGACTACTAGGCTCAGTTTTCAACAGTGCTGAGTAGCCTGCAAATGGCCATTGGAAGAGCTGAAAACTCAGCTTTCCAGCACTGCTGAAATTAGCCCACCTTCCAGGAACCTGCTCTGGAAAGGCTGGGTCAGTCTTACCACGTGTAAGAAAGTTTCCTCTGCAGCAGATATTTGATATTACTTGATTGTATAAACAGCTGCATGGTTTTTGAGTTTCTGCTTTCCAGCTGATATATCATTTAGTCCCCTGTTTCTTTCCACTCTTGAAATCTCTTTCCCAGATGTGTGGGGACACTGAAATCACTGGTTCCTTTATGTGATTAGTGTAAAAATACATGCTTGTGTTGTGTGAAGGCAGTAATATCAGTAGAGATTCATACTGAAAATCATTGAAATCAGAGCATGGTAATTTGGCAGCCTGTTTACCATAGCGTCATCATTATTGTAAGATGTTGTCATGTTACAGTGACCCGCATACAGCCTTCTGAACAGGGCAGAGTATTAATTTGAAAATTGCTGATACCTCCTCAGGAGAGATTTCCTTTTTGCAGTCCATTACTATGGACTAAAGTAAGAGTGAGTAGAAATCTCAGGAAAGCCTAAAATCCACATTTTCAAAGGTGTTACTTGGTGCTTTATGGTGCAGTCTTATGTACTTGATGCGAATTTGTGCACTGAAGTCTACACACTTAGTTCTGGTACTCCTGGATCCAGGTGGGAGCTGCTAAATATGCAAAACACTGCCGCAGGCATTTGGCATTACTGTAACCCATCACTGTGTTGGTGATACTCTCCTGGGTGCTGTCACATCTCACCCCTGCTCTCAGCACACCCATTCAGTCCAGTCCAGCTCAGGAGACTGTGACAGTACAGGTGACAAAAGGGTAACACCAACAACAGTTGGCAATATGGATGTAGAGGTGTCACCTCCAATGTATACAGCTCAGGACTACATTTTGATTTACATGACATTATTTCTTGGACAATAACAGCACGTCAAGGTGATGATGACAGTACTGATTTCTATAAATAGAGGATTAATTTCATGTTTATAACGTTCTCAGGACTGGAACCTTCAGTACTTGTTCCTCAGTCAGCACCATTTTGCAATTAGCAGTAAGGGCTAAGAGGAGTTCAGTCTCCCACCTTTTATTAGATTTGACATCTGATCAGTCTTCCTTTCCTAGCAGTGTGTGCAGCAGGGCCATGCTCATGCTTGCGATTCCACCGTAATAACATCCATGAGGCAGACTGCTCGCTGCAATTCCTTTGGATGTGACATGCCAGCTTAATAAAAGGTAGCAATTTCAGGCACACAGTGATAATAGCTTTTGCTTGTGGGCTCTGAGGAGGCATTAAGTGGTGAGGTTTTGGTCTTTTCTTACAGCAAGAAACAAATGTGTCTGAAAAATAACTCCAGTATCAAATATTGGTGAAGTGCAAAGGCAGCTTTCAGAAGCAAGACTGCAGAATGCGGGCTGCTGATAGCTACAGCTTTTCAGTACCATCTCCATTAAAGATACTTTAAATACAATGTCATAGGTAGATCTCAAGGGCGGAAGTGAACTCCTTGACACACACTTCCCTGGTAAGAGTAGGAAAGCAACTCTGATAGGAAATGGGTTGTCAGAAGAGCAGTGTCAGAGTGTTAGGGCTTGGTTTGGAGCTGGGTGGGGCTGTGGGTTTGGTCAGTTCCCCAGAGCCATGCGAGAGATGATGCTGCAAACCTACGCTGCATTGGCAGGACTATGAAGGAGACACCAGGGCCATCTCCAGTGTCAGAAAGCCAGAAGTATTGTTTTATTTCTCCCCAGAGCTATCATGCAGTGGTTTCTTTGCTCTAAAATCATCGGTGGTGACAACCTCCCTGCGCTGCTCGTTAGCACACTAACCAGCAGTCACCTTCCATACCTCCATGGCAGCCAAAAGACCTTGTGACCACTTCTGCACTGGGATAAATTACACTGGTTGTCCTGCAGATAAAATATATGCCTTCCTGTTATTGTCATTGGTGCTCAGTGCAGGGGTTTCCTGAGAACAGCTTTGAAAAGGTTTCATATGCATGAATATGAATTGGGGATGAGGGATGAGCAGTGCCACATGAATGACTTTTGGTGGTTTGCATCCTACCCTTAATTCCCAGCTTTCTCTACTGATAAACCCAACAGGAGGTGTCTTCTGGAGCCCCAGTGACTGTTCCTGTGTAACCTCTGCAGGCTTTCCTCTTACTACACCTCTCAACACCATTCATCAGTGGTGAAAGGTGACACTAATTCATGTGGTAACCATCTTCAGCACCTATTCAAGCCTGGGCTCACCACCAAAACTGACACCACGGGCTACTGAAGTCAGCACGGTAGAAATTTGCTTCCATTGCCCTGTCAGTGTGAGGCCTCGGAAAGGCTCTGCCAGCAGCACTGGGAGCCAGTCTGTTCCTGTGAAATCGAGCAGCCAAATGCCCTGGGACACTGCTGTCTCCCTGGTGTTCTTTGAAGTCACCAGTGATGCCGCGAGTCCCTGCGGAGAGCACCATGCTGCCTTGCACTCCCGCAGGAGCACCGCAGCTCTGCTGTAGGGTGTCCCGCGTCCGGCTGGGCACGGACACCTCCTGTTCCCACTCTTGCAGGGCCCCTGGAGCTGGTACAGCAGTTGTGAGGGGGAGAACAGATAATTAGCAAGAACCTGTGAGCGTTCACTGCCTGGCCACACATAGACAGCACAAAGAAGCACCATCTGACCAGGCGGTGCCTGTGGAGAAGTGTGAAATTCCTCTTCGTCAGGAGCCCAATCTGTTCCCAAGACAATTATCAGCTTTTCATACTCCCTTTGGTCTTGGCTCCTCACAAGCGCATGGGCAGATCCCAAAGCGCACACATGCCTGCTAGCTTGATCCCTTGGAGCTGAGTTCCATCTCAGTGAGGGAGGTTTGCCCCAGCTCTGCTTGGGCAGAGGAGATCAGGAATCCTCCATCACAGCAGATGACCTCTACCAGAACGGAGGTGAATTTTAAAAGAGCTGGGCTTTCAATCTAAACTGTGGTTAATAGATAAAACATCTAAAACTACTTTAGACTGTCAGGGTAGGTTCATTCTGCTCCGTAGCATGGGAAAGCCATTTGACTTTTCACTTGTTGTGAACTGGGCAGTGTGTGGCATCTCTGTGTTCCTCTCATTATGTTGCATATCTGCCAAAGGCATTTCTCACTCCTTTGGTGGCAACTGGTACCTCAGCTAAATTCGCTTCTGCCAGCAGATGGTGATGCTGCTGCCCCGTCTGTAAGTATGCTCTGCCTCAACAGTTCCTATCACTCCTGCTCTTCTCTTTTACTTGATATTCAGGCTGGGGGCTTCCAAGGGATTTTCTTACATCAATTTTTATGTGACACCTTTTCATTGGACTTGTGATCAAAAGAAAATGTCAGGCTCATTTTCTCAGCAAGTGTCATGGTAATGAGAAGAGATCTAGGCTAAACTTTAGGGGAAATGTTTTAACCATAAGGACAGCTAAGCTGTCCATTTCAGTGATGAAATGTGAAGTGCCATGAAATATCCTCAGGAGCAGTAGAGTAGTGAGAGATTATTTGGAGTAGTGCGAGTAGTAAAGAGAATATCTGTTGGGAAAGGATTAGATATTGCTGATCCGTCTTTGGGGCCCTGAGATGGACAAAACTTCTTAAAGTCCTTCTGGTCCTGTCTTCATATTCTCTTATTAAATTTGTTAATTAATGGATTGTTCTGAACATACTGTTCGCCCTGGATGTGGGTGTCTGAGCAGTGAAATGTGTAATATAAAGGAGGTCATTGTAAGGTGTGTTTTAAGAGGCAGTGATGAACTTTGCAAATATGAGATCAGGGAGGGCTGTCTGTCTGTCTATCTATCTGTCTATCTTCCCTCTCTCCAGGCTCAGTAGACTAAGACAGCATGCAGATCAACCCCCAAACTGATACAGATGCAAGGCTTTTTACTCTGCCTAGTGCTTGGGAAGAGGATTTCAGTAGGGATTTTTCAGGATGACTGAGACAATACCTGACCTCAGCTGTGTCATAAGCGGTGTGCTTTCACAACTACTGCTTTGATTAACATCTGAATCTCTGACTTTTCAGAGACAAAAATTACTGGAATGGGGAGTTTTTAAAGTGATTTTAATAGATCTTGAGAAAAACCCTAGAGATTTCCAAAGAGAAATGGCCATTTTCACTGGTAAAGGAGGTCCTGGGAAGACTTAAAAGAGAGAGAATCCAGTCTTGCCAACATCTCTAAAACCTGCTGAAAGAAAACGGCCCTGCTACTGACTTGCTTGCTTCCAGACACTGGAATCTCTTGTATAACTACCAGGCCCAGCAAATAGGGCATCTTTCATTTTTTTGGTGGTCGGAAGTGACTCCAGACATTCTGAAATGCAGCATATAAATTAATAACTCCTACACAGCTAGCAAGCCTTTCATTGTTCAATTGTAAAACCAGAGATCAGTAAATAACAAATATATCCCAAGCATGGAACTTTTGCAGGCAACTGAGTGTCAGCAGTCATGCAACTGATCCTGTATCAGTATTAAATTTGCTGGTTCTGTTCTTGATGGAAGTGAATACTCAAGTGTATTATTAAATTTGCCTTTATTCCTGGGAAACCCTCTCTGATTTTATAATCAGTGATGTTTCTGTGTATGTGCTGAAGTGCCCATGGCTAGAATTTACAAACAATATTCAAGATCGACAGTAGCAGCTTTGTTCAGATATGTTAATTTTTAATATTATTTATTGTTACTTTATTTTTGTTTGCTGTTTTTGCATAAATATATAGTTGAATTATATAAATAAAACTATATCTCTGTAGTATGGCCTTTTCCTCCCCAGTACTGATGGTTAGATCTGGAAAGTTGCTGATGTAAGTAAGATAACCTTTCACAATCCCTAAAATGAAATCTCCTCATCATCCTTCTGTAAGGATGTGTGTTCTGCAGCACAGATAGTTTAGTGAAATGCTGACTTACATTTACATGAGGGTTTTTTTACTCAAAAAGTAGGGTAGTTTCAGTGTCACTGTAAAACTAAAGTGATGTGGCCAGTCCCGGATGACAAGTTTCTTGTCCTCAGTGGCTGTTTTGCATTGCTGAAGGTAACACAAACTGTATGAGAGGCTTGAGTGAGAGCAAAGCCCTTGGGCCTGGTCTCAAGAAATCTCCTCTGGCATCCCTACTGCACCAGGATGTTCACAGCTTGGGAGCCTGCACATCACATAAGGTTTTGCTGCAGTCTTGGCCCCTTTCTTAGAGATCCTGGATCAGTTTGGTTGCCTTGTGTAGACACTGTGGTGGAATTTGTTATGGGCTGCCTGATGTTAGATTGAGTTCAGCTGCTTGGGCAGTCTTCCACCTGATTGTCTCGTCTGCAAGCCTCAGTTTCCATCCAGGTCCTGCTGGGAGCACAAACTTCAGTCCCTGCCACTTTCCAGATGTTGACTCTGTTTTCATCTGCCCTTCGTCTTAGTTTGGGTATAAAATTAATTTGGTCTCAAGAGAAGGTTTGATGCCCCATTTTGGTACAGCTCTCAAGCAGTTACAGGTGACAAGTTTGTTATGACATCGATCACAGCTCTGAGTTTTAACTGCAATGGGATGAGGCATGTGACAAGGTAAATCAGGTCAGTGGTTTGAAGGCACTGACAGATTACAGTATTCAAGTCATTATGTCCAAGCTGTGTGTCCAGGACAATAACAGCAAAAATTATCAAATCTGCATTTCATGTGGTCATGCCTTGTGTTAAGGTTGTGCTCTTTGCAGGTGTTTGTAGACTTTTAAGTACTAGCAGTTGGATTTATTTTGCTTTATCACATTAAAGTTTGGGTTACTCCTGGGAATTTTATTTAATAGGAATCTGCAACTCTTAACTGCCACTGAATACAAATGATGAGACCTCTTAAATTTTAAAATTCGCTGACATTTCCTAAAAATTGCATCTAGTTGGAAACAGAGTTTCCAAATTTCCAAATGTTGTATCCAACAGCTTCCCAGGCATCTGTTTTCGAAACAGTCCTGTTCCTGAGCCTGTGGCAGAATTAATGTCACCTAGTTTTTGAGAAGCAGTAATAGTGGTATTTACATTTGAGCTTTTTCCTCAGGATTCTCTAAATGTGTACTGAAAACAAACAAGACCCAATTGAGTCATCTGTGGGAGAATATTCCTCAGTGACAGCAGACTTACGTGGGGTTGCTAAGCAAGCTGTAGAGATCTGCACTGTATATGGGCCTGCGTTTGGTTTGAGGGCTCCTGCCCTGTGTCTCTTGTGAACCGTGGGGTGCACACCTTGTCCTTGCAGTCCAGCATCTCATTCAAGCTCCCTTTCTAGCTCTCTTCTTCTAAAACATCTTGACTGTTCAGCTTCACTTTGGATATTCTCTAAGGGACAGCTTTCTTCTTTCTGTTTATCCCGAGCCCTTTCTTTCTGCCTGTGTCATTTCCAGCTTCCTCTCCCAGTGTCACGTTTGTCTCTTAATTTGGAGCTATAACAGTGAAAGGAGCTCATATTGTGTTTGGATATATGTGAGATAAGGCTACTCTGAATAAATACTCTTTGTAGGACTTGTCTGCACCAAATACTCTGCTACTTTTTGCTCAGATGTCTGTGATTCTTTGTTCCCAGCGCAGTGCTCGGGATTGCAAGCTCACAAGCACACAGTTTATGAAGGCACATGAGGATGAAACCACAGGAGAGTATTGTCAAAGTCACAATAAGCAGTTTCTTAATGCTAACCTTGTTGGTTAGGAAAATAGAATGACTGTTCCCTTTGAAAATATAGTTCATCAGCAGAATTCTTCACTGTGCTTTTCACAGTTTCTCGGAGTTGTCAGTGGCTTTTTATAAGTGAACTGTGAATAGTCTATAGTATTAAATATTTAATCACAGTTAGGTACAGTATATTCATCAGTCTGTAGGGTGAGCTTGTCAAAAGGCTTCTTGTTTTTGTGTTCAAGTCAAGTCACATATTTTTAATACAAATATGTTGTGTCTGTTCTGTGAACTTAAATTGCTGCTTTGCTTGCAAAACTAGAAAAAGAATAAACTAAAGCTGTTAGGGCTTTAAGTGATTTTGAAATACCTTCAGCAAGGATGTAGGATGAGAAGTTGTATCCACATAATAAATGTTTTGAGTAAAACTTAAGAATGTAAAAGCACATGTATGGCATGTAAGGCATGTTCACTGATCGTGGTAAGCTTTATTCTACCTTTGGTACTTTATTCCTTGTGAAAAAGGTGGCTTTATTGCCCATTAGAAGCGCTCTTAGCGAATCTCATGTCATTAAGGCATTTAGAAATTTTTACTGTTCATTTTTTCAAGCACTGAACAATCAGAATTAAAAGTAATGTGAGATAATGAGCTTGTGCTGTTTGTGGCCTTAAGGTATGGAACTTCATAGGAAACCAGCTAATGAGAATATCCACAATATCCTAGTTGTACTAGGTAGGAAAAGGAGAAAAATACTCAAGAATTATAAACCCTCATGCTTCAGAGCCAGCCCTTAATTGGGAGGGAGGTGTGAAGAAACTTCCACAGTGCACAGGGTACATATTTTGATGTCTTCTTGTAACTTCTTCAGAAACATCTGGTACTCATCCCTGTTAAAGTGAAGGTGGTGGAGTTAAGAATTGCTCAGGGCACTAGTCAGATATCATAAATTTAAAGATGAAGATGCCAATTGCACATTATTTGGCAGCTATATGGAGCATTAGATTTATATGTGGATATGAGTTTTCTTAATTAGTCAGTGGAGGGATGTTTCCCCTTCCTTGGGGAGAAAATGTGTGAAAAATAGATGGTATAGGACTGGAAGCAGAAAATCAGATACATGCTTGAAACGACAGATGTAATAGTGATCAGGATATAAATAAAATAGGAAGCAGGACGCACAAAGAAAGAAGCTGTAATGAAACCAGCTGTGCCATATACTCTTAAAGGACCCCAGTGGTTTAGGATTTCAGCTCACCCTTATGTCTGCATAGATCATGACTTTGGTATTGCTCCATAATTGTCTACAGTACCTCCCACGTCATGAGCTTGGCTGGAATGCATTTTGAAATTGATTTTTTTTTTTTTTTTTTACCTTGAAGCATTTTGAAGCAATTTGTCCAGTCCCTGAAAGATTTCTGTCTAACACTTGACATGGTTATCTTCACAAAAGCAGGGCTAGTGTTTAGCTCAGCCAGTTCTGTGCTGTTCATTCCTATTACTGCTTCTAGAGCAGGAGCAAGCTGGTGGTTTTCTTCGCTTTAGATAAACCTGCAGTGAGTTGATAGCAGCAGTGTGGGTACCAGCTGGTGATTAAAGCATTGGTTAAATGGGCACGCTTTACCAGCTTGAATAAATCCTTCAGCAGAGTATCTCTATAATAATTTTAGTAATCACTTAACAGGGCAAGAGGTGGCCAGGAACAAACCTGCAGAGGATTGTACTGTTGTTACGTTGCCCTCTGAACAACATGAAACAGCAGGGGAAATGAAAGACTTGATTTTACCTTGTAATAGATGATTGTGGCTAGAGCTGGGGGCTGACCATCCGGTCCTCTGGTGCACAGCCTAATAATGAATTGAGAAGACACTCATTGACCTCATCTCAAATGAAATTTGTCCCATAATCACAAAGACTTCCTTTTACCTTAATCTATTTTTTTAGAGGAAATCTTGTAACCTTTTGACTTCAGGAGGAAAAGGAAAATAGTCTATTAATTGGGAAAGTTTTCCCTTAACTGTTCTTTGCTGGCAACCCTCAGAAGCCTCTTTTGATTGCTGATAAAGAGTGTTCATCTTTGCTTGATGATATTAGTTACAATGAGAGTGAGATTGATGCGACACTAAAAATTAAGAGCATTGAAAGGGTCAGCACTGAAAATTGCATTAAGATTTTTCATTTAACTGGCATCCCTGTGGTTGTGACTCTTCTAAGTAACATAAATGACATAACAGACTTTCAGTTAAGGTATTTTGGGCAAGGCCTAGATTCAGAACTTAGCTGTTTTTCAGAACAGAGCTGAACTGATTTGTTTGGTCCCTTTTTTCTGTAAAGAAACTTTGCCTTCTACTTTGTCCTGTATCATCTCTTCTAAGAAGAAGATGCTATCTTGGCAATGCAAATTATAGTGAAATATTTTTAAGCAATGGAAAAAACATAATTCCTTATAGTCCACTTAAATAAAATATATTAACTCTGGGATTTGTAGGATCACTTTCACAGATATTTTATGCACTTTATCTATGGCTGTTCATAGCAGCATACAGATCTTCCAGCAATTCACTTGATCTGATTTACTTTAAATTCGTGAATCAACCTCGTGATCGTTTCCACAGCTGCACTCTTGTGTAATAAAAGTGTTCTGTAAATCACTGTATGTGTATATATGCACATGCGTATTTTTACATATAGAATTCCAAATGTGTTCATACAAATTATGGGAACCAAAAGAACACATCTAATACAAGAATGCAAGTCTCGGATTTTTTTTTAATTTTAATTACTGTCTTTTCAGTGTAATCAAGTGCAACAACAGCTGCTTATCATTAGACCAATTATAACAAGAATCTAGATGACCAAATTTTTGTAAAGGATCATTAGTAGTACAGTAAAACTAAGTTCCCAAGTATCTGTCTGATTTTACATTTCCATTCTCTGATTAGTAGATGAAGCTTTCTGCATCACATGCTCTGTGCGAGAGGAGTGTGATGTCGATGATGGAGATTTCCTTCTCTTGAGTTTTTGGTTCACTCAAAATTAGTTTTTCTCCATTGTTCAACATCACAGTAGTTCATAGGTTGTGCTTCCTGTTGGCTAACAAGGTAACTTGAACCACAGTTACTTACTTCTACTAGTTTGCTGTACAAACCATGTTTTCTCCTTTGGAGCAGGAAAAGAAACTGCAGTTGCATAAAGCTAAGCAGAACTGAAGCAAGTAAAGGTAAATTAGTAAAGTAGGCAAGGATGCAACAAAAACTACTCCAAAACCACAAGGCAGTCAACAGGCAAATAAACACAGGCAAATTTCACATTACAGCTGGTCAAATGAGGCAGTGGGCATCTGATTGTAGAACCAGCAACAAACATTTCTTGAATTCTGTAGGTAAAGCAGACACCAAACTAAAACATGTTCAAGACCAGACGAGGTCTTACAAGGTTTGGAGTCACATAAAGCTCATATGGTTAATTATTGTTTTAGAACTTGTGGTATAAGCGCCAGCATTTACCAACAGTGCTCTGGCTGGCCCATGGGGCTTCTGTCTGTGTGTGGTAGTTTGAAGCCTACCTTTTCCAGTATGCAGAAAGGTGAGTTTGGGAAGAACCGATTGGCAACAAAAACAGTTGCAAGAAGGAGATTACAATATTATCCCTGTGCAGCATGATTTATTGATGCTTAAAAAAATCCTCCCAAAGGGAGAGCTAGGTTTGGTTCCTCCTGTGCCTGCAAAGGTCTCTAACACAGCTCTCCTGCCTTTCCAGGAAGCATCCTGGGCACCAGGCTGTGTCCCAGGTTAGTCCATGGCTCTCGCTGTGCTAAATCCAGCCAGAGTCTCCTCCAGCAGCATTACACACGGGCTTTCATCACTGCCCAGACCTCCCTCAGCCAATGGTGCTGGGTGTGCAAAAGCTTTCCCACTGGCAGCGAGGCCTCAGTCGCTGAGGCTGCATCATGTTTATTCCAGGATTTGGATTTGAACAGCTCGCACCCCGCTCTTCCCTCAGGGCATAAAGAAGCCTGCAACAGACTGCAATATGTGTTATGGGGGTCTTGATGGAAATGAAGGCACGGCGAAACACAAATGTTCAAAGAAATGTCCTTCCCTGGCTCCAAAAGTGACTGGCAATGAAGCAGGAAGGGTAATAGAAAGGATTATGGCCCCTTTCCATGGATATATTGACATACATTCTGTGGTATTTTAACAGATTGAAAGCTCCTGAAGCTGGAGTGCAGACAACATGCTCTGAGTAGCAGGCTACCCGTGGTTGTATGCATTCATGTTTGGAGCACTTTCAAATACAAAGGTCTATTGCCGTAAAGTTGTTGCACACAGATTACAGTATAATCTCATAAAATACAGATGTTCAGTTGAGATGGCGCTGTCATGAAAGAGTAGGACCACTAGGAACCTAAATTCTTTGGCAGCCCCTGTTTCTGTCTTAGACAATTCCTGGTTGAAAGTCTTTTCATATTATACTTTCATGCTTGAAGCATACAGTGTTACTTCACTGTTCTGGGCTTCACTGCATATTGCCAGGCATTTTTAGTGGAAAACGTTTGGAGAGGTTTGTGTAGCACTAGTCCTCTTTTTGTCTTTTGGCGTCAACTCAAGGGACACCTCCTGCTTCCTTCGGGAGAGCTGGTCTTCAAGAGAGACAGTCTGTGGGTAGGGAACAAGCACAGGCAGCCTCGTCCTTCCAGCTAATGATCCAGGTCCAATTCTGAAATGGGGGTGGTTGTTGACAGGGTGTGGATGGTCATAAAATATCCTAAAACCAGAGTCTGACTGGAAGATAGAAATAAAACTGCTCTCAGACCAGTGGTAGCAGATGCCATCAAGCCTGTAACAGTTGTAAGGGAGTATGGGCTGAGTGAAGAGGAACATTAGAGATGCTCCCCTTCTGACCAGAGCTGTGTAGTCGATTTGCTGTATTACAGCTTGGTTTGATGAGACATTGCACTGAAGCAGAGCTGATTTCTGCTTGCCAAAGCTCTGACCTTAGTGCTAATTTTGAGTTCCAGGGGAAACTGGAGTAAGTAGGCAAGTGGTAGATTGGCATATGAATGAAAAAGCCTGGAGAGTTGACAGAGCCACGTAACATCAAGTATCTTGTGTGGAGGTGTCAAGGACCCCTTGGTCAGGCAGAAATGAAAAAGTGGGATATGTTGTGTAGAGGGAGCAGGGACTGAACCAAAGCATTTGTACTAGTACAAAGCCTTATGTCGTGCCCTGGCTCCTGTATCAATACTCTACTCCCTTTAAATTTGCTCTAAATCTGTCATTTCTCATTTGTTAAGAAGCACCCATGCTCTGAACCACTGGAAAGCCAGCACTGGTAGTTTTGGATTCGCAGCATGCTCCATTTGATGCACAACTCAGCCTGCCTGTCTCTTCTCAAGCTCAAAAACTCTGTGGAAACTCCACTGAGTTTATCTCTCTGTCATTTCTCTGAAGCAAATCAGCTTGACCAATGAAGCAAGATTCTTTGTAATAACTGTGTCATCTCTCCTCCAAAGACATCTCTTGGAGCAAATGTTTGTGAATACACCATTGTCTGGAATGCAAACCTAGTTTTTTCTTTAAGAACTACAGGAGCCAGTAGGGCATGCATTAAGTTTATCCCTTAGTGTTGACAAAAGAAAAAGGATTTTGTGTTTATTTCTCCTGTTTAAAATCAGTTTAAGATTTTTCTTACATTTGATCAATTTGTTAGGGTATGGGGGCAAATACTTTGTGGTTGGAGGGAGTATTGCAAACTGCACCTTGATTCACTCCTGTATTTAAATTATTTGGGCACTTTAACAAGATATAGAGAGTCTTTAAGTACCTGGGAAGAGCTGCTGACTTGGCTGCGTGCCAGAATCAAGAGCACATGCTGGGGGTTTGGCCAGGGGTCTCTTTGCAGTTTGCAGGCTTAAATACATTTCCTGCCCAGAAAGGGCCATAAGTCTACAAACATTATCTGGGAACTTGCTTCTTAGAGGAGGTTTCCTCACAAAAGGTTAGGTACAGGGGATATGTGCAACTGAGGGGGGTGGTTTTCCTCATTAAAATCATACTTTAAAACATCTAAAGATTCTTTTAAATTGAAGTTTGGAAAACAGAATTTTCTCTTCTTCCTCTATACGTCTCTGAAGTTCCACTCTTACACTTCTCCATTCTCAGAGTATTCTGACAGTGACATATAGACTCCTACACAGAACTGTGGAGATTACCTGATAGGATTTTGGAAGTGAACTGAAAGGAATGTTTGGGTATTTATCTCCTTTTTCTAGCTGCCCCTCTGCCATGCTTAGTTAATACCATCCAAAAAGGTTAAAAAAAACAAGAGGATCAAGGATGCAGCAGGTACATAAAACATGATTGTGCATACCATGGTCATCAAGGAAAAAAATAATCTGGTGTTGCTGGGGCTTGATGAGTTGCTTTTTTCCTATGGCTCCTCCATTCATAATTAATTCTTGGACATGTGGATTTTCTGATCCCCACTAAGTCAGCTGAAGTCATGCTACAGCTCGAGCGGAGGGAGGCAATATAATGGCCCTCCATCCTTCAGTCAGCTGCTTGTTTTTATCAGGCTCTCAGGAACTTGGATAGAGAATTCTCTCTTTCTGTCAAATGAAGGTTAAAATCAGCTAAGAGAGAAAAAAAAAGGCTTATTGGGGAAGAATGACAGGCACACATAATGTATTCACATAACTCTCAGTTCTTTGGGAACGGGGTCTGCCTGAGGTTCTCAGCATGTCAGCAGGTGTAGCTTCTGATGGGCAAAGCTGCATTTCACAATTCGGGAAGTATCATTAAGATGCACATATTCAGGAACTCCCTACCTGCCCGCATTCTCTGCAGCTCATGAAGCTTTTATGCTGAGTAACTTAGTTCACCACTACTGCATCAGGAGAGTGTGATTGCTTGGCTTTTATCAAGGGGAAGAAGGGTGGCTTCCCCAGCGATAGCAGCTACACGTGGCATTAGAAGGTCGAGTACCACTCCTTAAGGTTCTCACAGGAGCCATTTGGCATCCAGCAGAGATTGCAGGAGAGAGGTGTAATGAGCCATATGGGTAGTAAGAACTTTTTGGGTAAGCTGCTACGTGGCTAAGCACTTATGCCAGCCTGCGTTAAGGCACATATCACAAAGCAGTTTGAGAAGGCATTTAAGCACACTTCTAAAGCTAAGCATGTTCTTGAAAACAAGAAGACAAAACCATATGCACAGTGTGTTTCCCTGAATAAAAGCTTGAAAAAAAAATCTGAAAACCAATGGCTGCAAAGGTTTAAATAGAATCACCAACTTCAAGTTTAACAGAGCTGCAGAATAGACACATATTGTAGTTTTCATTATCTGTGTTGTGTTTCCCTCTTGTTAGAAATTCATCCAAAGTCCAGAAGAGGCAGGGTTTTGATTGGAAAATTGCAGGAAAGGCATCTCAGACCGCAGCACTTTCAGTGACTCAATGAATTCAGAGTCACCTGTCACTCATGGGTCTGAGTTTTGTCTGTTTGACCCATTTTCCCACTCTTGCACTGTATTATATTCTGCAGCACATGTTTCCAAATCCATGACCAAGGCAATTTCCTGCCACAGCTGTGGCTCTCAAGTCATGGTGCTGTGATCGCAAATCCCCCTGTCATCCAGAAAAACTGTCAAGCTGGCAAAATGCAGCAGCATCAGTACTAATATCTGATCAAATTTGATATTTCAACCTCCACTGAAAAAATGGACTGTCAACTCAATTATTGTTTGGAGCAAAACACAACAGTACTGTTGGCTGCAAGCCATGCCATTATTGGGACAATTGAGTTTTATGCTGGGGAATAAAATATAGTTATCCTTAAGAGTGCCTGTCTGTGTGCACACTGCACTGCAGACCCGCACGCACCCAGCACACAAGTGCCAAGACTTTTTTCCTTACTGTATCTGTCTCTCATGTGTCTGTCCAGATGCTTTAAGGACCCCATGAAAAGGGCATGAATCATAATGATACTGCATAATTCCTGCTCTCCTCAACTACTTTTTTTTTGAGAGAGATCATTCACACTCTGCCTGTGTGTCATGGATGAGTTCTTTCTGTTCTTTTCATCTCTTCTTTTTAATTTATTTGTTTTCATCTACAGAATCACAGAAGAGCTTAGATTGAAAGGGAACCTGAAGGTTATCTAGCCCAACTCATGCATGAAGTTGGGCCACTTTAGTTCAGCATCCATTCAGCTGTGATTTGTTTCCACCGTGTACCAAAGTGCTATATGTAAATAAGGATGCCTTCATCTTCTCCTGACTGATTTGCACACTCCTTTGGTCACTATCCTGCTTCTCCTGAACTCACCGTGATGAGAGGTTTATGAGTCCATGTCCATGGACTCCTGTGTCTATGGGAATTGTGCTGTCTGTGTTTTTTGTCCACATTTTGTTCAGAAAAGAGCCTGTTGAGAGCTGATTCTAGCTCTCCTAGTGGAGTCATCCTCTGCTCCTGTAGCAGAGCACTGAGCTGCATGCCGTGGCTTGGGGTGGCACAAACTTGTACTGAAATCCAAGGCCAGAGCATGGTTTCAGAGTGACAGTTGTCTGAGACAAGCATGGCCTTGCAGCCTTGCACTGTGAATATTGGTGTTCCATACTGGTAGGCTTCTCCATACATTTTTCCATCAGTACTGATGGATCTGGAGGTGTCACTTCATTTCACAGAACTCTGGTCACAGATGATGCAGCTGCAATTGCACTGCTAAGGTTTCATGATGCCTTTCAGAAGCATTAACCACACTAACCCCATCTTTCCAAACCTAGTTGGAAACTCTTTCTACATTCTACTCCATTGGCATTGCCTACAAAAATGGGTTTTCCAGGCTCTCCCTATGATGCTGATAACTCCTGCAGATTTGATCACCTCCCACGGAAGCCATGGGAGCCCCCTGAAAAAAACGTTCCTGAGCCTTTGAGCCTGTTTGCCACCAGCTCATCCTTTGTTGTGTTGTGGCTCTGGATACATCCTTTGCCTTAAAATGACTGTTGGCCATGGGCCCTCCTTCCACTTAGGAGTTGACTCCATAAGCAGATCACACCACCAAGGTTTTACATCGTAAGCCTTCCTGCACTTGGCTGTTATGTCACACCAGTGTAGCACAAGATAAGTTTTCTGATTTGCTTGCCACATTGTCTGACTCATCTCCCTCCGCTGATGAAGAGTCATCACTTCCTCAGTGTAGCAGATATCTCTGGAGGTACTCAGGAAGGCATGAAGAAGAAGTCCAGCTTTAGAGGTTTCCCTGGAGGAATTAGAGAGGCTTACATGTGAGCTCAGGGCTAAATACATTTGCACCAGTCAGCCCTCATCCAGTTAGTCCCATCCTCTCATTCGAGAACAGGGACAGGAATAGGCAGTCTGCCACTCATGACTCGCACAAGCAGAAGTCTGGCAAGCCCTTTACAAGGCTGTGGACCTCCTTCTCACCACTTTTTTTTCAGTGGTTCCCATGGCCAAAAGAAATGTGAGATTGTAGTGTAGCACTATAAAAATGAGACTGGAAGAATGGAGGGAAAAGGGCAGGAGAATTGAAAAAAAAAAAAAAAAAAACTCAAACTGAAAACAACCACAACACAATCTTGTGTTGATTTTGTTGATTTGCAATGCCAAGATACCAGGAAACTTGGTTGGTTTTTTGAGATTATAGCCAATCTGCTAGGACGTGTGCAACTGGGAAGTCATGACAGTCTGGAAAGAATATTGTTTGCTCTACCTGTGGAAGAACAGTTGGAGTAGCATCCACCTCCCCTGGCCTTAGACATCTGCAGTCTACCTGTCCTTGTTACTCCAGACTTACAGGTTGCAATAGAGAAAATTACAGATACAAATCAGAAAAGACTTTTTTACTCTGAGGATGCTCAGACGCTGGACCAGGTGCTCAGAGAGGTTAGGAGTTTTCATCTTTGGAGATACTTGAAATTCTGCCAGTCCTTGAGCCATCTGACCTTTTCTTACTGATTTGTATAGTGAAATGCTCTATATGTCCTTCACATGTCCCTTACAACCTGAATTATACTAAATTTTTGTGACTCTATAACCATTACAAAGAAATAGAACATTCCAAGACAGGGCCTGTCTCTTTAACAAATGTATCATCTGGGGAAGGATGAAGGTCTGACAGAAATGTTTTACGGTTTGGGTTTTTTTGTCTTAATTGAAGATTAGGAAATCAGGAATTAAGCATGTATTTATCTCACTATGGCAGAAAAAAATTTTATGATGCCCATAAACAATTTCTGTTGCTGCCTGAAAACAGAGAGAGATTGCCAGCTGAAGTCAGAGATGGGGATTACTTCTGGGGTAGTGGCTGGTTTTTCCATTTTTTCTTTTGCTATTAATATTATCTGTGATTTCTTTTTTGCATTTTTATCTGTAAAGATTTTTTTTTCAGACTCCACAATATTCAAATTGCAAATAGCTCTGTTGTCATGGAAATCATTACAGAATTAGGCCACAAAGAGTGACAGTGACAGTGACTCAGTAGCCAGGTGATACAGGCAGTCATCTGGGAAAAGAGAAATCTATTTTTCTGTCCCTGCTCCTATGAACACACAAATTATTTCTTTGCTAATGAAACAGATGCACTAGGAGGGGATGTCCCAGAAAACTCCTTTCAGGTAACTGCAGTATTCCTTCTGGCCTGGATTCGGATCTCTTGTCCTTAGTGAGCAAGAGAAGGGAAGAGCTGAATTTCGATTTTGCATATGTTAGCAGAAGGAATTAATCTCTGAATGAGGAGGTAGGAGAGGCAAGATAGCCACACTGGCCTGTCCTTGCCCGGGCACTTAGGCAAGCTGTGAGCACACTTACTGATCACTGCTGCAGCTAAATGAGCTGATAGACAGGCTGGTGACTGATCTGGGTGGCATCAAAACTCAGCCAGGCGTGAAACTCTTTCCTCCTCACGTGACAGATGTGGGCTTAGGAACGCAGGCATTGAGGGGAACTTGTCTGAGTGGAAATGGAGCAGGAGTATTGGGAATCTCTCTGCATCGGCATAGGAGCCTGTGTTTATCTGCTGAGTTCAGTGCTTCGATGTTTGGTGTTGCAAAAAAAAAAATAGTTTAATAAAAATTGACCCTGGTTTGCACAAAAGTGCATGCATTTAACATTAGGAGGATGAGCAGTCCTATGGTGAATGTGGCAAAATAGATTCTCTGAGGTCCCTTCCAGCCTGAATTACTTGCTGTGGTCCTATGTCTGAAATACCTGGCATAGTGTCAGGGTGGTTATAAATGCTCAAGCCCTTTCTCACAAAACAGTCAAATTTAAGTTCCACTCAGTTCACATGAAAAAGAAGGTAATATTTGCAGAAGTTTATCTCAAAAAATGACTGTGACTGCTATCAGAACGCCAATTCAGATTGAAACACCATTTATTCTGATTTTAGTACTGATTTTTATACTCTGTTAATGATCTTCACAGAAGCAGCAAAATAAAATGAAAACACTTCATCAGGAAAATAAGAATTTGCATCAAAACTTTGACCAGGTAGTATGTTCTCCCTTAGCTGCCAGAATTGTGGTGGGGTTTTTTATTTTTTTAGTGTCAGCTTTTAACTCAGTCCTTTCTTTCTTGCAAGAGGAAATGGCAGTGCAGTTCTGTAACATGTAATCATTCGTTGGGGATGGGGGTGGAAAAAAATCAGCTCATAACACTGTAATCTCATCTGCTATCTATTTTTGGACAGATTTTGATTAATTCCCTATTAAGCAAATTCAGTGGTGTGCGTTATTACAGTGTCATGCTTTCCTGTAGCATGCTACCTCTGTCATGTGATGAGCTGTCCTGAGGGCAAGAAACCAATAAAAATTACATTCTTGCTTATTATTTGCACCACTACCCTTTCATAGCCCATAATCAGCCTCTGTGTGTTGCCTAAGTTCAGAGTTAATTAGAATGACTGCCACTTCATGTCATATGAAAGATGATTATTGTGTGTACAGGAGGAGTTATGCACCTCCTTACACGTGTCTGTCAGCAGCTCTGCCAGTTGTGTCCCACTCTTTGTTTTCAATGATTGCTGTCAGTAGGAATATGGGACACGCAACAACCATGAAGGTGCCAGGATTAAATTGTTGAGAAATAGCAACCTTTTCACTACAAATGTGACGTTTCTCAGGAAGGCTTTAACTCCACTAACCAAAAACTCTTCTTTGTACAAAACTATCCTTTTAAAAATTATTTTAAGCTCTTCCATTTTATTTACGTCAATCACTGGAAGAAGATTTGTGAAAAGATAGCAAAGAACAATCCTTGAAATACGTGGATATGAATTGTAAGATAAAAAACTTAATTGCAGTTTAGACTTCAGATTTATTTGAAAAGGGGATAATGATAGTAATTACCCAGTTTGAGTTTTGTAGAAGGCTAATTAGATCCCAAAAGCATTTGTATGCACAAGGCAAACCATAAATACAAAAGACCATCTGGTCCTTATCAGCTTACAACACTAACACTGTCTGTAATTATTTTTTCTATATTGTTTTGATGTTGACATTTTATGATGCAATAGATCTAGCCATGGTTAGGGAATAACCTGTAAATGCTTTTTTGGTTGTTGATGGGTTTGGGGTTTTCTCCTGCATTTGAAGACATTGTCTGACTCTAGGAGTGCAGTGAAGCAATCTGGACTTCAGTCGTTTACACTACAAATGGGTCATTGTTTTAAACTGAGTTTGATTGTGGGGTTTTAATCTAAATTGTTCCATCTGCTTTTTCCAGCATTCTGGGGGTTCAAAAATATTGTGAATATGATGATAAGGCTTTATCAGGCCTCGAAGTAGTAGTTTCACAGCAATATTGGGACTAATTCTGATGCCCTTTTTCTGGGTTTTGAGCTTGCTGTCCAGAGCTGTGCTGTTGCTCCAAGGTGAAGTCTTGCATGGCCTTGTAAAAGTCCCATGTTATCACTGTGAAGTTACATGTTCAGTCCTTTCTGTGCTGTAGGGATGGCTCTCCATACCTGCATCCCATGAGCCCAGGCAGCCAGGAGGTCCTGGCAGGACCTCTCCCAAGCTGCAGATGGATGCTGTGCTGCAGAAGTGGCCACAGACCCTGTGGAAAGCATTAGTCAGGCCCTGCAAAACAGGGAGGCAGGCACTGGCTCCAAGCCTTAGGGAGGTGTTGAACGTGGTTCAGTCTGAGTGATTTACCAGAGATACAGAGAGAGACACTGCCAGCTGCTTTCTGTGGCATCTTGCGGGTTCTCTGAGATTCTTGTGCAGAATTTTAATCAATTCCTTATTTATGAAAATTGTCACTGATTTGATGCCTTCTGACAGCTCTCCTCAGTCAAACAAGGATTAAGCAGTCGGTCCTGCAGGTGCTACTCAGGGACCCACGCAGGCTTCAGGGATCTGCCTGTGAAAATCCAAGTGCAAAACAGACACTTACCATGAAGTTTCAATCTATTTCAGTGAAATTAGAAGTGTTTTAAATCCAGTCCTTATTCTCTTCATTCCAGATACCTCCTTATCAATTGACCACCTAAATGTTGTCTGGGGCCCTTCATCAGTCCAAATCTTGAAATCTGACAAGAATTATGTGTTTAAAGTAACAAATTATCCTGAAATTGCATCTTGTGTAAAAAAATTACTTGATGCCAGGTGCCTTTACTTCTCTTTGTGCAAGGGACAGGATTTTCTTTCCAAATATTTTTCTGTTACTTGTGAAGTTTGAAATCTTACATCTCTGGTGCTTTAGAGTCTGTTTCCTTATTATTGTGTAATCTCATTTAACAGTGCACAGAATCTCTACCCAGACTCAGGCCTGTGTGAGCTTTCTGTTTGGAAAAAACACAGTAGGAAAGGCACAGTGGTACAAGCAGTGTGAGCAGGACTATTGTATACATACACCCTGTATTTTCCCTGGTTTTTCCATGCTTCCATGGTCTTTTGCCTTGGAAAGCCTGGCCTGTGTGGATACTGTGAATGTCACTCTGCTTGTGCAAGGCTTCACCCATCTGCCCCATCATACCCCATGCAATCCTGGCGTCCAGACTCATACACCTTGTGTACCATCAGCCTCTCAGCTCCATACCGAGGAGAATGAGCCCTCCCTGGCCAAGGCATCAGGTTCTGCCTGTCCTCACCACCCTCATCCGTCACCATCCCAGCAGGAGAACCCGGTTTTAGACTGGGTTGAAAGAACCTTTATGTAACTATAGCATGAAACTTGGGTTTGGGTAAAGAAGAAAAAAATCTGTGTCTGCATAGGAGTTCATTTGTACTTAAGTGGTAGAAGATGACTAGAAAATAATTATGTTTTGGAGGAAGTCTTAGGTGGGCGTATTGTTTATTTTCTTTAACTGCTTGAGACACATTACTGCCAGGCTTTGTATAGCAGCGATGAGCTATCTTTTTTTTTTTTTTTCCTTTTTTTACAGGGACCAGGTTTAAAGTAGACAGTGTTCCTTAAATAAATGCCTCTGAATGTCCTAAGATTTCATGTCTAATCTCATGTTTTCATGTGAGTACCATCTACTCTCCCCATGCAAAACCATGAGCCAGATCTTCCAGCCACTGAACCCTGCTCGCACCACTTCCATGTCACCATGTTTTTGTAAAGGACAAGTAAAAAACAGACAGCTCCTGGAGGTCACCCAGAGTCCGTAGGTAGAGGCTGCAGCTAGGGAAGATAACAATTTTCAGGCACAGAAGCATGTGAATTCTCAAACCCACTCTTCATGCAGCCCTTCTGTTGCATCGAAAAGGTTAAGATGTACAGTAGGAGCCACAAAGGGCGAGTATGCTTTCTAATATAGACTGTCAGGGAAAAAAAATGACACTGTTTTACTCCTAAAATTGCTTTGGAGATTTTTCGTGGAATCATCTTGTTTGAGTGTTATAACTGTCTGTAGGAAATTGCTTGGGATTAGCCTTGGGAGCAGAGTTGTGCCTGTGAGACCGATGGACCCGTGGTGTGCATGGGCAAGCACAGTGCCTGCAGTGTGCCTGAGGCTGGGCTGGGGCAGGGAAGGAGCAAAACCTCCCTTCTGCTGTCCCCTTCCTCTTCCTGTGGTCATTCCAGCTCTCCCAGCAAGCAGATGAGCATCCAGCATCTGCTTCCCTCTCAATATAATCCCCCAGATCTGTGTGCGCTTCCTCCAGGCCATGGAAAATGTGGTTTAGTTTTGCGTTTTTGTATGTGAAATTAACACCTGGGATGGGATTTGCTTAACTGAATGTGGACCTCTAAGAAGCAGCATTTCTGAAGCCAGGTTCCAAAGGCTGTGAAGGGACGTTTGGGTGGTTACTCTGGTGAAACATCATTATTATATGCTTAGGCGACAGGAAATCCACTTCAGCTAAGTAGTCACTGGGGGCCAGATCTAGAAAACATCGGTTGCCTAAAATGAGACTTAGAATTTAAAGATGTAAGTCTAATATTGCAGTCCCAAAGCCATAATTAGTTGCACACAACCCTGATGTCTCTTCAGTTTTTCAGCTCGTTTGTGTTAACAGTGAACACTCACACTGCTCCAGGGTCCTGGGGTCCACTGTGGTCTAAACAGGACTGATCAGCCTGGATTGTATTTCACATATAAACTGGCTGAGCTTGATCCAGGACGGTTTCTCTGCACGTAAGGAAAGCCTACTGGATGGGTTGGGCAGCCTGCACCTTGTCATTGCCAGGCTATTTTTGAAGATGGGTGTAAGAAGAGTGGAGGGGCTCTGTCTTCGATGAAATAATGCAGTAGCTATAGCACTTACCCAGGTAGCTTAATGTTCTCTCATCCCAGAGATTCAAGATGGCATTTTTCCTCTTCCAGGAGATGAGTGTACTAGGTTAAATGCACTGTAATGATACCTTCAGTACCCTTTCTTTTATGGTGATTCTCAGTGCAAAAAAAGAATTAATGATTTTCTGTAATGGAAGGAGAGAAGTAAAGCACAGCAAGCTTTGCAGAGGGAGCAAGAGAAAATACAACTTTCTGTTACAGGGCTGTGAGCATTACCTGGGAGAGAGTGTTCAAATGTTCTTCATTGCTGCTCAGGCAGCTCTGGTGTTTCTTGATGAACCACAGTTGAATTAAATAGCCACCATAAAACTGGAGGATTTCTGTGGCGAGATTCTCTACCAAAGACTGGTGATCCAGTTTAAGCTTTCTCTCAGAGCCAATAAATTTTAGATACTCTATTTTGCTTTGGTGCAGTACCTGTAGGAGGACCCAGATAGTTTCCCTGTGGTTCCACACACGTGCCTTGAGTTGGCTGTTCCCTGAGGAGGGGGGATGTAAGGTTTTGGATTCACACCCCAGATGGAGTCAGGAGCTCAGGACTGGCTGTCCCTTCTGGTGTCCCCTGGTACTGAGGCTTTGACCCACTGTCATGGGTAGATCCACCACCACTGGCCTCGGCTTGCTGTGCCTCACCTCTCTACAGCTGGGAATTTTTCTGACATCTGTAACAAGTTATATGAAATTAGTATAATTGAGAACTGTACCCTTCTGTTAATTTTTGTTGAAATCACCTTATGAATATAATTCAGTGCTTTTACCAGGCAGTGCAAAAGTGATCATGGGCTTTTATCAGGCGGTGCAATCTTGTCATCTTAGAAAAAGATGTTACCTTAGAAAAAAAAGGCCAAACTAAGAGTACATTATGAGTGAACATCAGTCTGCCTGTGACACTTGGATGTCAACAAGAGAAGGGCGGTGGATTTTACATCATGGTTTAGTTACTATAGCTAGAATCTATTAAGTTTCATTACCAATTTTGATTTGATGTGATGATTTCACCCTGGCGGTCAAATCCTGTAAATAAAGCAATGTGAGTTTACCTAAATTTCTGCCTGACAGGAGCACTCAGTTGTAGCATTATGACCTATTATCTAACATTACGGTTCAATGATGGTTCAGGAAAGGAATCTCCTTGCAGATATAATTTATTACATCTTGCTAAGCTCTTTGAGTGACATTCAGACTTAAAGAGAGCCAATTACACTGCTTCTCACAATAGGCATATCCGCTTGCAGAGCCTTTTAATAGTACTTAAGATTTCTTGACTGCATTTGTCTTTTGTCTGTGAAGCTTGCTTTCAATGTCACTTCCACTCTGCTGCTGGAGATAATCTCTGGCATCACACTTTTCCTTTCACTCCTCATTCCCCACTCCCTCTACCTCGACTTTTCCCGCAGAAATTGCCGGCGGCTGAGGGGTGTCAGCCATGGCTGTGGCTTCGGGAGCCTGCAGCAGTTATAAGAAGAGTCAGGACCATGAAGGCACCTCGCACCTTTGCAGCCCCCTTGCTACAGCCCTTGTTAAAACCTCAGTTCACCTGCCCTGTCGCTGACACCAGTTGTCATCAGTTGGCTGACTTCAGGCTGGCTGACTTTGTGTCTTCCTCTCTCATCAGCTGCTCGATAGCTTGCTGATCTGTTTTGTTTGCAGTGTGATAGGTTTGAGCATACTGTATTATTTATAAATGTTTGGTAATTTTCTGTGTCAGTGATGTATTCTTTGGGGCTGCCTCAGTCTTTCAAAAACAGGCTTAACACAGCGTCTCTGTCACAGCGTTGCAGCAGCATTCCCAGCCGGTTACTCTGTGTACTTGCTTCCACTGCTGCAGTTTTAAAAATGTTCTTGAGCGCTTGTGCTGAGTGTTTAATTAATATTTCATGAGGATGCTTGGTCTAATTCTCATCCAAATTACAATAGCATGAATGGGAAGTGGCCACAGAGGAGTCAGCAGAGTTTAGGGTAGTGTAAAATTGGAGAATGAGGGCTGTTGTCTTCAGTTACACTGCCACATAATAAATCTTACTGGAGACTTGCCCTGCAAAACCTAACAGATTGAAACTAACTTTTTTGTCCATTCACTTTTCCAGTCTTTTTATTACTAAATTTACTGTAATTGTATTTAATGCTTCAGACTCCAGTCTTGAGATATGCTGACACCCCCCTACAGTTTTTTCTCAAAAAACTTGCATCTCGTGTTTTGGACCTGAATCAATAAAGATTGCTTGCAGTGTATTCTGCATTATGAGAGCATTAAAAGATTTTCAGAGCAAGGAAGAGAGCAGTGCCTCCTAACCCCTGGTTTTGTCCCTTTTGTAAAGATAGGTTCACAGTCTTCATCCCTGAAAGTGTTCAAGGCCAGGCTGGATGGGGCTTTGAGCAACCTGGTCTAGTAGAAGGTGTCCCTGTCCATGGCAGGAGGTTGGAACAAGATGTTCTTTCAGGTCCCTTCCAACCCAAACAATTATATGATTCTATGGCTCTTTTTAGATCTCAGTGGGTCTGGCTACTCTCTGCCTTTTCCCTACTGTCCAGGCAGATGCAAATATAATTACAACTTTGAATAGAGATCTAGTGAGCTATGTTGTCTGGCCATGACAAATCCTTCACTTTCATAGGTGCAAGCATAAATTACCTTAAGTCCTCCTGAAAAACCAAAAAAAAAATTGTCCATGTAGCTACAGGTTACTCACTTTTCTGCATCCTTATGTGTGTGTGAGAGAGAAGAAAAATATTCTGTGCAAAAACTGAAAAACTAGATGTGTAGATATGGAAGCTCGAAGTCCAGTTTGCGTAAATCCTCCCTGTTGGTCCATCATGGATATCATATTTCACTGAATTGCTGCTGTCTTCAAAGCATTGGTAGTTAATTGTACTTCATGTATGCCATTCCTGTCTTTAATGCAAACTGCATCTTATCCACATGTACGAAAAGTTGTCTTCCCTGGGTTGAGAAAAGACTTTTGGTAACTTTTCTTGATAGTCCAGTGGTTTAGTAGAAAAAGTGATGATGGGACACAATGATACTGTCCACTAAAAACCAGTACTGTCAAAATGACGCATTAACCTCCTAATTTTGCTGTTAACAGTGTACATGTGAAGAGATATTAATAGCATAGGAATTTTTCATCATCTTCGTAATCCTTGTCTATTAAAGGGACAGCTTTGCATCTTCAAAGGAAGAAGCAGATTTCTGTAATGCTTATTTGTAAGGGCAAAATAAATTGATATACTCCTCAACTTAACTAAATAAGCAAAGAATGCGTTAGGAATAAGAACAAAAAAAGATGGCCAAGAATTATCCCATAAGACCAGATGGATAAGAACAAGTGTAAATCTCATATAAACTTAGGCTGAGAAAATACCATCTCATTTGTAAACAGGCACTGAATAGGGTGGTTGTGGAACTACTGAGAAGAGAGATATTTGATCCCCAAATTTAAATAATGGCTTCTAGTTGACAGCAGCTTTGATTACTCCTTGGAGCTACCCAAGCAAAAGAGAAACTGATGCAGTTGTCAGCCTGATCACTGACTATCTGGACTCATCATGTTCTGACAAGTGTATCAGGTACAGATGTTCGTAAAATTTTCTTAATAGGAGAGTCAGACAGGTCTGTCTTACCTATCAGCTGCCTCACATGTAGAGGCCACCATCATCGTTGCTTCTTGCTTTCCTCCCATCCTTGTTCAACAGAGAAGCCTGATATATTCCCCACAAGACCTAAAAAGGTTGTAGCCTCAGAGTTCTGTTCTTGCATTCATTGTTTGTATGTGTACACAGATACGTTCATTCCTTTCTTGTCTGGATTCCCCTGCTTTTCTACCCAAAGAGGAGCAATAGTTTTAGCTGTCCTGCCCCATTTTACCTGTTCTCCCCCGGTCTTCTAAAGAGAAGCAGTAGCATCCAAATTCTCATATTGCCTCAATATGCATAAAGATCACTCAGGAACCTTCAGCTTTTTTATCTCCTCATGGATTTCTTTTTTCTGTTGCTGGCAGAGAGGGACTCTTGCCTGGATCTCTCACAGCAGCATTCCCAAGCCCTGGCTGTGAAGAAGTGGCTCAAGCACTAAGCCTGCTGTGCTGCAGTAGAGGGCTTTCAGCTGAAGATAGTCCTTCCCTAGGAGCCAGAGATGTGCTGGCAAAGCACAGAATCACAGAATCATACAGGCTGGAGAAGACCTCTAAGATCATCAAGTCATCTGACAGAAAGCGCAGATTTACATTCCATCATTGATAAGGAGGGACGCTAGATATGGTAAAATCTGTACCAGAGCTCACCATGAAAAGAGGAAATTAGCAGATAGGACTGACTCCTAAGAGTTGTACCCATGTGCCAGATATTAACATAGAAGTATTTTCTCTCCTTTTTTTAAAGTCATTAGCTTAATTCAGGCCAATTATGAAAACAGTTCATTAAGACTTTCAGTTACTTCAGTTTAGGGGCACCCAAAATGAAACAATGATCTGCTTAGAAGATTTAGTTTTTTAGTCTTCTAAAACCATTTTTAAGGTACCTTCAATTGTGGCACTCCAGGTTATTACATCTGAAAATTAGAAGTAGTTGTTGAAATACTGTTTCTACCCTTATGCTTAAGAGAACAAAAACTCTAATTGTCTTGCTGAGCCTTAACTTAAGTTACTTACAGTTCTTTCAGGTGCTGGCTTGTTTGCTTGGTAAGCTGGCTCAGAGAGAGACATTGCCAGCATTCCAGTGCACTGCTGCATTCCAGGCTGCAGCCTTTCTGGTTTCTAGCAACAATTTGACCTAGATCTTTCTGTGGGTCTTGCAGGGATGTGGAAGAGAATGGAGCAGCTCAGCAGGTGCAAGCTCTAGTTCTTGGTGATCACTCCTCTTAGCCTTTGGCTCTGATTTGCAAGGGTAGAAACATCAGCAGCACATCAATTCTTACTCCTAGGCTAAGAAACATGATGAGATTTGACAGAATGGATGCAGGTCACTGATCATTTAGCCCTTTGCCAAGTAGCTGGTGAGTTGATGATGACAGAGCCAAAACTCCTAAGTCCAGTATGCTGTTCACCACATTCTTTCTCAGGGATCTTTTGGGACAAGAAATGTCATTATCATGGATCCAGCATCTACCCAACCTTTGTTCATATTTGTAAAATAGGTCAGTATCAGGATGGCCACGTGGGAAACTGTTCTCCTAAGTGCCAGTTTAAAAAATGATGATGATTTTAACACTGCTTTCAGATCAGGTATTGACCATTGGTATAAGCAAGAAATAAATGTTTCAGATAAACATCATAGAATCATAGAATGTGCTGAGTTGGAAGGGGCTTACCAGGATCGAGTCCAACTCCTGACCTTGCACAGGACATCCCAAGAAACACACCAAGTGCCTGTTTCTCAGTTTTTGCTGGAAATGACACAGATTTTGTCCAGTTTTCTAAGTTGTGTCTGTAAATTAATCTTAAATTCGGTCATTTGGAGAGGATAGGAAGTATACAGTCATATTTTATTTCCATTTAATATAGTGCATATCCTTTGGAAAAATGCCATCTTATGCTACATGCACAGATACAGGCACGGTGCAGTGAGGTACAAGATCCAAGCTTCTAAGCTACAGTTGTTCTGGAAGGGGAAATTTTGGTTATTGATATCATGGACACAGAGAGGAGGTCAGCTGCTAAGTGTTTCAACTTGGTTGTAAATTGTTTTATTATCCTGTTTTCTTTGTGATACTTGAACAATCATCATTGCTGCAAATTGATGTCTCCCTGTATCCTGGGTTTACAACTGAAACAGGAGAAACGGAAAAGATTGTACGTTGAGGAGCTGGTTAGAGGGAAGGAACTTGGACTTGTTCTTCCTGAACTATTTACTGCCTTTCACATATTTTTTATGGGCTCCAGGAGAGATTTGAATGAGGTATTAGGTTGAAAACTGAACTGAGAGGCTTTTCCTTATGTAGGGGAAGATGGTATAAAGGAATTAACTGTTCGACAGCTGGACTTGGACTTTTGATGGGTATTTTTTACAGGAGAGTGCAAATCCCCCTGCTCCTTTCTCGGCTGCTCCAAACACAGGGTGTAGCGTGCAGAGGGTCACTGCTCACTGTTCCATTCCTGTGTGCTGGGAGCAGGGGGATGAGAGCTCTGTGGGGTTTTTCTCCTCCTGCCTCTGGGCTTCCCAGGGAGCCAGGGCCTAGGGAGCTGTGCCAGGGTGTGTTGCTGTCGTGGGTCCATGGTGGGTGACTGCCCTGGGGACATGGCAGGGAAGTGTGTGGGTAAGTGGGACCTGAGAGTAGGTGTGTGAGCCATGATGCCTCCTGGAACTGCTCTCCCTGGGGTGGAGGTTGTGTTCAAGTCCTTACTCAGGGCTTCGTTTACAGGCACTACCTGGCCTATAAAAAGCCATTATAACATAGCAAGTATTTGCCCCTAGCAACCCTTGTAGGTTTGCAGAGAGAACTCTGCAAATAAATTACTGCTCTTCAACGTCAGCTTATACCCACCTCATAAGCCCATCCCTGAGCTTGGCACTGGGAAATAAAGAAAACCAAAGACTAGAGTTTTGTGTTGTGGTTTTATTTTTACACTAGGAGTTCGGTTATTTTTACCTAACAAACAACATTATTACCCCTATAAGTCTCTGTGTGTTGGCACAGGGGCTCTGCGTCGCCGGTGTCTGACAGCTTGCTAATAATGCAGCGTTGGAATGAGCACATCCTGTGCCAGCAGCGATTACTGCGAGCAGGCGGCAGCGCGATGACAGCCTTGAGGAGCGGCAAGCGCAATCTGAGAGGTGACATCGGAGGGAATTTCCCAATTATTTCTGCTTCGTTAGGCTGCGGGTGACGGGAAGGTCGCACAGCAAGCGCACTCCCGCCCAGAAGGTGGAGGTCAGCTCTTTCAGGCTTCTCAAAATGGTCCCTTTATAATTAGAGGATGTGATTTAGTTTTATTATATTTTTTAGAAGATAATAAACTATTGACAGCTGAGGTTGCAGTCTGAATTTAGCCATAATCACAACCACAGATGCTTGTGTTTTCACACAAGTAACTGTACTCATTAAGTCTTTCTGTATAAACAGCTAAAACTCAGGACTAAATTGCCAAAAGAAACCAAGACTTCTGAATACCAGCATGCTGCTGCCCAGGGTGCCTACTAAATATATGGAATGGGCAAGGGGGGAGAGGGGAGGGCAAAGAGTGATGAAGGACAGCTTTTGAGGTGGTGCTGCTGGCACTGAAGGATGGGATTAATCACAGAACATCCTGAGTTGCTAAGGGCTCACAAAGGATCATCAATTCCAACTCCTGGCCCTGCACAGGACATCCCCAAGAGTCACACCATGTGCCTGAGAGCCTTGTCCAAACACTCCTTGAACTCTGTCAGGCTTGGTGCTGTGAGCACTTCCCTGGGGAGCTGTTCCAGTGCCCAACCACCCTCTGGGTGAAGAACCTTCCCCTGATATCCAACCTAAACCTCCTCAGACTCAGCTTCAGGCCATTCTGTCAGGTCCTGTCCCTGGTCTCCAGAGAGAAGAGATCAGTGCCTGCCTTTTGCTTTCCCTTGTGAGGAAGTTATAGACTGCCACAAGGTCTCCCCTCAGTCTCCTCTTGTTTAATTAGTGTCACTGTTTCAGAATTAGGCTTCTGTGCTAAGCCAGGCATGCAGACTGATCTGTAGGTACTGGAGAGAGGAGGCAATCCAGGCTGCCCAGAAGCACCTCCTGTGTCTCTTACAGCAGAAACATGGATTACAGGCTTAGGCAGGACACCAAGATTTACTTAGCCAAAACCAGACAAGATGACTTTCATTCTCTGTGGTGTTTGGAATCAGATCAACAGAAATATTAATGCTGTTCCTGTGACAGCATGGTGTTGCCATGATGTAGCTCTAATTGCTGGAAAGGTGTGATTTTTTTCCACCCTTAGATATTTTAATGCAGAGCTATCAAACAACTTCATTTAAGGTTGTGTATTTTGGTGATACCATTCCTATGGAAATGGCAGTGTGGAGCAAGAATGGAGATACAGTATCCTCTTGCAGACCCTTGTCCAATGCCAGCCCTTTGCTGCTTCCTTGAGGATAAGAGAACAGAGAAAAAGTGAGCTCTTGGTGCTCAGAAGCTGCTGTCATGGGTGGCTGAGTATTGAAAAAAGCAAGAAAATAGATACATCTGCTTGCAGCCCTGAGCACACACTCATTCAGGGCTAGCTGGGGTCTAACTTGGCTTCTTAGTCCTTCCAGCTTGGACCTATTTGTCAGGGGATGACAGTACTACAGAAACCAAATGTTACCAGCCAAGAAACCACTTCTGCAAGGAGGATTTTCAGTTGGTGACATGCCTCAAAGTTACATAGAATCACAGAATCATGGAATCGGTGTTGGAATGGACTCACAAGGGTCACCGAAATCCATCTGCTGCCCTGCCCAGGACACTCCCAGGAATCACACCATGTGCCTGAGAGCAATTGTCCAATATATCATGGTATCAAGCGCAGGAGAGACTGAGTGGTTTTGTTGTGTTGTGGTTTTTTTTCCATTAAAAAATACAAGTTTGATTTTTTGGGGATCAAAAATCAAAATTTAAAATACCTCTTTGTTCTTTTTGAGAACAGCAGTCTAAATGCCTTAACTACAGCTTCCACTCCCCTGGGATAGACAACCCACTGAGACAGCTTCCTCTGAGCAGTAGGTTTTGTCTCCTTGAGATTCTGTGAGAACTTGGACTACATCAAAGCATTAAGAGAGACTACTAGACAGCACAGTGGGGTCCCCTAATCCAAACTCCTCGTTTTAGAGAAAAAATACTGAAATTAAAAACACTGTAATGAAAAGGGTGGTTGGTTTTTTTATACAAAAAAAAAGCCAAACCCTTCACAACTGCTGGAAAGTGAGAAAAGCATTTCCTTTGATGTCCAATTTTGTCGAAACTACTTGGGAGTGAGTCTATCACTAGTGCTGAGCATTGTAGGAAGGTATGAATTAGCTTGATGCCAGGTAGGGTCTGGAAAACAGCCATATGAGACGAAAATTAAATTAAAATCACTGAAAATAGGAACCTGAGTTGTTCTTTAAATGATTTTTCCCCATCACTGTGTAGCAGCAGCATGTGTAAAAAGTAACATTTTCTTTTTATCCTTCAAACTGGGAGAAAAGCACTCCAGGTGTGGGCATAGAATGCTAAATGAGAAGTCCTGCGGGTGCTACAGCTGGGAGATGTACCCAAAGCCCTAGATGCTTATGTGTAGGAAACAGAGGTGAATATGGACTCATGAGCTCCCTACATCACATGCAGACACCTAAATTCAAGTGTCTTAGTCTCAAGATGACTCTCATCTATTGTTTCACGTTTAAAGAATTACTAATTTCTCAAACAGATCTGCTGCCTGTAAAAGAAACTTGAATTTGTGTTCTCCTCTTCTTCCCCAAGAAAAAACACCTGAAACAACTCCTCATGGACATTTGCATATTTCCAGGAACCTGTTCAATATGTATCAGTTCTGTTCAGTATGTTCCATATTCATGCCGTATGTATTTCCAACCTGACATATGCCCTTTGTTTATCCTGGTATTGCATGGCCCACTCGGACATTTGGGAAAATAGAAGATGGTTGGAAATGAGGAGTCCATGTGTTTAGTTGGTATCTGTGCTGTTGCAGTATTTGTAGTCAGTGCTTCAGTCTTGCTTGTGAATTTCAATGTGTTTGACCTTGAGGAAGTCACTAAGCCCCTCTGTGCCTCTGTTCCCCGATTGTCCAATGGCAGCATTGCTCCCTGTCTGCATTGCCAGCCCATTTTTTTATTAAATGTCTTCTTTTTTTTTTTTTTTTTTTTTTTTTTTTTTTTTTTTTTTTTAGGGTTTTTTTTTTTTTTTTTTTTTTTTTCTGGTTAAGGAGTTTCCTGTTGTTTCCTCTGAGATCGTGCTAGTATTATTCAGGAAAAAAAAATTAAGTGATGTGTATCCATTATCACTTTGATGGGTTCAGCAGCCTCTTGGCAAACCTGGTTTCAGGGAAAGAGCAGTTTGGTTTTCTGTGGCTTGGAGTGAAGTTTAACCTGTGGAGCATGCTTATGGGAGGTGGGGGTGGTTTTCTGGGATTGTTTTTCCTCCCTTTGTCCAGTTGCGTACTGTGCAGGGTGCACTTTCTCCCAGGATGGGTTGACGAATAAAATACCCTGTCTGAAGCAGTCATGATGTATATCCAAAGCTCTCTCTGAGTGAGGCCAAGCACTTTGGCAGCTCCTTTTTGCAGTGAGGTTCTCCAGAGCTGACAGCCGAGGCGCTGACTGAATGGGGCAGTGCGGGGCCGGTGCTGATTAGTGATGCAGACACAGCCCCGAGGAGCAATGCCTGAGCAAACAGGGGTGATGTCAGCCCTAGCAACAGATGGCAGAGCCCCCTTTTCCCGTGCTCCACGGGCTGCTCCAGCACTCGGAGCTGGTGAATAAGGAACAATGAGGGTAGCACAGGGTTAACCGCCACTTCTATCGGCATTTTTGTGCTGGCTTCGCTCTTTCACAGCAAAATGTCACTGGGTGAATTGATTTTTTTTCTTTTTTTCTTTTTTTCTTTTTTTTTTTTTTGTTTTGTTTTGCTGTCCAGACGCGAGAGAAAAGTGGCCACAAGCAACTTTTAGCTCTTGGGGCCGCCTGGTAAAACGGGCACAATAAACATCCTTCCCGCAAATGTGGAAAAAGCAATTGAAGGTGGAGCTGTTTTATAGAGGTTTCTGATGGTGTTGCAAATTGTTATGGGTTAGTTGCTATTTCTAACACTAACCTCAGCAGCTCAGGGTGGCTGGAAATGCCCGTGTTAATTACCATCAGGCTGAGGTCTTGTCTGTAGACACAAGTTGTATTGCTTTAACTACACTGGTATCATTAAAGCAGTACAAATACCCTGAAGTGAATGCAGTTACAGCAGTATAAATGAGCTTGTTTATCTCATAATCTATGCTAGTATAAAGCACCTTTATACCCATATAATTGCACTCACTGGGGGTTGTGCCAGTGTAAATGTTTTGGTACGAAAATCAATAACTGGCATACTTGGAGGCTATCTGGGGTCTGGAAGTGCTGTGCTGCAGCAGCTTCCATACTGAATGCTCAGCTATTTTTGTTTTTAATCTATCATTCTTGTCTTGACCTATAAATAAAAATTTAATGGAAAGTTGAATTTATGGCGGTGGCAGAAATAGGGGTCGCAGGTGCTGTCTTCCCTCCTTGAACTCCGGTGGCTGGAGGATGAAGGAACCATCTGAGCCACAGGATGGGAGAGGTCCCTTCCTGCACAGGAAAGAGACAGGGAAAAGGCCAGCCAGCAGACCCTCATGGAGAAATATCAGTGATGGGAGAGTGATCCAGCCTAAAATAAGAGGTGGAGAGCTCCTTCACGTCTTTCTGGGGCTGCTCTAATTCATGCCATAAAGCCACACTGATAGCCCCAAATCCAGTAGGACCTGCAGGGGTAAGAGACAGTCTTATTTTGCCTCCATCATCTGCCTCATGGGGTTTTTATCTTAGGACATAGAGACTGTGACTCCCCCTACCAAACTGTAGGATGGATCTGCACCATCTGTAAACTGCCTTTATAGTGGCTGGAGAGAGAGAGACACTTCTAAACTACATTTTATCTCCTCTTAGCTTGCGTATCTAAAAAAACCCATGTAAATCATGCTTAAGAGGTGCCTGCTTCTCTGCTTTGACTGTACAAGGATGTTTGTCAGCCAAGTAGGATGCAAGTACAGTGGGTCTTACCTGTCCTGGTTAACTAGGGTCCTGTTCTTCTCCATGGCACCTGTGCTGGCCCTTGGCTTTGAGAGAGGTTTTGGTAGTGTGGCTACAGAAATACTACTGACTCTTTGAAAAATCCATGTACTAAAAATGCATTTGCTCTCACTTCTTTGTCCTCCTTCCTTTAACTGACAAAGCAAAATTATTTTGGGGCATTGGGTTTCTTAGTGAACCCTTAATGAACTGTTTGCTCATTTCACTTTCTAATGAACTCTTGTTGATTATATTGCTGCTTCACATTGTGGCTAGCTTGACTCTTTTCTGCCTGCTCATATAAGCATTTCTTCTGGAAGAGAAAAGGCCTTTTTAGCTCTCTGTGCACTCCTGGGTTTGGACCACCAAAACCACTCTTTGAAGTAGCCACCAGGATAGTGCACAGGTCCTCAGCAGTGCACTCAGCTCTGTCAGTCACTGTTACCAGGTATCATGGCCCTTCTGAAAATAGTGGGATTTGATTCATGGCTGTCCTGACTCTGATGTAGCCCCATCCCAGCTGCCAGGCAGTCTCCAGTCTGTTCCCTACTCCTGTGGATCTCCATGATTCCCCACACAGTGGCTCTTAGCTCAGTCTGCCTCAGTAGATACAGGGTAGATACTGTTAAGAAGCTACCTGGTAGTGATTTCCACCATCTTAAATGTTTTAAAAACCTAATCCATTTACCTATTACTTCTTGGTGTTTCAATTTCACCAAAAACTACCTACAGCAGTTATAACCTGATCCTTTTGGATCCTACAAAAACCAGTTTCTAGATCTAGGGTGGTGCTCTTGTTGTAAAAACAATTCTGCAAGTAAAAAGAATACTTTGGGTGAGTGAGGAGGCCTAATTGATTCATCAAGGGTTATACAGCACAAACACTTCAAAGCATTGTCACAGGATCCTGCTGTGAAATGCCACTCGGCCTCCTGCCACAAGAAGCCCAAGCAGCAAATGCTCTGCATGTTTTAAGGAGGTACTGAGTCTTAGCCTTACAAACCCCAAAACCCATATTTGTTCCTAGCATAGAGTCTCTATATCAAGTATTTGTGCATTATTTTTAGCTACATTTGCCCATTTTTTATCTCAAGAAGGACTGTCAAAATTGCTGAGATTCTTAAAACATGAACCTGAAAGACTAGAGCGTTTTCAATGTGCTTCTACTATGTACAGCACCAGTCTTCAATATGTAGTTTTACTTTTATAGCTAAGATTCCTTATCTGTAAAATGGGAGAAATCTGTTTAACCTGAGAGGGAGCTAACCTCATAACTCACACAAGCTTTTGATGCTGAATTTGTTGACATTTATAGGGTACAATGTAATCTTTGTGTGCTAGATGTTGTTAAAGAACATGATGTTAAGGTTCTTAGATTTGCCTGGAGTTTATTTTTTTAAATTATTTTTAAGTGCATGTTGAAAACTATTAAGTCACTGAGGAATGAAGTTTTATTTCCAGCTCGTTAAAACATACTGAAAACTATGGAAAACAGGTAACTTAGTGTTGTTTTGAGTCCCGTGTTTGAGGCAGTTTTATTCCCTTCAGTACTGAATAAAAAAAATGTAACTGATCTGTGAATCAACCCTTTGATGCAGTAAAACTGCCAGAAACCAAAACTGATCTGGCTCAAATGATAGACACTTACTCTGGCTGACAACTTATACATTTAATTGGAAGCTACAGCTTTTGAAATGAATTGGACAGAGTGAAATCATCATAGTCTCAGATGTAGACAATGACAGAAGCCAGTATGTTCAGTTCTCTTCGCTGAGGCTTGTAACACAGAAAAAGCTGCTGATCTTAGTAGATTGCAATTGAAGATATTTGCCCTTCACTGAATAATGAGCTTGCAATCACATTTTGCTGAAACAGGTTCTTTGAACAAATGAAACTTAAATCAGAAGGAAGTTAAATCTCATTTCTTACTCTTCGATCAAAACCTTCATGCTTGAGCGCCTCATAGAGAGGAACATTAGGCTCACATTTCTGTAATCTTATTTGTTATTCAAGATTTGCTCCTGATAGCTTAAACTACTGGAAAAAAACCCCAAAAACAAAAACAAACGTACACCCATACAGCCTTAAAAATGGAAAATCGATTCATTTCCACCACTTTGCAAAGCTTTTCATTACAAAGGGAGAGCAAAGCAAGTAGAAAAGAACTGCATGCATCCAAAGTCACCAAATCTTTTCACTTGTTCCCAGGGCTCGGACAACAATGCCACTATGAAAATAGCACTGAGGAGGAAGAGCATGCTGGGTAATGAGATGCAAATGAGCACACCAAGCATCCCACTCTGCCTCGGAGCCTTTGTATCCAGTAGTGCAATAACAACCAGCTTTTGAGTCATGATAGGTTAGCACAGAATAGGTTTCACAATGGGTGTATGTATTATCCTCATGGTTCTCCTCAGCTTGTGGTCAGCAGGATAGTTAAACATGGCATCCATTTCAGTGAGAGGTTGCCTAGATTAAAACTTGCTGAAATAAGAGTGTCACAATTAATTGTAACAAAACTCAGTGTGAGACCTTATGAGGGGAGAAGGACATTTTATGTTATTTAACTTGATCTGAAACTTGTTTTTTCTTACACGCATGCTCCGCACACCAAGGCATATGTATCCAATATGTGCTGTGGCCAAGATAACTCTTGTGGGAAACTGAAGTCCTCACTGTGTCTCTTGGGTTCTTCTTGACTGACAAGGAACTGAACAGGTCTTTTTTTTTTGAAGAGGTCTTCTAAAACATTCAGGAATTAACAGTTACCTTTGCATTGCAAATTCGCTTATTTCTGCTTCTGTAACTCATTGCTGACTCTATCTGTCTCATCCTGGATCTCTTTAATGCCATCAATTGTCCTTTTCTTAGCATGATAGTGTAGGTGATGTGCTGGAACCTTGCTGCCCTCCTTCTGTTACCAAACCAGAGATCTCCTGCTCAGGTCAATGCTGGGACCTTATCAGAGCTGTGTGCCCAGATGTAAACAGCCTGTTCCCCAGGCATCTCCTTGGTTTAGCAGTACAGACCATTCCTTTAAACCTGGCTGTATCTTTGAGTGCTTTCACACGTACACGTTTCCATTCCTGTTTCATCCATATCCATTGTATTTCTAAAAGGGACTTGTGCAAGATGGAGGCATCTAAGGAGACTTGGATTTAGGCAGAGCACTGAGCCGTGTCACGAGGCACTGGGCTGGCCTCGCAGAGAAAGGCAGCTTCTGTTCCTGTTCTAGTTTTGCTGTGCATTTTTGCTGTTTGTTATGTGCTGAGCCACTGAAGTGGGGGCCACACCTAATACTGTATTTTACCCTTTGATAACAGTTTATAAATCCATGCTCAGAGAAGCAAAAAAAAGGCAAATTTTAGAAAATGCTTAGTGCTGCTATAGCTGAGCTTTATGATACTGTTAGTTAATAATATCTTACAGAAGTAACTTTTTTCCTTTTAGGTCACAATGCACTTTACAAAGAAACATGTCCATTATTTCACTTTTTTGGGAGCAGACTGAAGCAGAGACAAAAAGTGTCCCATGTAAGGTTACAGACCAAGACAGAGGGTGAGCAGGAAATCTAACAGGAGGCGTCTCAGTATGGTTTCTCAGGCAGGAGACCACCTTGGAAAGGGCAGCGGATCTTGACAGTGCTGAGTGTAAGTTGCATGTCATGAAAGAAGGCCGTACATCTTTCCTGTGAAGGTTCTTTCCCCAGCTCTGTGTTCTGCCTCCAAACCAGCAAGATCACCTAGTAAGAATCATTTTCTTACTAGAGATGAAGATGAGATTGACCTGACCTGGGGAGTCTGCAAGAAGCACCAGTCTACCAGCACTGTTGCTTTACTGAGCTGGAGGCAATTGATGGTCATGAGGGATCAGCACTTCTTTTTCTTAATGCATTTGGGGGAAAAGCTGGTGTTATTTTTCTGTTGTTGAGAATAGTGATTGGTTGAGGGTAGGATGCAAAATCACTTCTCTTAAAAAGGTAATGAGGGTGTGTAGATTACAGGGGGAAACTGGCAGCTACGCCCTGCGCACCCTCCACACCTCCTCCACAACTGAGAAGGGAAAATACCAGGACTCCATCATGCTGTGACCTATGCATATCTTACACAAAAGCATACATTGGAGACTTTTTTATTATTCTTTTTTCCTTCTTTTGTCATAATATGCCAGAGAAAGAGATTGAACAAGAATTCATGATGTATCCACGCCCAGGGTGCAGAATATTTGCATAGACCCTTTCCACTGAAAGTGACACCACCGCCCCTGCCGCAGATATTATATAAGTCTTCATTCCTGCAAACAGTGAAATTAATTAGCATAAATTATACCCAGAGTCTAGTTAGGCTCAGTCATTGCCTTTGCAGAAAGGCCTTTGTGCACAAAAAATTTAAAAAAATTGTTTAATGATGATGTGTGCTGGTTACTAAGCTAGCCACCAGTTAGATATATTTATAGCTATTCCTGCCGCTAATAATGATATGCTAATTATAACCCAAATAGAATTCTGTAATTTCTCTCTGAAAATGGAAACAACGCAGGGAGATGTTAAAATCTGTGCTGAGGCATCGTATTAGCAATTAGGTTTTTAGGTGGCACTGCGCTTCTGAAGGGAAGAAAGCAAAAGAAGATACAAGTGCTGTTTCTATTCTTACGTATTTGTTTGAGCCTAAATAAAGGATTTAAACTTGAAAACCTTCTTATCCTGCAAAGCATGAACTTCTCTGTAAAGTGTTTTAGAAGAGCTTAGCCCCTGTGGGAGAGTCCCTCAAGGGCATTTGCTCAGTTATTCCAGAGCATCACAGCCCCAAGAGATGACTCAGGCGACAGTGACAGCGCAGAGAAATTGCTCATCAGTTGTCCTCCAGGGTCCAGTGCAGCTTGGGCACATTAAATATTATCATTTAAATAGTGCAGCTGTGGACTGCAGATTGTGTCTGCAATCCTAAGGGTAGGCCCTGAGGGATCATTTTAGAGGGCATGCATTTTGGCTTGCACTTTGAGTTTTATCCCACCTGGGTTCAAGGAGCACATCACTGAGATGCCTGAAGCTATTTGCAGTCCAAAGTGACCACAGTCAGGTGCTGACAGTGGTTTGGTATAGCCACCTTTGCAGACCTTATTCTGCTGTCCAAAGCAAGTTTGGATTTGGCTTCTTCCTGGCCAAACATAACTCATTGCTATCATTCTTATATCAAGAATAGCTATGATAATTTCTGCTCCAGAAATGTGAAAGAATTGGCACCTTAAATACAGCTCCTGTAGCAAGTAACTACTGAGTGGTATTATAAAATCTGAGATTTAAGCCATGCAACTGGGAGATAACAAATAAAATGTCAGCAGCAAAGAGCAGGAAGAGAGGGTGAAGAAATAAGCCTTGCATTCACAGAACTATCTGTCTGACCTCTGTCAACTGCGAGGCTTTCAAATGTACTTTGAAGGACAGTATAATTAAAAACATGAAAATAAATAGAAAACCAGATAAAAGTGCTCATGGGTTTACCAGAAGTAAATCGTATCAGCCTATCTTGATGTCATGGGTAAGATAAATGATATTCTAAGAAATATTTTGTATGTCATCTACCTGGACTTCAGTAATGCATTTGATACGGTTGCACTGCAGAATTTATGAGGCACGAGGACGTGGAGATTAATTGTTGAATTGATATTGCGTATGGGCCTGGCTAAAGAGGAAATAAAAATGATGAGTCTTGAATAAGGAATTTGCATGCTGAAGGGCATACATTAACAGATTATCCCAAGTATTGGCTAGACAAATAGTTTTGCTTGGTGGTTTCTTCAGTGGTACTGGCTTCAAGAGAGGGAGTTTGCTCTCACCCAGAGTTGGAAGGCATCATCCAAACTGGAGGGTTTGGGGAAAAGAAAGAAAAAAAAAAAAAGAAAGGATCTCTGGGAGTTTGAAGAGTAGAAATTAATCAGTGGAGTAAACTAAACGGTGTATTTGAGGATTAATACAAGATTGCTGCTCCCTGCTAGATGCATCCACAGGAATCAGTAGTTAGGCTGCTCTAGTGTAGCTGTGTAAACATTATCTGAAGCACAGTTTTCTCCACCCATCAGGCCTAGGAGGGATGAAGGTTGGAACTGTAATGCAGGGAAGGTAACAGCAAATTCATTCGGTGAAGAGGGAGCCAGTACAGCTTGCCTTTTTTAGTTGACCAAAATGAAGGTGCAAATTGTTCATAAATGCAGTCTGGAAACCAGGGTATTCAACAGTCATGTTCACAAATAACCTTCCAGGAGGAATTCACAGAAAACCTGGCCACTTGACAAGTGGAGAAGAGTATTTAGAAAAGTAGTGGCTTTGCCTGCAGCTCCTGAGGACTATACTGGCTCGCTTTTAAAGAATGAAAAGGAGTCCCTCTGAGTCCCCTGTTTTACAGGCGGAACAGACTGGGACACCATATTGTCACTTTAAACATATTCTAGGAACAAAAAAAAGGAAAATGCCTTTAAAGGAAAGCATAATCCAAAATCTTCATTGAAGTGAATGTTTGCTGTGCATTTTGTTCAGAGTTTTGATATTTTCAGCAATAAGCTGATGGAGCTCTTAACGAGAGACAGAAGGGACAAGGAAAGAAGAACAAAAAGGTTTTGTTTCAGCTTCTCCTATTTTTTTTTTTTTAAGACATAACCATGCATTAGGAAACGTAACTGTTTTTAAAAAGCAATCATTTTTTATACCTAGCTTGTTTCCAAAAGGTCGTTCCACTCTCATTGTCACCTCAGGAAAAACAATAAAGCAGCAGTCCTCCACGTAATTGCACAGGCTCGCCTGGTGGGTTCTCTTTCTTGTTCAATGAAGTATCATTCATTTAGATCAGAATACAGTCTTTCTAAATTAGAGGTTTACATGTGTAATTATATAAAATGATATGTTTGTTTACATCTCCAAGTAAAATGTATGTCGTTTTCTATCATTTATCTTTGAAATTCAATTTTGCTTTGTCGATCTCTAATTTATTGCAGGAGATGAATGTGCTGTTAGAGTGTTTACAATGCCTCTTGCTGCCTGTGGATAATAGAATTACCCTGTTTATTGCTATTCATTTAGACGTTTCTATGGTTAGGAATATGCGATAGTTTTACGTTCCTGAATATATGGTGCAAATCCTAATGCTATTTATTGTGGCTGCCCTTTTTTTTTATCCATCTAAAGACTTAAATTTACTTTCAAAGAGTAGTGGGACAGTTGACAGCTGATGGCTGTATTTCTCGGCAGCGGCATACTCTCTTCTGTGCTCAGAGATGCGTGGAGAGGCTGTGTTCATACCTTTGTGTGTAATGTTAATAAATATTTTAGATTTCTAGTAAACCCGTAAACTCCCATATGAATTTCTGCCAATTCAGCCCTGGGGCTTTGGAGAATGAGCAGTGTGTATAACCAGTCACTGAATTTATGGAACATTTTTGTAAAAACAGTGTTTGTTTTACTTATTCCTTTTGTCTCTTTAACTGATTGGGTTAAAAGGCCTGTATTTCCAGCAAACAATCCCAAGGCATTATTTTTCTAAGCAGAGCTTTCAAGGGTAACTCTACAGAATGTTTCCTTTGATACCTTCTTGAAGTTTTCTTTCTGTATTCTTGTTCCTTACAGTATTTGAGAAAGGCAGACTGGGAAGCACATCCACTTTGGGCTGTGACAGGATAGGAGCAGCACTGCAGGATGCTCAGAGCATCTCACAGGGCACAAGAACTCAGTGGAGAAAGGTGTCTAATTTCATTTTCTTCTTTCCATTTCAAAATTGTTCCCTTTGAAGATGAGGATCAATATCTGAATGAGGAGGAGGTTTTCCTTCAACACCTGAGGACTGGAAATCTTTCAGGCAAGACCTGAAATCCATCCAGACCATCTGTGTGTGTGTGTCACAGGACATACGTGGCCCTGTGCTGCCTGGAAGTCCCAGGCAAAGGTCCTGCCTCGACTGAGAGTGGGAAGGGTGTAAAGCATGTACTGCTATGACTTGGAGTCAGGCAGTTATGTTCTGAGGTTGTGTTGCATAATAACCTGAAGTCCTTTGTTACACTTCCAACCCATCCATCCCCCACTTGTATTTTCTTAATAAATGGCTTTTATGGATATGCAGAGCAGGAAAAAAAATTAATAATGGACAGTAAAACATGCAATAAATTGTGTCCTATTAATCTTTTGCCAGAGAAGGGGATGATATTGCTTTCTTTCTCAGCTTCCTATCTCTATGAAGACACTCAGCCTTCAGCTTAAAACAGAGAAATTTTTTTGGCTTCTTTTACTTTAGCCTGCATTTTACCTGTCTTACACTTTTTTCATATTTCACCTAAACAAAGTTTGAGAATGAGAAATCAATAAAGGAGTTCTTCAGAATGTCATTTAAGAAAAAATATTCTTTATACTATAGAATTTGCAGCACTTCGGAAGATAGCAGTAAAATATGCTGTCTCTCTGTACCAGATTCTGTTATCTTTTAAGCAGTACTTCAGGAAACAGCTCAGGTAAGGTTATCCATCCACAGGTTGACTGAAAATAATTTAATTTCATAAGGAGAAGGGTATTGAACTCTCCTTGGCTTCACAGACATATTAGGGAAATTCAATCTGTGTCTGAAAATAGCCTGTGGCAACCTAATTTTTGGTCCCTAAGTGCCGTAGTACTGAAAAATACATGAATTTCTTCTAAGTCAAGGGTCAGTTTAGTTACTTATCACACCTACAGCTGTGGGCTGTTCTGGATACATAAGAAGCAAACCCAAAGCAGTGCTTCCCTCTGTGTAATATACTGTTCAAGCCCTCCAGTGTGTCAAGATTTCCTCTGCCATGGCCTTTGCACTTAACAGCTCTTTATGAATTTTTATTCTGCATCTAAGTCCGCAGAAGAAATTTGAATTAATGAATTTATTTGTTTCCAACAAAACCACTTCAAATAATGCATATATATGGAAAGAATGAAGATCAGTAAACCTTAGAGCGAAATATACCTCTGTAAATATGTGCATTGTAGGATAACTTTTAATATTCAACTTACGGGGTAGATGCAAAATGTCACACACATGCATATCCATAGTCTAATATTTGACTGTACATGTAGTATATATGGGTTTATTTGTATAGCACTGTCTGTCTACTTCAGCACACACAGGCACACAGAGGTTTTATTTCTGTGAGTACTTTTCTGTGAAACAAGAGCTAGGTGAAGGCAGAGCACGGATTAAATCCTTCACTATGATCATCATCGAATTCTAAAAAAAAAAAAAAATTAAAAAATTTTAAAGCATTACTCATACTGATGAATTTGTAACTATTCCTGATTTTATGTCACATTAAGTGATACAGACACACACGTGCATTCCTCCACACATATGCCTGGCATTACTCCTATAACATCAGACCTATCACGAAGTTACTGTTTGCTAATAACTTACATTTCTTCATTTCCACCCTAATAATTGCAAGCATCACTAATTGCAAGTGCAAAGTAACTCAGGTAAGTTTTGATCTCCTTCTGATGAAGTTTTCCTTTCTTTAGCACATCTCAATGTGCTAAAAGCACTATCCTAAGCATCACTACTAAGTGTTGCTCAAATGTCTCGATCCCACATCTGAGCCCTTTTAACTAGTGATTTGTTTGCAAGACAAGGCATTGGCTGAAGAACTTACCTGCTGATGTATTGGCTAAATTGTCAGGATTTCTTTGTTTTGTTCCTCTTCTTACTTCTGTGTCACTAAGGCTGCATCTGAGCACTAAGACGGGTCTGCTTACCAGGCCTACATCTCTGGTCGTCCCATCCACGTTATAAAGTGATGACATGAAAAACATTGCCATTTCTTCTCCGTCTACATGCTGAATTTCCTTTTATAGGGGAATGATTTGGGAGACAGTGATGGTCTTATCCAGTGTACAGTGAGGTTTTGGGAGGGATGTTTCCCTGTCAGTGTCAGCTGGGACTTGTGACTGTGTCCTGCAGTATTATGAGACGTTGTGTGGAGTGAGCTTGTTCACCTTCCAGCATTTCCAAACTCTGTAAAAGGAGCAGACCAATAACTGTTATTTATTAAGATGGGAAAAGTACTCCAACAGCAAAAGTGACAGGTATAATAGAAAGGCAAGTTGTGTAAGGCCTACAAGGTTTTATACAGCAAGTTATCTCCAAGCTGAAATACTGGGTCAAGCAAAGTTTTGGAGTTTCACAGAACAACTCATTTATATGGTCTGAGGAACAGACGTGCCAGGATGAAGAGAGATGTTTCAACTCACAAAATCATAGGAAAGTATGACATTCTGTGAGCAGAACAACATAAAATTGTTTGTAAGCAGATGATGTTATTGTAAATAACTTCTCTATTGAATACAGTTTCCCTCTTCACTTTTGTGGATGTTCTTAAAGATCACAGTTATAAAATATCTCCTGCCCTTAGCAGGACCGTGATGTTTCCCTGGAAGTTTGAGAGAAACCATTTGAGAGATGTGCAACAACTTCTGAAGCTTGTTAGTGGTTTTGACTATATTTTTTGATTAATGCATGCTGTATTTCCCAGCTGACTTTGGAGAGTTGTCCGTATGGCTGTGTCTGTAAGGGCTACAGCACATACTGAAGATAGGAAAAAAAGGAAGGCTTATTTTTTGTCATTGTCCCCTTGTGGCTTTCTATCATAACCAGGAGCACAGCCTAATAATTTCCTTGGGTTTATTTTTCTCTGTGAGTTTTCTTTAGATAATGCCCTTTACACCATAACAGAGCATGACAATTTAATACTGTTAGATAAGAACTAAAACTGAGATATGGTCTCTTGTGCAGAGTCAAGTTTTTCTCAGTTGCCCCAGTGTCTTGAAAATAAAGTTCTGCATCCTGCTGAATATTGCTATTATTATGTATCTGTGGCATGGAGTTGTGAATACAGGAGGGAGGAACACAGTAAGGTTTTCATAAAACCCAGGAAATTAATTTCAAGACCGGACTGGTAAAGCTGTGGGTAGTCTTAGACATAAGTGTCATATTTATTTTTTCAGTTTTGATGATTACTCTTCATAATTTCTTGAAATACAGTTTTGCAATGTAAAAGAACCAGATTCATATCTATAGCAATACATTAAAATAATTAAATAAATATTCATGTCATGTAATTAAGACCTGTTTTTATGTGTAGTCATACTTTGAGCTGTAGTGTTGGACAGCATGGTCTGTCCCCGATTTCAGGAATGTATGAGAACAGAGAACAGGGGAAGAAACTAAAGGCCTCATAACTGCACACACATAGGAACTATTATTTCTACACAGTAATTTAACAACCTGATGAAACTGCCCAGAATGGGCGTTGTATGTAGAGCTGTTTTTAAAGCAAAAACAAGCAGTTGTGATGGTTCACAATCAACATACTTCACGATCAGGTCTGCAGAACTGATGGTGATGGTCTGCTACCTGCCCCCTTTAGGATCAGCTGTTGAATCTGAGTGATAAAATCATCTAAGATCTGCTACATTTAAAATACAGGCACTTCTGTTGTAGAGACTTGCTATGCGTTCATATGCCTCTTTTAGAAGAAAATTCAGGTCTGAAGGCACTCTGACAATTATTGCAGTCAAAAAGGCTCTACATTAAACAAAGGGAAACAAAAAACCTCCTTTGTGATAACAGTAGTTTTGTGAGGAGGAGCAGCAGTAGTAGTTTTAGTTTTACCTATGAAAGACAAGTACTATTCATTCTAAGAGTTCATGATATTCAGTTTCAAATGATAGCTCTTGGTCTTCTAAAAGAATGTGAATTTCTCTGCCTGAAGAAGATGGAGATGGAGACTTTCTATAATTTACAGCTAAAGATCTCTTGTTTAAGAAGATAGTAGGTAAAGTTCACAATGGCACATTAGGAATGAAGGAGGTGGAAGATTACATAAAACTTACATATTCCTTACTGTGACTAGGTTGTGCTTGATAAATATCCATAGTGACCATGCATGTGATGAATAGGGATATTTCAAATTCAAAATTTTTACTTCATCGATTTATTGGGGCTGAAGTTCTTTCATAATTAGGAATTTCTTGCCTGTATCTTTGCATTCTTTTTAGACATAGGGGGATCTTGTGTGAATGACAACAGTTTATCATCCGTGCTGTCATTTCTGTTTAAACTCGTGCAGTCAGTAGATAGATGTGTCCCATATGGTGTCACAGTTTTGAATACTTACAACTGCTTGACACAGGCAATACCAGTTTTGTTTTTTCAGCTTTTCACCAGCACCGGGTTATTCCTTGTAATTGTAATGATGCACTCTAATTTCTGTGCCCTGCCCTTGGGTGTCACTTCTGTGGTCCGATATATATTGTAACGAGTCCGAAATCCCGGAAGCAGAGTGTACTTCCCTTTGTTCACTTCATCCCATTACTTCAAGTAATATTTCTCCCCTTTTCACCAAAGTAGGGAAAGGGATTTCTCCAAGGAGAAGGTGGTAGCATATGAGGATCTGCAGCTGTAGAAGCATTCTGGGATTAGAAGTCTTATGTAAATGTTGCTGATAGGTTTTTTAAGAATTCAGGGTCATCATGGATTTATGTTTAGATGCTTGGCTAGTCTGATTAATTCAATAAGTAGAATAGTTAATCCAGGGAGAATTTATTTTCTTGTTTCCCTTGGTAATCTTAAAGGTGAAAAATTCTTGAGAACAACTTGGCCCACTGGCATTGTCTCCAAAATCAGCTTTATCTCTAGGAAAAGTTGATCTATCAAAAAACAAGCACATGATGCATTTTCCTATCCAAAGAAATGTTTTGTGTGAGGAAAAACCCAAATCTGTCCTTTAAGTCTCTACTAAGACCAAAATAAAAACCAAAGCTATGTTCCTAGAAGATATGCATCACTTTTCTTGAGGGAACTTTGGAAATGTTTCCTTTTCTTTCCTTGGTATAAATCTCACAAGAGTTTAATCATTTGTGAAAGTACATTGCTTAAAAAAAAAAGGTATCTTGATCATCCTCATGTAAAAGGGTACTTTATTTTAAAGACTCAATTTGAGCATGGAACAAATTGATGAAATTGTAGTACAAAACCTTTAATGCATTAGAATGATTACATTTGGAAATCATTATGTATACAAGTAGTTATTACAGAAATAACCTTCTTTGTCAAGTATTCTTGGCATGGAAGTAATCAGCATCCTATCCCATTAATTGTTTGAGAACTCTGAAATCTTTAATGAGGTTTTTTATGGAAGAATTTCAGTCAAATGCAAATGATTCATTGAAACTCTTAATCATAAGACAAATAGTGATTCTTTAGTGAGTTTTTTTCATTCACTGTAATAAATGTAGCATGTTAACTGTAGACACAGTTAACTGTTTCTCAGTTACTTTTCTCTCAGCATTTTTCTTTAAAGATTTGTTGCTGGTCAGAAAGTGATAATGGTTGGACTGAGAAATAAAATGCTTGGCAGATGTCAAAAAATCTGTCTGATACAGCTTCAAGTAGATTTTTTCCATTTGAGTGTTTTAAAAATTAATTTTTATTCAGGTTGATAAAGATATATATTTTTCAATGGGTATTGACAATCAAATATCATCCTTTTTTCACAGGTCTGATTACCACAACGTCAAGAAAATTGGATCGGGAACAGCAAGCAGAACATTTTTTAGAGGTATGTTTCAGGGGAAATATGTGTTAAGAGGTTAGCTGATTTTTGTAGTTTAAAATCACTTCTTCCTGTTCCAGGAGAGTGGTATTCTCCCTTCTCTTCATTTATAACAGTCTCACACAAAGCTGGGAATTGCCTGATTATACAGAAGAAATAAAACATTTTGCAGTTCGCAAGCACAAGAAAAAAACTGAACAAAAATTGAACAGTTGCTTTCCACCTCTAATCTTCTTCAGTTAAGTCTTTTATTGTAGCTCTTAAATTTTGTTCATGACAGAAAGTTAGAATATCCAGAGCAAAATGTTTTTTAAAAAACAGGTGGAATGACCTCAACCCTGCCAAGATTTTTAGTCTCTCAGGTTAAACAGGTTTAAGATTTTGCATCTTGGATGTAATGTGCAAACTGATAATTTGGATGAAAGCAAAGTTTGTGACCTTTTTCACATTCACTGCATCATTAGAATAAAGGATATTATTTTAGCTTTCACTTATGGGACTGTTAACAACAATTTTCAAGTTAAAAACTGCCTTCTAAAAAAGAGTATCTAAACCATTCTTTTGGCCCTTGGGATAAATGTTTCTCTTTACAAGTAGCTCACGTGTTGGATGTGGAGTGATACACTTGTAAACTACTGATTTTGCCACATATGTTTTCTTTCACATTGCTGTACACCATGCTGTGGGTTTTTTTTTTCCTTTGGGTACAAAGTTCCTTGACTCTATTCTTTTGTCTGTTTATGGAGTAAAGAATTCTTGATTCCTGTTGGTACAAGTAAAAAGAACCATATTGTCCCACATAATCAATCATCCGTACTATGTATTTTAGGAAATTCTCTTCAAATCCATAAAAGTTAAAAAACATCTGGACACAATAGTTCCTAATGCAATCGCTATCTGACAGCAAAATGTAGTAAAATATATATTTGCATATTCATTGGGTTTTTTATTTGCTAGAAATCCCAAATTATTTTGGTTAGTGTAGCACACAGGAGAGAATGGTTGATTATTCCTAAAGAAGTTTGGGTTGGGTTTTTTTCTTGATAATTCACTGTAGATTCTTACACATTCCATGTCATAAATAAATGGAGGGAAATGCAAGGATTTTTCCCTTTTTAGGATTTATTAAGTTGTAAAGTTAGTAAAGTAATCATGTATTCCAATAACTTCAAGCTCTCCAGTTTATACTGTCAGAGATCACAAATGGAATTAAATGGGCATGGATTTTGAAATATTTCTATTGATGAGAATCTTGGGTCTGTAAGTGTCCTTTGGTCTGTGGAGAAGGACCAGGTCATCCTGGGGGACAAGTTAGTACAAAATGAAACACAGGAAGTTCCATCTGAATATGAGGAAAAACTTTTTGGTGAGGGTGACAGAGCACTGTAACAGGTTGCACAGAGAGGTTGTGAAGTCTCTCTCTCTGGAGATATTCTAAACCTGCCTGGATGTGCCCTTGCACAGCCTGCTGTAGATGAATGTGCTTTAGCACGAGTTGGACTAGATGAGCTCCACAGGTCCCTTCCAACATCAACCATTCTGTGGTCCTGTGATTCTGTAATTCTGTAGTTCTGTGATTTATCTGTTTGCCTCAGAGATCTCAGTGAAACATGCCAAATACACATTTTCCAAAGGATTCCCATACAAATGGGGGAGTGCTACTGTTAATAGTAAAAAGAAAAAAAATCAGTTACTTGTAGAATTCAGCTTTAGTCATCAATACAAGTTAATATAGACTTCTCCCTGAATTGTATCTTGCTTGAAAAAATAGCGATCTGCAAGATTTTGAGGGCTGAAGATGCAGTAGAGGGAAATTTGTGTCATACACTGCTTGAAGGCTTGTGAACAGGGAGTAAGGCGGAGGGCAGGCTATGGAGAAGAGAAACACGGGAGCAGGGTGTCCTGCAGAAGTGCAGAGAACACCACGTTGTAAATCCCACTGTAAAGGGGGAAGGGGAATTGGACTCTGGTGGAGCCATAGCCGTGGTGGTCAAATTGCCCCTTTGAGCTGCTGCTGAAACAGTGCCCATCGCTGCCTCGTGGGAGAGCGTTCCTGCTGCACATCCGAGCACAGCCTGGGATCCAGAGCCGGGCCAGTCAAGCTGTGCTTGTTCTTGTGGCAAACTGAGAAACGTTTTCTAAAAAGCCTGTCTGTCTCTGTGTAATTAACCCCCTGGGGAGGCCTTAATTGCCGCGACAGCCGTGGTTTCCCAGTAGTACAGTGTTTCCCTTCCGGCTTCATTTCATACCCTTCTTCCAGGAGCCTGTCTGGTGTAAAGGAGCGCAAACTTGGCTCCCTTTGAAAAGCCCTGATTAGTACTTGACCTAGCAACCCTTGCTCCCCTTGGCCCCGAGTGTGTGCGAGGCACTGACAGACCTTGCCTAGATAGAACTTTTTAATTATTTTTAATAACACTGTCTTTTACAGAAACGCTATCCCCTGTAAGTACCTGCCAGTATTTACTTAGCAAATTTCATTGTTAACAGCGTATTTCCACCTCTTCCACCGAAGCTGTTAGGAAAAGGAAGTGGAATAAGATAGCAGATGTTAGTCATGGTAGTTGTGCGTAGTTCCAGTGATCATCTCCAGACTGCCTCCTGTGATGGCTTAGAGTTGCTCTTCCCAAGCTGCCTGTCATGTCTGTACCAGAGGAAACGTGAATTACCAGCAATGACAGGATGTGTATTTTTAAGGCTGCCATGCTTAGGAAAGGTGAATCTAAGTGGCTCTCATTTTAAGTTGCACAAGAATTCTCTTGCAAAGTAAGTACTGAGGCCCAGGTCAGATACACATTTCTTTCTTCTTCCTTTCTCCTTTAATTGTCTTTAGATGTATGGACCTATGTCCACATGGATTTTTTTAATGGTACATCAGGCTGCTGTCACAGGACTTCCACTTACCACAGAGTATGTTCCAAAGTGAGTGCAGAAACATGTCTAGACCTTGAGCCAAAAGATGCATGAAGAATTCAGAAACTGACTCCACTTTATAATCATTGAGATTTTCTGTTTGCTTTGGTGATATTGTTTGAGTATAGTTTCTTTGTTTGTTTTTGCATTGGGGAAAAAAACGTATTGCTTCTTCCAGGTTTTTCATTGATTGTGGCATTGTCAATGCTTTTTTTTTTTTTTTTTTTTAAGCTCCCAAGTTGTGGACCTAATTTTTTTCTGACACATTTATAATGCCTTTCAAAGCTGCAACTTGTATCCTGTGCTTGTTATCAGGTAGAATTTTTGCTGCTAAGGTTTAAATTGGACATCACTGGATTTTATACAGGATGGTCTCTTGCTTTAGTGGATTCTTATTAATGGAATGGTTCTGCCTGAAATGGGAGGAAAATGACTGCTTGATTACATTACTTTCTCACATGAAGCAAGACAAAAGCATTATTTCTATTTCACAGACGTTCTCAAATATTTTGTAGTTAGGATGAAGTATTTAAATAACAATCTGAAAGAGGTAAAGTAATCCAGAGAGCTACCTGCTTGCTTTGCCAGCGAATGGAATAGTGATGCATTTCCAATTGAGGTGCAAGTTTCAGGTGATTTGGCTTTATTTTCTTTCAATAATTCAATACATCATCCTCTTTTTTCCTTCTTTTACTTCCTCCTTCTTCTGGACAAGTGTTGTCTTCTAATAATTTCTGTGTTAACACTTTACATTTTCTTCTCATATTATGCTAATTTACTAAAAAGAAGAAGCTAGAGAATGTTAATGGAGTTTGAGCTATGGAAAAAAAAACCCACAGAAACAATCTGGCTCATTTTTTCTGCCCACAGGTTTTGTGGATGCCTCCTAATGCTGGTTGACAGTTTTACAAATTCCAGTGATTTTGCTACATGATTTTATGCAAGCAGCTGCTGGAGTGGTGGAGGTCCAATAATAAGCATAAAAATCAAACCATTTCATGCAGGATCTGCACCCTTGTGTCGTGTCAGCTGAGATGTCCAGAACATGAACAGTTCCTGGTCTGCTTTCCAACGTACATGTGCAACTTGATGGGGGAGGATTGTTGGATCCAGGCTACAATTCATTGACTTGCACATTCAGCCCAGAAAGTGGATTTGAGCACATTTTTCTTACCCTGAACAGTTTCTAAACATGCTGTTGCAGAGGCTTTATTACTTATGCTTCCAGCACAGAAAGCGTCTGCAAAATGCACCCACCACTGAGCAGTTCAGCTAGTTGGGAATTGCTGTGTCAAGACCTGTGTGTTTAGCAAAAGAATGAGCCAGAAGAGTTACAGGCTTCAGTGTGCAATTCTAGCAACAGTCTTTGAAACTTCATGATTGAAGGGATAAATTGTCTGTAGCGAGAGATGACCTCTCCATCCTCTTGATAATGGTGTATAAATTGGTGCTTTTAAAGTGCTGAGGCTGTTTAGTCTCTCCCTGATGAGCACATGTGGTGTGGGCTCTTCAGACATTTAGCCAGTTTTGGAAATTGTATCCATAGTATCTGTTCCTCCAAAACACTAAAATAGCTATTTAAATTTGCCACTGTAGATTCATTCAGAAAATATCTTTTAACATTTGTCATGGTGAAAAATTTGTCTATTCAAAGTGTCTCTGAAGAATAAAAGTAGCTGTTAATAAGCATGGTCAGAACTTTAAATCTCTTCAGAAGTGACAAAGCAACTGAAGGCAATGGGTTTAAAAATAGTGTTACAGCAGCCTTAGCCTTTCAAGGTCCATGTCATGTACCCTAATTGCAGAGGAGGAGGAGTGGGAGCAGAGTATTGGCTTAGTGCAGCTAATTTTTAGCCAACTTAGTGCTATCAGAATGGTAACAGTGCCTCTCAAGTGCCCTGCTTTTGTCACAAATCAGTATACACAAGCTTCATCAATCTTCCTGCTGCACAGCTCAAGCACAGCACTGAGAAGGATGGCAGTAACAGTGCAAGGGGTTGTAATGAAGACAAATGGCTAAATCTGATGTGTCAAAATACATGGGCTGAATGAAGCATATTGGTTTCTATTTACTGTAGGTACACTAAGGGTACAATAAACTGTGTTACATGGTCTGTATTTATATACAGTAATTAGAGGGAAACATGATAATCTGCTGTAATTGGAGCCTTCTAAAAAGAATTCAAATTTCTACTCATTTAATGGGGAGTTGTAAATGTGAGGGGGATGTTGATAGAAGGATTATAATTTTATTCCACTTGGAATTTGGTCCAGAATATCACAGGGGAAGTTGCTACCAAAAAGTTTATGTCCAGAGTTTGCAGGGGAGGAGTTTAAAAACTCACAGAGTGACATTTAAAAATAGCACTACCTCTCAGTTCTTCCCACAAACACCACACTGGTGGTTCAGCATTGAACCAGACTGTGTTCTGCACCATCCTCCTCTTTTCCTCCAGCATCTCCCACACAAGAACTTAACAAATTTAACTATGTTTTGCTGTTGAGCCTGCTCATTTGGGCTGTAGCCTTTGCTAGTGGCGATGCCTGAAGTCAGTGGTCCTTTGTGAGAAACTGCAACGTTTTCTGAAGAATATAGGCAGCTGTGTGGCAATATGCTCATGTATATTTTTACAGGAGAAGTACAAAAGCTGAAGTTCATTGGGTTTATGTAGCTGAATAGTGCTCTACAGCACACTGATTGCTTAAATCCTGGATTACAAGTCTGTGTAAGCATTTGTTTCATGGTTCTTTAGCATTGCCCACATTTGGCAGAGAAAGCTGCATTTTTTCTCAGTGACATGCTGGTGATGGTGTAAAAATGAGGCAGTGTGTCTGATTGAACATTTTGTCTGAGGTTTAAATGGCTCCAAAGGCACATGCCTTTCCCTTTTTTAACAGTGAAGCCTATCAGAAAATGCAAGGGAAGTTTAAAAAATAGGTAAACAGCCTCTTCTTTCCAGCTTGAGTTTGAAAAGTATTACTGGTTGTGCTTGCTGAAATAAGAGACCTATTTAAATTATTTCTAAGACACCTGAAAGTATTTCTAGTTGAAGAGTTGGTTTATGGAGGCAGCTTTCTAAAAAGACAATGAAAGATATATCAACGTCATCTTCAAATGGTGACATACTGAACTTTAATGTCAACTTCAAAGTTAAGGGGAAAAAAGAAAAGGAAAAAAGGAAAGAAAGGGAAAAATAAGAGAAAGGATGGGGAGGAAAGAAAGGGAAGAAAACAAACAGTCTAAAGAAAATCAAAAACATGTTCATCTCGTATTCCCTCTCCGTGGGGCTATTAGCAGAGGGGAAATCCACCTGGCCAGTGTGGTGGTAGATCTAGCAGAGACATGAGCTCTGGGTTTAGGGGGCACAAACTGAGCTCACTCACCCCATGATGCAGGTTTCCATCTTGCACCCTGCCTTCTTCTGCTGCTATTTTCAGAAACGGCCAACAACTTTCCAAAGGCAGGAGGTGACTGGAGGTTAAAACTATCTTAGTTAAAACTATCAGAGGCAGATTTACATATGACATTGCACACTGCTTCTCGTGTGTATTCGGGCAGATAGTCTTACACAGCAAAATATGGGAAAAGTGCTGGCGTGATTCATCTGTCTGCAGTGATAAGTGCTCTCCTCAGCTAGACTGTTGTCTCTAACTTATGGGATCTGATAAGATGAAGAATTATCAAGTGCATCACTGAAAAAATTACTAATTCCATTGTAAAGGAAGTGGTCTCTGTGCAAGAGATTTTAAGCAGCAAAATAATTAAGGCATCGCATTTTTACAGATTACTCTCTTTTATTCCTAAATTTCAATAGCTCCCAAATGTCCCATTATTTTACATAACGTCTTGAGAAGTAACACAAGTGACAGAGCCTAAGCATTGAGAAAACTGAATTTAATAACACTTTTCTTCATGCATGGGGAATCTTAAATCTGTTCTCTTACTAAATAAAAAAAAATCTTTGTAGATTTATAATAATAGGGCAAATTAAGGTTGTATTGAAAAAAAAAAAAATGTGTGTTTAAAGTCCTTAGTTCCATGTTAAATTCAGGTAGCCATTGGAAAATGTGCCCACGATTCTGATGTTGCAATTCTGATGACCAGAGGAGAAGGGTAAGAATGGGTCTGTGTCTATCAAACAGTAGCAGTGACCCTCAGTTTATTTCACTTATTCAATGAAATACCATAGCCTTCAGAGACTGGATGTGCAAAGAATGTCTGTGACATTTCCATAAAATTTGTAGACTTTTAAGTCAGCCCTGAGGCTGTTTGTTTACGTTTTTGCATTATGCTATTGCTGATTTCAATCTTCTTTTTTTTTTTTTTTAGATAATATTCATCTCATTCTTTTAACTTTCTCAAGATTGGTTCGATTCTCTTAAAACTATCTTGCACATGCTAACACCAGGATGGTGTCAAGGACAAATACACTACTGACAATTCCATCAGTGCACAATTTATATCACAGTGTCTGATTCCGGCCTCGCTTGGAGAGTGTTTAAGCCATCCAGCTAATCTGATACTGTTTGGAAGTTCTTACATGACAAGATTTCAGTCCAGCATTAAAAATCTCACACTTGTTTGGTTAATCTATTTTATTGATTCGGGATACCAATAGTCATGAAGAAAAGCAGTCCTCTTTTCTGTCTTTAAATGAGGTGCCTAAGGAAAAAATCTTCATAACTCAATATGCAAAATTGTGGGTTTTGTTATGAATGCCTGACAATTACAGGAATGAGCCAGATAGCTTATAGACCTTTTATAGATGTAATGTAAGCTTGTGTTAATTTATTTGGTATTAAAGTAAGAAAGCACAGCTCATATATTACTTATTTCCTCCTCAGCTCATGGAAAAGATTTGATTGATGTTTATTGATGTAGATAAGAGATTCACCATCTACAGTAGAATACTGCCCCAAATATATTTTTTATGAAATCATGTTTCACTGGACAGTGAGCCTGCTAGAAATGGGCAGGGAACAGTTGGTATTATGATCCAGGATAAAAAACTGATTACCTATTTAGATGAAAACATGGCCCAGTACAGAGGTGCAGATGATTCTGCAGATGCTCATTCAGGTTCATGTTTTGAAGAGCAAGGCAAGATCGGAGTTATCCAGGGCTGGGGCTTCCGTTCAGACACTGCTGTCTGCCATAGTGGTTGTGTCTCATTGGGAAAATCACATTTCTCACTGCCTAGAGCTCTGCCTTAGTCAAGGAATGATTTGCATACATCTGTCATTTGCGGAGGGAGGGAGCTTGTTTTACAGATTTCATGAATCACTGACCTGAACCATTGGGTCATGAAATGAAGAAATCAATATCTGCAAAGCACAGCTGTACTAGTTTGAAAACAAACCAGTGGCAGACACCAAATCAGAATAACAATTCAATAGGAAAATTAAAAATAAAAGCAGAAAACACTGGTTTAAACTGACAGGGTCAGATACAACCTGACACCCTGTTAGTCAGGGTAGCAGCGGCAGTCCGATAAGGTGGTGGCTGCAGTCCTCCTGAAATGATGGATCTGGTTCTGTTGAAGTGGTGATCCTGTAGAAAGGTGGCTATGTAGCTCTTGTCCTCTGGGAATCGAGTGGGAAAGGCTGTCTGTGGTGTTTGAAATCTCATCTCATATCCAGGATGGAATGCTTGGTTCCACCCTCTGGGCGGAGCATCTCACAATGGGATGGTGAGTCGTGGGCAAGGCACTGATGGGCCATTAACAGGAGATAGTCCAGGAGCAAGTTATTTATGAGTCATGGGCAAGGCACTGATGGGCCATTAACAGGAGATAGTCCAGGAGGGAGTTATCTGTGAGTCATGGGCAAGGCACTGATGGGCCATTAACAGGAGATAGTCCAGGAGGGAGGAGGCAGGGAGCACTGCCCCACCTGGTTTCAGCAGCTCATGAAGATGATAATAGAATACATTTGGGCACATCTTACATTGTAACCTAGGACAACAGCTCTGTTGGCTTTCTCATGCTGGGCATCAAATGCCTTTTTTAGAATTTTCCTTGTTGACTCACAGCATTCTAGCAGGAGATCTTGACTGTAAGCATCTCATAGCATGGATGGAAGGAGATACTCAGCATATAGATTTTGTGTGCTGTCTTATCAGGCATTTTCCAAATCTTTTAAAGGTGTAACAGACAATATGCAATTGCGCCAGGAAGGAAATCCAGCCTGCTGCTAGCCACCCTGCAAGCTTCTGAGCATCTCCTGGAGCCTAGAGGTGTATTAGCATTTCCTTGACCCTCTGGACCTAATTAAAATCTCACTGGACTCAGCATCATGGAGTAGTGCAAGAAAGTTACCTTATGATTAACTAGCTTTATATTAAGACATGCATGATGTCACTGTGGAGAGGGGAAAGTGTTATGCTGGGGGCTAGTTCAATTCCTTTGCTTATCCTGAGTGGTGTTCTTAGTCTGCCTTCAGTAGCAATGATTTATTAATAAATAATAGGGATAAATTTATCCCTATTAATCCAAGAATAATTGTTGCCCATGGCTACATTTCCCCAGGTGGGTTGGAAATGGGCGAGTGAATACATGAGAGACCAGCAATTTAAAATATACTCAACACCTCTCTCTTCTCTGCAGAGCTATGAGATGGCAGAGCATTAGATCAATGCAAATGGGTGGAAAAGTGTTATTAAAACATCAAGTATTATTGCATGCTTTGAAAATTAGGTCTGCACCCATGTGTTAAATGCTGTTGAAACAGAGAGGGATGTATTAGTGGTTTTCCTTCTTGTTTTATAAATCATTCCTCATGCTAAGCTTGTGCAGGCAAATTCTGTGGTTAATCTATATCAAGCTTTTCAGTCAGGATTTAGAAGTTTGGTCTAATGTTGCTTTCTCACTGAGGGATTAGCTCATAGATTAGCTCAGGGCTAACAGGTTTTTTCTTCATTGTATGTTTCTTAGGATCTGTAGCTCCCTTTTTTATGGGCTGAAGCCCACCTACCAGGCCCAAATTGGTCAGATATACTCTTTCAGGGTGTCTCTTTTCCCAGGCTCCATTGGTGAAACAAAGAGTCATTGTGCAGGGTGCACTGCTTTGCTAAATCTTTACATTTTTTTATGAATGTACCAATGTTTTAATCTTCTGCAGAAGCCATAGGAAATCTTTCACATGATTTGAATCTATTTTAGATATACAGAGCCTTTGTGTTATGTGAAGCATGTCTGCTTTGGTGCTATATCATGCTTTTTGTGGCATGTGTAATACCCATCAGCTGCCAGAATGTTGGTTTATGTCTGTAATGTTTGAGCACACAAACATGCATGCACACACACATTTTGCAGAGGTCTCATTTTCCTGCCTTCACGGCTAAGACCAAGCCAACAGTTGAATTTAAGGCAGGTTAGCATCTTCTTCCTCAGTTAGGAAAGCGTTGCATTGATACTAAAATGCTTTCTGGGCATAGGAAATCCTAGTATGCCTTTTAATTAATCCATCATTTAGAAAAATGCCCTTAAACAAGATTTGCATCTATTTGTTCTTTCTCCCAGGGTGATCTGTACTCAGCTGTTCCAAATTCAGGCTTGTTATGGCTAAAAAAAGTTGATTCTGGGATTATTTGCCGGCAACTTCACTTGCTAGCATCATTTACACGCACCAAATCCAGCCACCCTGCAATACATCGTGTAGGGATCGCAGCACTAAACCTCCAGTTCCTTTGTGCTGAGTGGCCTTTGGCTTGGTTTGCCACATGCTCTTTGATCACAGGCTGTTGCAGTGCCCACAGAGTCTGACTGGAGATGGTTCCCAGGACACCCACTGCTTAAGCTGTCCCTTCCCCAGATCATCTTCATTTCTGAGCTCTTTGGCTTACAGGCAGCCTCTCCACAAGGGAAAAACTGGAACAGCTCTTTTCCTTTTACAAGTTCTTTTAGATTTTACTATTTTCCCTACAGCTGCTTTTTTTACCAAGATGGTGAAGATAATCTTTATTCTTGAGGTCCAATCCATTGATCCAAACTGTCAATCTAGAGTAACATCATCTGAGTTTTATCAGTGCTCTGCACCCTGATTTTTTTTTTTTTTTTCCCAGGGGTTTATAATTTCCAGTATTGGTGGTACATTAAAAACTCAGTAGTCCACAAAACTTCCCCCACCAGTCCATGCACTTGATGAGAACCTTTTCACAGTATACAATGAATATAAAACATTTTGTTTGAGCCTCATCACATCTCACAGTCTTCTCACTGCAACCTGTAATGTTCTTCAGTATAATGCATTTTCCTTCTTTTTTTGATCTTTCAGATCTCTCCCACGTCACCACACTGTCCCTCCACTGTATAATCCTTAAACATACATGTTGAATAAGAAAGATATACTGGACAGGATAGGAAAATGTCAAGCAAAATCATGGTAGTTTGAAAATTTTGTGGGTTTTGGGGTTGGGTTTTTTTTTTCATTTTAAAAAGAATTTGTTATGGCAGAAGCTCATCATTGTGTGAAATGGGCTGAAATAACATTGGAGTTTTCAGCATAATTTGTAACATGACACAAATTAAGGTATTTACTAGATACCTAGAGATAAGAAAAGCTCTAATCAGGTTGAGAATCAGTTTACCAAGCATAATTGACACTTTTTTTCTCTCTAAATATATTATCACAGAACATAAGAATCCTAATGTTTTTCTTATCTGACTTCAGCTTGATAATAATCAGAGACCAAACAGTTATCTTGCTTTTTTATGAAGATATGATTTAAACAGAAAAGTACAAAGGCCCTGAAGCATCAAGTGCAAAGAAATCTGCCCTCAAAACCAGGAATTTTCTTTTCACAACCTAACAAATTTCAGTTGTCGAGAAACAGATTAATCTCATCATTCTCAAATGTAATATTTCTGTTTGCTAATCTCTCATGATACAGAGACATTGAAACTGTTATCATAGCAGACCTAGAGTACATTTTATGGTTTGGCAAAAAATAATGCTTTCTTTGGCTAGGAGCATTCTAAATACTCAAAAGCAAGGATTAACATGAGAACTTGAGAGCGAAAATGTCAGAATCAAAATAATGAGTTATTTTTTTCTCACATTCCCCGGGAAAGTAAAAAATACAAATATTGCTAATAGCAGTCTGTCAGTTTATGGCTCAACTTTTCTGAGACCCAGCATGTTCTCGTTAATCCAGATACCAGTAAATAACTTAATATTTTCTTCCAGAGCCTCAAATATATCTGGTTTTCTCTTTGAATCTTGTTTCCTTCCACTATCCTTTCAGATAATTTTTAAGGTGTTGTATGAATGAAAACAAGTGTTCTTAACCCTCAGACAGTTATTTTTAATACTTTATTAGAAAAAAAACCAGGGAGAATATAAGCACGTCATTTTACATTGCCACACTTTTTTAAAACCTCAACACTTGACCACAGTTTCAAAAACACTTAAAAAATTTCTGCAAAATCGTACATTTTAGACCACACATTTTAGCTAAGCAGAGATAATGCTTTATTATCTGATACATCAAAGTATGCCAAAATGGCATGATTTCTGTTGACTGAGAGGGACAGAAGGCAGTGAGAGATGTGTGTTAGTTTGGTCTCAGTAGACCATAATTTGTAGCAGAAGGAATCAAAATATTAACTGACATGTGAGGTTAATTTGCATTTACTCCTTATCCTCCTCACCAAAACCCTGTTGTTCAAATGGACCTGCACAATCTCTCTCTGTGTAGCTTTGGACATATGTTTGTGGGATTGAATTGAATACTAAAGCCTGTTCTGTCTTTTTCACTGGCATTTACCAAGTATATGTACAGTTAAGGATCTTCCACTATTTTTGCTGCAATCCACTAAATACTGCTTGAGTGCAGTCTTCACTGCAGCTCCTCAGCTGGGGAATGACATTTAAAAAGTAAAATAATACTTTCTTTGAATGCCTTCTCTTCAGGCATTCAATCCTCATAATACCTGACTCTCAGTGTGAAAGTATCAATTGAAAGCCGTGGCTTTTTTAATAAAAAGAAGTCTGAAGTGTACAGAAGATGTGTTATTTCTGCAGCCCTGGGAGGGTGCCTGATGATGGATCACAGCGGTGACGGGATGCCCAACTTCCAGCAAGCTGCTCAGGTCCCAAAAGAAATCTTTGCTGCAGCAGCACAGCGCTCAGCATGAGGCAGTCATTTATCCTCCTTCCTGACAAAGCAAATTACCCAACTCAGAGCTGTGAGCTGTGTTTTCAGCACCTCGTTCAGTTCTTGCAGAGCTAATTTGGTGTCCCTTCCCTCTACTCCAAGCTATAGCTGAGAGCATGACTTCCTAACTTGAGACACACCCCTGGTTTCTCTGGAGTGCAGTGCGCTCCACTAGCCTAAAAAGTAGTAGCTGAATAAATTACACATTTGTGCTCTATTTTCTAGAGGTTATTGAACACCCATTCACCACACTTAGATAGCAAAACAGGAATTGCATCTTGAACTTCGCTTGACAGACAAACTGCCTTTGCCTCACTAAGCCTGTAAATCAGTTTTAGATGTTCTGTCATATTAGTAATCTGTGGATTAGATCTGCTCATAGTACTCCATTTCTAAAACTGGATGCACCTTTGGAGAACAAGTTTGTTTATACTTTGTATGGAATTTCTCAAAAGGGAGCAGTGGCAGCATCTGTAGGCAGTGTCAGCCAAGGCTCCCCATCACGAGCGAACGTCCGCAGTAGTGACCCAGCATCTAACCATGGGGATTAGTGCATGGGGCTGGCACATCTGATTTGCCTGTGCCAAGGGATCACGCCTCCCGCCCTGGTCCTGACAGGATGTACTTGTGCTCTTCAAGATCTCCCATAAATCAGGAGCTTTCTCACGGCTGTTTCCAACAAAGAGCCCTGCCCCTTTAACACCTCCCGAGACAATCTCAAATGTAAAGCAGCTCCTAAAACTTTACTTTTGCAATCTTTTCTGCTACAAACCATCAAAGCAATCCATTAGAGGGACCCTTTCTGCTTCCTCCTTTCGTTCTCTTCACCTAGTGAGGGCTAATTGGAGGCCCATAAAATGAATCCAGGGAAATTTTCCGCCTTCTCCCATATATCAGTCCTGCAACTGCCAAATTGGGCATATTGTCTCATGCAGTGTTTTATTGTCCCCCAGACCACATTATCAGGGAGGCAGTCTCACAAAGGTTAATAGCACTACTTGGTTGTCTCTCCATCTGACACTCCTGCTCATCACTCTAAATCTGGTCATTTCACCAGTTGCTTTAGACTCCTCTACTGCCGTTAATTGGGTGCTGCTTGCCATTGACTTCAGACCCAATTCTTTAAATTGTAACTACTAGTAGCTGATTGCCCCTGCTCTTAACTTTCATTTCACAACTGGGAAAAGTATGTGTGGGTTGATATACCTGTCTTTTCAACCCCACTCTTTGACATTTGCAGTCCAATTATCAGTTACCTTGGCCATTCGTTCTGTCCAGCTGTCCTCCCCTTGGTATGCTGTGTGTCAACACCAACCCCATACACTGCCCTAATGGGAAAATAAACAGTAAATTATGAGCCTTTATAAATCCAATAAGGAGTCACTTTGACTATGTAAAACATGGAAGCGAAACTGAAGTGCTTTATGCAGTTGCAGGTATCCTGGGCTGGAATTGCTGCTCTGTGTTTTTAGAGTGTCCCAGCTTACTGGAGTCAGGCAAGATATCTGTCTATTGAGGGCTGTGGTGCCCATGCAGTAAGAACATGAACCTTAAGGCCTATGCATGTTAAGATTTCCATATTACATTCTTGAATCAATGGTTGTCATCAGTAGAAAGCAGTAAATTTTTATTAATAATTTTTCATTAAATATTTCCTTTCCAGAGATTAAAAGTATGCTTCCTAAGGTCTACTCACATTTTACATTTCATTGACCCTTTGCACAGCAGTGAATGCCATCCTGTGGCTACAAAACCCAAATGCATGTTAAAGACTAATTCTACAGAAGAATCAAAGTGTTAAGAATATTTTAAAAGTTGTGATCTTTTAAAATTCCTCCCACACTGCAAGAGTAGAATACCATCTTATTATTATTCCGACACATAAAGATGCCTTTCCAGGACTCCAGGCACTATGCAATTAATTAATTATAATAGTATTAATTGATGAATTAATATTAATAACCTGAACATTTTAATGCGTTCCAAGTGTTACTCTGAGAAATTAAGGTTTTGGGACAGGATTTTTTTTTTTTCCAACACATTTGGGATATTAAAACTTGGGGACAGCTTTTCTTGTTGTATTGTTACCCCAAAATGACTTTGTTCCCATACACACACCTACTTATTTATGTTGGCAGTACAGTCTTGACACATTCTGAAAATCACTCGTATACATCGCTGTTCACAGGATCACTGGCTCTGTGTGTAACAGATTGAACCAACAGGAAAAAAAACATGCTGAAGAAAATAATTGCAAGTGAAATTGCTGTCTTTTTAAAGCAAACAGAAAATCCCATGCTTGCCTGGGTACTAAATAAGATTATTCCCAGTCAGTTATCAGCGGTAATGCTGCAGGGATGCACACCTTCCCTACCCTTTACCTGAAGGCTCACAGCTTCCAGGTACTCATGCAACTGAAGCCCAGGGCTGGGCAAAAGCTTAATGAGAATTAAAACTCCTATAATTAGATTGTTGAGCTCTGGATGCCACCCTGTCAATGGGAAAATTCCCATTGACTTGCAAGTCTGAGGGTTTCACAGCTGGCCAGTACATCTCTGCCGAGGAGGTGTCTGTAATTATTTGGCTGCTCAGACAACATGAGCTCAGTTCAACAGGGTAATACTTGTCTTTAGACTTGCCCTGTGTGTCTCCAGTTGTGCAGTATCTGTGGACCCTGCTGTCCATGGCAAGGCTGGGGAGGCTGAGGCTATTCTCAGGCATTTATGGAGGTTTTTCAAGATTCAACAGAGCTGAGAAGAAAACTAGACCAAGTACATGAAGAAGGGGGTTAGAGTGAACCCATCCCTGAAGGTACACTTGTGTCAGCCTTGTCTGGAGAAAGAGCAAGGTTTGTCCTGTGTCTGGTGAACAGAGAGTCCTCCTGCGCCCCTCAGGGATGGGGATGATAGCTCTCATCCTTTGTCATCCCTTAAGAACACTTACCTGAACTTCAGTTTCATATCTTTTGTACTGGACACAACACCTGAGCCCATTTTCCAGGTTGAGTTTTCCAAGCTGGAAAATCACTGTGGAAAAAGTGAAATTGGTGATCGGTTCAAGAATACGAGTTTTTACTTCAAAATTGGAATCCTATTTTTTTTTCCCATGCTGATTGATTATCAGCCAGCTTGTTAAATTGGCCTCATGCCAATATAAATTGGGTAGTAGATATATACAGGACATGTAAAATCAAAGACAAGTGGAGATTGAGATAATAAGGCTTGTCTGTATTGCTTATTAGATGAAAGTGTGATTAAATATGGCCTAATTAATGCCTGTTATCTGTCCAAAATTGATTTGTAACAGAAAGTTGTGAAGTAGGCATCAAGAAGTCAAGTAGAACTTTTTATTACTAAAATCAAAGCAATTATTGATGTGATTTACTTTAACCTGGTCTGACAAAAAAAGGATGATATTTTGCTTTAAAAAATCTGCCTTGGGAAGAACCCCAGCAACCAGCCTTCTTATTCATGCTTATCTCCTGCACTTTATTTTAATTACCTTTCATACTGATTTTCTGAGAATTTTTATACTATTTTTTAGGATATTTTAGGGTGGAATCCTCATCTGACTCCAAAAATTACTTTATTCAAATATGCATGAATAATTGCTATGATATTGTCCTCTAAGTTGATTACACTTTTACTTTGCACCTCACTGATAACCAAAGAAATGACTATCAAATAACTTGAATATCACAAAAAAAAATCATATCTTCATTTTTTTTTCTTTTTGATTAATGAAAACAGTCACTGCAATCTTCCTGAATGACTCTTCAGTAAAGTCAGATAAATTTCTGAGGCCTAAACATTTTTGCTCTTTGCAAATTCAGAGTATCTCTACAGGATATTCAAAAACTGGAAATAGCCTATATCATTTAAAAGTCTGATTTATGGGCTTTCTACCCAGCTACGAAATCAATTTTTTATTCACTAGTTTTCTAACCAGTAAGCTTTATTTTGAACATAAAACTGTGGAAGCTTCATTTTTTACTGTGAAAAAGCTAAATTGCATTTAAATGTCAGAGGCTACTTGTCAGTCTGTCAGCTCTAAAACTGTCTTTGAAACGTTTTACCTCTGTGCGTGGATGGAGAGTACTCGTTTCTTGAATATTGTGGAAAAACAGTGTAAGATGAAAAGTGGATATTTTCAGCGTTACTGATGGGACACAAAGTCTTTTACGTTAATATTAATGGTTCCGGCTTTGCTTGCTTTGGTATTGATCAAAGGCTTGTTGGTAAGTGATGAGTTCAAAGATAATTTTGGTGGGGGAATGGGGGACAGCAGAGGGGTAGAGACTGAATTTCTATCTGTAGTGAAATTACAGAATTCATCACCAAAATTGTAGTTCCACAGTGCATGTTCCTTCAATGGCCAAACATCTTAGTAAACTTCTCCCAGCCTGACTTGGGGAGCTGGCATGCCTCTTCTCCTTTTGCTCTCTAATTTCCATTGCACACTGACCGTCTTCTGGGGGGTTTTGTTTTCTTTTGGTGGTTCATTTTAAATGCTGATTATTTCAGTAGCCCTGTTCATAGCACAGATGCACAAACAGTTTACTGGAGGGTGGAGGTGGCTGCAAACGGATGGCAGGGGAAGAACAAATGGCTGGAGGAGGGGCTGGAGACAGGGCTGGATGCATCTTAATCTGCCTTTCTGCCAGCGACAAGGTGGTGTCATCCCCTGTTAGCACAACCAAGTGCTGCTTCGGGGAAAAAAAAAAAGTGTTACCTTCCTTTTGAAAATTCCTGGTTGTGCTTTATATAGCAGCATAGAATTTGGATGCAGTGTACTTATAAAGGAAATATATTTAAGGAACTACTGTGTATCTTTCATCTCACTGCTGGCCAAATAAAAATTTTACTTCCTCAGTAACAGCAATACTGTTTTAAGATTGACCATTACGGAGTCTCCCCTGAGGATGTTTCATCCAATATCAGAAGGCAGTGGCTGTCAGCATGACAAAAATTGTTTAGAAGTAGGTTTTTATAGTTTAGGACACAAGATTATTATTTCCTTTGAAGACTGAAAGTTTTAGTTGAAGTTACTGCTTTGTTGTAACAGAAGCTGCTGCCACAAAATGTTCAAGGGCATGCAGGCCAGGCTCTTTCACACTATACCTTTTCTTAGAGGACTCCAGCAACATGTACCACGTTAGCATGAGGCAGTGCTGTTGACTTGCTGCCAGATAGATGGAGGGTAATTGCCACACACCTTCTCTGAATTCGAGAGTTTCTGCTAAAAGAGTTGGGAGTTAATTCCCTGTCAGTTTTGATATCTGGGCACCTGTGCTGCAAACGGACACGGCTGCACACCCAAACAGGGATGTAAAGTAAATACTGTTGATTAGTTAACTCCATGGTGACTACTACTGTAGCTTGATTAAATTCTGGCAGTAAATCAGCACATATTTTTTGAGTAGGGCATGTCTGTTGATAGTTAAAACATAACATGAATTACTAATATTAGGAAAATATCTTGGAAGCATGGATAACATATTGTGTCTTTATTAATAGCCAGAATGTTTTTATTGCGTGATTACACATCCTGACTGGTCTAGTATGAAAAAATGGAAGTTTGGAGATGTGTAACAATCTTCATCATTTTGGGGAAACTGAAGGAGGTGTTTGATTCCTGCCTATAGTGAAGATGAGAATCAAGTGACTTTTGTGGATAGAAAATGAAGAGTAGTAGAATCCTTGAGAAAACAGCAGTGTGGTGATCTTAGAAGTTGATGCACACCTCTTTTGAAGCACAAAAACTGAGAGCTGCTGTATTTCCTGAGTGCTAAGATAAGATTTTTGGAGAAGGCCATTATCTGTAGAGGTAGATCTGATAGAGGGGAACTTATCAATATTTAATCATGGATGTTTCTTATCACAAGAAAAGCAAAATCCACAAATGGCTGAAGTAGATATTCAGGTAGGAATCAGATTAAAATTGACATAGAGAGTACTACTAACGTTAAACTGCATGCCTATCTTGATATGCAAGCTTTATGTTATTTAAATCTGCTTGAAGTGAAATATTCTCACATTTGACTATTAATTTTCTTTTCACAAAACTCTGAGATTGTAATCTTCACTGTCAGCAGGAGCTAAACACCTTCAAAGTTTACTGTGAAGATCAATAAGCAACTTTTATCTTCTTTCTCTTTTAGGGACTAAGATGGTAGGTATACTTCTGTTTAGTGATAGGTTGTTCTTCAAGAGGTTTCATATGCTTAAAAAAATATTTTTAAGCAATTGAATATTATATTTATCTTGTTTGTAAGGTGTCAGTCTGAAAGCAGGTAAATGCCCTTGGACAGGTATTATCAGGAGCCAGTTCGGCGTATATCTTTCTGTTTTCCAAATTTTTCTTCATTATATATTTAGCAAGACTCATTATTGTAGCCTCATGAACAAAGAGAGGAAGCTCATAATGTACTCAAAAGACTTTTACAGTTGTTCAGAGACTGAAGTTGATGTTCTTACTGTGATCATCTTGAGTTTTCCAGTCTTGTTGCAAACTTTGCGAACTTCTCAGCATGGGATATGATATGTGCAGTTTCAAGTTGCTGTTACCACCTAGAAGGTCAGAAAAAGTCCTAGTTGAGCAATGTTTTTCCTTACCTGAGGATTTCTGCTGAATCTTATGTCACTATGTACTACAGTTAGGCAATAGAGGTAAAGCTTTTCTGTATTCAACTCCACTGGTGGAAGTAAGAGGCGCTTCTGGACTTTGGTAAAGTGACTGGCTTAGAGTCACTTCTGGACCACGTTTAATCTACACTTCATTGAAGGCAAATTATGAGCTTGATGTTCCTAAGAATTATAGTTTTCTTTTTACTCAAGCAAAGGAAGGGGAAGGTGCTTTCTGAGATTGCCTGAAGGCATTTCCTTTAACACATGACAGGCCGCTCTGTTGTCCTGGGAATCTGATGGAGTAATGGTCGCTTCCGCACTGAGCATGTATTGATTGAGGAACATTATAAATAAAGCCTGACACACAAAGGTCACCAGGATCTCCAAACTGTAATGAGCTTTAAAAGCAATGCCTGTGGAAAATTGCTATTTTTCTTTTAGAGGGTCACTGTCAAGAGCTATGCAGATTCTGCCTTTTACTGCTACTAAAGATGAAATACAAGTCTTTAGTTTCTTTTCTGTAAACTTGTTTACAGTTTTTGTTTTCAAAAAGCTTGTAGAATAAAGCGTGATACAGGATAAATGGAGTAGAAGTAGTAGTAGCATTTTCAGACTTTTTTAAGTCACTCATTCTGATATTTCATTCTTCCATGTCCTTTGATTACCATCTACTGGTCTCTGAGTCTGACAAAAGTTAAGATCTGAAGCCTCTAAGGCTTTCTTCAGTACACTCTTCCAATATTTAAGTTTGCAAATACTACAGGGAGCATTTAACTCCAAATGAAAAAGCCTGCCTTCCTTCCTTTCTTCCTGTCTTTTGGCAATACAGTGCTGAAATTACCTGATGTCATCATTAATTCTCAAATGGTTTAACAGACCATTATACGTTGTTTTCTAGCTTGAGTGTGGCTGGAAGCCATTGACATTCCTAATCAAACACCTAGAGTGTTTATGTCAGTAATAATCTCTATTTAAAATGTACTCTATTTATTTCTTATACCTGGCTGGAGTGAATGTATTAATTTTTTTACATTTAAAAACAAGATTTCTCAGATTAGCACCTCGTAAAGTAAATAAGGAAAGATGAATCATATCGATATGATTGGAACTCTTTTGGACAAGAAGTGTAATTTGTCTTTTGGGACAGAACCACATCCTATTAAAATAAGTGAAAGAAACACTACCCATTTCTTTCCCACAGTTGCTAGATAAAGGATTAGAAAGAAAAAGTATCTAGTTTGCAACAGCTAACTCAGTATTTATTTTGAACTAAAAAAAACCCCAATGTACTTTTACCTTTGTCTTCTATTCTGTATATCTTTGAGCTACACTGCCTTCACTTTGTAGCAATAATCTGACATGTAGTTCGGTAACAACATGCATTTCAGAAAAATATTTCCTTGTAAGAATTTAGCCACGAATTTAGTCTCTCTCTGAAGTAGGGAGAGATAGTAATTCACTGCATTTGACTTTAAAGTTCTGTTCATCCCTCGATGAGCTCTCCTTTATAATCTTTCGCTTCTCCTACTTGGGCTGAATTCCAGAGACTTACAATAGGTATTGCAGCTAGTTTACACATTGGCAGAAGAAACAAACCCATTAGTCACTAACAGCAGGGGTATGCCTCAACTCTCCCGCTCCCTTTGATCATTTTTCTGTCTTCAGTAACTCAACCAGATTCTCTTTCCTAAGGTTTTCTGAAGCAAAATTAGCCTTTCTTGTTGGGGGAAGGGAGAGACTTTTACCTGAAAACCTCATTATGCACACTCCTTTGATGAGGCAGAAGCATCTCAGCTCACTTTTTTTTGTATTTAGCAGTTCTCACACTAAAAAAAAAATAAATAAGTAAATAGGACATCTTCAGCTTTTTGCAATGCTAGTGACCGTAATGTGGTAGCTTCTCATAACTTAAAAATTGGGTAGGCTGAGTACTTCCTCCTGCCAAAGAATGATTCGGAGGAAGACACTTGTTCTTCTCAGGGCTTGATGACTCACATTAAACACCTGCTAATTGTCTTGTACTTGTTGAATTGTACTTCTGCTTGTACATCCCTGCTAGCTACTCCTTCCAGCTGAGTTAATCATTATCTTGGAAGTCATGAGCTTTTGTTAATGAGACACAATGTAGTACTCTTAATTCAGGAGGGTAGTCCTCGCAGTTGTGTTTGTATTCTGAAAGATTCAATAACTACACCTTCTGCAATTAAGGGTCCAGACTCATAAGAGAAGTAACTGTGTCAGGTCAAATTCCATTTGTCACCATCACTGAGGCCTGCTAGGCTGGTGCTGTGTTTCAGGTAATACTTTCACAGTAAATGTCTTCTCCGTGCCTTCTCCGTGGTCATAAAAAGAAGAAATTCTCACATCTAACATTCCAGCTGTTCTTTGTTAACAGTCAGTGTCAATCTTCGTTTCCACTGAGACGGTCCACTGCTATGGAAGTCTCTTTGTACTTGTTCTGTGGACTTGAACATAAACATGAATATCTCAGTCCTGTAGGAAAGGGAGTGTTAATATCTATAGATCATACCTCCTGCAGCAGATCCTGCAGAAGGAGTGGAAATTGTTTTACTTGGAGAGAAAGTTTTGTTATTACACTGAATTTGTCATACTCTGCAAAAGGAGATATTTTAGTCTATTTTTATCAAAAAATACATAACTGATAGAAGTAGAGGAAATTTGAGGAGGCCTTATCCTGGTCCATCCAGCTGAAGGAAACATTGTAAGAGAGGTGTGGCTGTTGTTACTTCAGCAAAGAAATTCCCAAGTAACCAATACCTATATGTATTGACAGACATATTTGAGTAAAGTCATAAGCATTAAAGCCAATGGGTAAATACAGACTCCTGACAGAAAAGGCTCATTTTATGGAGAAAATTATAGGCTGTAGGCTGTGGGAAAACAGCAGCAATGTTTAGGATTTCACCGTGAAAATTTATAATAGTTCATATTATCTTTGTTGCCTATTGCATCTAGACCCTATTAAGTATGTAATCGCATTCTTTTTAAGACATTCAACGTTTGCTGCATGGACCAGTCCTTCATCTGCTTAGTCAGAGAGTCCAAATTCAGCTGCTTTCATGGCTGTATCCCAGCTTTAGGAGGTTTTATCCTCTGTTTAGGCTGTCCTGACCCAGCATAAGCAGCAATATCTAACCAGTGGAGCAGAGGGAACCATAGCTGGCCTAGCCCACCTCAGCTGCACATGGTCAAGCAGCAGCTTGTCTGCAGCAGTTGGATCTGGATACAAGACTCATCTCACAGACAGGAGAAGGTGTTCACCATTTAGGAAAGCACATGCTGGCCAAGCAGTGTTGTGGTTGCCAGCTTTTCAGTGGAGCAGCAAGCCACAGAGCAGTGCCCAAGAGCGTTTCTGCCCAGCCCAGGTGCTCCAAACCTTCCCTCTGAAGGCATGGGCCACAGGGCCCTCACCAGCCAGGGAGCCTCATGGCGAGCTCTAGCATCTTGCTCCTCGCAACAAACACAGCAAGGACAAGTAAAGGACATGTTAGAAAAGGACACCGCATGGAGAACCTCAAGGTCTTTATTCACATGGTGTTGTGCAGATCTCCAGGGGCAAAGGCAAAGGCAGGCAGAGGGTGTGGAGTTTTATGGGGATCAGGGGAGGAGCAGAGTTGGGGTCCCTCAGAGACCAATAGGAGGAGCTCGAGGGAGTGTCCAGGGTTTAACAGGGAAGTGAGGGAAAAAGGGGGTAGGGGTACGCTGTTAAAGCAGCCCTTCCTCATCTCTGCTGGGAACGCTGTGATTTTGTCCTCACCCTTTTCCCATATTGATTACTGTGAGAGTCACCTTCTGTTTGGTTTTTGATGGCACATCTTGACAAGCATATATTGAGACAGTCTGTCTCGGACTGACAGATGAATGACAGATGTCATTCATCTGGATTACCCTTCTTCTCTGTTTTCTTTTTCCTACCATTCTATCTGCAGGTTTCTAAACAAAAGGACCTCATTGGTCCTAAATTACAGTTTCTCTCCTGCAGACGCTCCTCTGCCTTGCACATCTGCCTTTTGCATTTCCAGAGATACCAGCTGTGAATCAGCTTTGTCCAATGAACATCCTAACCTCTCTCTCCCCCTGGTTACTTTTTACTGTAATTTCCAGCTGTTCAAGGATTTTGCTAAGAACCGTGGTAATGTTTGAATTGAAATTGCCTTGGTTAGAGGGGCCCCTAAGTGCTGGTGTGATACTGTGTCCTGATGGAAATGGTATTTGCAGAGTGGTGTGCTGAATGACCTCTCCTGTTCTCCCCGTTTTTGTCTGGGAACAATTCTGTACTGGCAGCAATTTGTTGGTTTGTTTTAATGTATTGTCATGGTGGGGTTTTTTTCTGTAGGGGCAGAGGAAATTTTTGCAGCTCTTTTACCTTGTTTGTGGCTGGAACTTGAATAACCAGGCTGGGGTGAGGATGATGAGCACAGGAGAGGGGTCAGCCAGGGTGCAGATATACAGTTAGGGAAATAATCACATCACTGGTGTGAGGGAGGCTTAATTAATTTACATGCCTGCCAAGAGAGAACTTCAGCTTCTGTGTCTGGCACTCAGTGCTTTTCGAGTGGAGCTGCATCCTGTAATTTTGAAAAGTTTTGAGTGTCACCCAGAGAAAAAAGGCTTAGCTGATACCTAACATTTTCCTCTCTGGAGATATAAAGTTTTAGCCCAAGTAGAATTGACTAACTTCTGGCATTCTTTCTTAATTTTTAATTATTAGTTATAATTTTATGTTATAGCTGTTACCCTTTTCTGTTAGCTGGCAGCAAATATTTTCAGTTTCTGTTATTGAATGGATTTCCCCCAAGTTTGGGCTTAGAAAAGCAAACAAATGGATTCAAATATTTACTGCTACAACTCCACATTAGTCAGGATTTCAGCAGTAACCTAACTGTGAGACTGTACTGGTAAGACAGGAGGATGCTTCACTTCTTGAGAAGTTTTTTGACTTAGTAGGGTTTTTCATCATAGTTACTTGACTGTTTATACTGCTGTGGTTTTCATAGATTTTATTGTTGTTGGTTGTAAACTCTTTATCTCACACACACACACCTTTTTTGTAGATTGCTGGTAGCAGGTTGAAGAAAATGTAGTTTTTTAAAATAAATTGTATTTGTTCAGAGAAAAAGAGTTTTCAGAATGTCACGAATATTTTTTAGGGCAAGAATATTACCCCCTAAAAAAGCATTTTGTTGATATTTTTTGAGTTTGGATTAGTGTGTCTCTGATTGCTTCTATGCCATACAGCCTGTACTGCTTGTCATCATTGATTATTTTATCTGTGGAGAAACCCAAAAAAGATTTTTCTTTGTTAACCTGTGATCTGGCCAAGTGCTTGGCCCGTTGCAATGGAGTAGAACAAAACTGAGGGGATCATCAGTGAAGTGGAGAGGCTGAGGTCCCTAGAGGTGTGCCTCTCACCAAGTGGAAAGGCAGATTCACAGATGTGTGTACAGCCTTTCAGCATTAAAAATGCTGTCTTGGAAAGTTTTGGTGGTGGAAACTGGATGGCTGAGCACACTGCTAATGATGTGTGGGTCCTCTTCCCACACCACTGTGCTGGTGACTGGCAGATGTCACATTGGTGACTCTGCAGGATGGATCTGATCCCTGTCCAGCACACTGCAAACGGTTGTCCCCGTCGCAGGAGAGGTGATCCCAACAACTGCTGATTGCCAAACCTACTCAGCACTTAGGAGACTCTACTCCAGTAGAGAAAGAGGCCTGAGACTGGTACGTGTTGTTGGGAGTATGGGCTCCACTCTCCAAATGGGTTCTGGGCTGTTTTGGGGAATTTACATTGCCACTGTATGTTGCCATACCACTCACTCTTCTGTAAATGAGCTGTTACAGTCCCTGAGGCTGTCAGTCTGCTTCCTTCCATTGCATGAGTTTTTAAACATATTGTTAGATACAGGAAAGGGATAATGTCTTTTACCTTTCTCACGGAAAGTGGGGTTTTTCTGCTGATCTCAGTGTTAAACTGAGGTTACTCTAAGTTTAGACTTCTTTACACAACAGTGGGACAATGCCAAGGGTTATTATTCCCAGAAAATACGGCTTTGCCTAAGGATTGGACATTTGGGCTATAGGATTTGCAAGGGACCACAGAAACTTTTAAGGAAAAATAAAACATCAAAAAGTTACTAGCAAACCAATCGATGTACAATGATCAGTATGAGCAGGGAAGGATATGTAATATCTTGGCTCACTATCATCAGAAATTGCTACTGTGGGATTTGGCATGTTACCATATGTAGCTGAAAATGAAATTTGAACTTCTTTCATGCAAACAGAAATAACTTTCTGCCTTATTTCTTTCTCATTAAAAATGCGATCGAAATATTGAGGGAGAAGTTTGAAACATATTGATTTCATTTTGAAAGCATATTATTAAATCTCTTGAGGGCTTGTTGATCTTGAATCATTTCATTTTCATAGTGTTTCAGATTGAAAATTATTAGTAATTCTGTTTAAGTTGCAGCTAAATTACTAATTAACTTTCATCTCAAAGATTTTATTTCTTACATGTTTCTGGCAGCACAGTGCACTCTCTACACAATGCAGCAGAAATTTCTTGTTACCTGCCTCTGTGTTCTCCTTACAATCTTATAAAGCAGGTTTGGAATTAATGAGCTGTCACATCTTGGGTAATGAATGAAAAGAACTGACAGAAATCCTTTTGTTGTTTAAGAAATTCCAAATAATTAATGGGAAAAAAATGACAGAGGTTCTTTTAGGGTTTAAGAAGAAATGCATCTTTCAAATTCTTTCCATGACAGAAGAAACTTTAAAATATGTATGCTGAAAATGCAGGGATCCTGATTAATGGGTTAATTCCAGTTCTCTTGTCTGAGATAAACTTGATGAATCTGAGAGAAATAGCCTCCTAGTCTTCAGGTTCCTTTTTCCACGTTCATTTCAGAAGTAAAAAATCCTCTGGATTCCTGGATTTGCCATTGTGGACAAATTGATTTAAGCACTAAGCATGTTTATAGTAGTTATGTGTCATGTACATACGAGGTTTCATAAACTGCAGGTTAGCTTTGGGGAGGGCAAGGTGTCTGCTTATGTTTTATGTTTTTCTCCAATTCATGAAGTCCCACTGTAGCTGTTGAGAATAACTTGTACTGCTGTTTTTCAGGTAACCGTCTCAGATGGGGGCACATCTCCCAAGCAATCCTCCGTTTGGGTGGTGGTCCAGGTTCTGGATGAGAATGATAACAAACCACAGTTTCCAGAGAAAGTCTATCAGATCAAGCTGCCGGAGAGGGACCGTAAGAAAAGAGGAGAGCCAATCTACAGAGCTTTTGCTTTTGACAAAGATGAAGGTCCTAATGCAGAAATCTCATACAGCATTGTGGACGGGAACGATGATGGGAAGTTTTTCATTGATCCCAAAACAGGGATGGTTTCTTCCAGAAAGCAGTTCACAGCGGGGAGTTACGACATCTTAACAGTAAGCACTCTTTCACTGACATACTAACTCATGATTTGACCTATTTTTTTTTTTTAAGAAATAGGCCCTCCTGTATAAAGAGGGCTATGTGACTCTGTTTACTGTATGCCCTATATGTAAGACTTAAATTAAGAAATCTAGTATTCATACACAACTACTGCCAAAAAAACTGAGTCTGAGAGATCATTCATGCTACTGCAGGTCGTGAAGTATTCTCTCATTGTAAAGTCAACCTGCAAATTGTTAGCATAACCCATGCCTTGAATATGCAGAAATGAAGACCAAGCACTTGTCTGTTACCAAAGTTGTATCATGATGGCCTGGGCAGATACAGCTACAAATGAGTACTTACTTTTTGTGTGGACACAATTGTTTGCCATTACAGCACCTACTGTCCCAGTTAGGTGGCTGCACCTAAGAGAGGAGGAGTATTGTGTACTCTGTGTTGTGGGAGCAATTTCGGTAAAAGAAATCTCAGGCAAAATTCTTCTTTCAGAACTCTAACCATATAGTGAAAGCCAAAGAAAGGGAGAATAAGATATGGCTGAGTTGATATAAAGCCATATAAGACTAGAATGTGTGCTCTTCATCTACAGAAATAAGCCAACAAGTTTTAGTTAAGGAATTTAAATAAAAATGTCAGAGGTCCCTGGTCTGACATCTGGAAGTGATGTCTCTTACAGAAATGGGTTACCTTCACAATGTTGGAAAATGAATAAATAACAAAATGTTGAGAAATACCTAGGAATCAGAGTAGAGCAGCCTTCAAGTGAGTAAGTACTTTTCCCCCTAGAGACCTCAAAGTCATTTCGGAGATCTGAGCCTTCTTATAATGCAACAACTGAAGATTTTCTACCTAGAAACTGCTCATCACACCCTCAGCATCTTTTCACGACGGGCCTGCCTGCCTGGAGTGGAGCAGGGTGACGAGTGTTAGCATCAAACCCACTTAACACATTTCCAGAGCAAGAAATAGGGCATGGTATTTCAGGAAAAGAAATTATTTCCCATTTCTAAAAGGTATTATAACAGCATATTTATACCAGTGGTCCTATATAGCCCGAAACATTATCATTTTTTAAAAAAAAGCCCTTTGGTTAACATTGATGTTATCCACCAAAGCATCCATTTTGTAGCCTGCATTCAGCCTTTTCTTAAGCCCACTGTTTGTTGCCACTCATCTTGTCTTTGCTATGTATCCCATTCCACTGTAAAAAGGGAGAGCCGGGAAATATTCTTTTGATAGATTTTCTGACAAAAAATTAAGCACAAAACACGGCAATATTATGTCTGAAAACCGTTTATTGAAATAAAAGGGGGATAGAAAGGAGAGCAGAGGGGAAAAGAAACAGAAGACAGGGACAGCATTACCACAAGGAATTCTGAGCGCTCGTGGGCTGGCTGCTCAGTGGCTGGATCGTAAGTGTTGCGTAGCTCCCGTGGTGGGCTGGCACCCCGGGTTGCGATTTGCAAATAGCAGCAGGCTGTGTGTCCCTTCTGGCGGTGGAGAACAGGCTGCTGTGGTTACAGGAGTGCTCCTGGAGCGGCTGCAAGTTTTCAGAGTCGGGACAGTGGCGGGCGGCAGTGGCTGTGGCTCAGGGAACATGGCAGTGGCAGAGATCTTCACAAGATGTGAAGATGTGACAAGTTAGTTCGCGGAAAAGGTGAAGCAGGGCAAAAGCAGGCACAGGCAGGAAGGCCGCAGGAACAGTGGAGCAGGGCAAAAGCAGGCACAGGCAGGAGAGCTGCAGGAATGGTCAGGTGGGTAGAGCAGGCACGGGCAGGAAGGCAGGACCACAAAGGCTGGAGCAGAAGGGGCCAAGCTGACTCTCCAAGCGGCCCAAAGCAAAAAGAAGAAAATGGCTCCTGGTGTAGTGGCTAGCTGCCTTTTGTGTGCCCCCAAGTTCGTCCCCCACAACTCAGCTTCGCGGGCATCTTTCGCGGGTGTCTGGGTACTTGCCTTCACCAGCAAGTGCGTGTGTAGGGGCAGGGGGGAGCTGCTCACAATCTAATCACTGAAGTCTTCTCTGCCCTGACTGGCCACCAGGCGAAACCCCCCTGGGGACAGGGCAACACAGGTTTTTTTTATAGGAATTTTCTTCACCTCATTTGTGATACATGTTGAGGCATTCATATATTGGTCCCTCTCACTATGCTAAATCCATAAAGCATGCCACATAAATACCAAGTCTATCCATCTTTCTAGGGGACTTTATAATAAAAAGAATAAGCACCAAGAAATGCAGCTCTTAATGACCATGACAGAGAGGAGAAAGAAAAGAAAACATGTCGAAATTTTAAATTATATTTATTATGGAGAATGAGGGAAATTACCTGAAACTTATTTAATTCAATTAAAGCTCCTGAGGAAGGCGATATATGGAATACCTATCTGCAACACAAATGCTACNTCACTGAAGTCTTCTCTGCCCTGACTGGCCACCAGGCGAAACCCCCCTGGGGACAGGGCAACACAGGTTTTTTTTATAGGAATTTTCTTCACCTCATTTGTGATACATGTTGAGGCATTCATATATTGGTCCCTCTCACTATGCTAAATCCATAAAGCATGCCACATAAATACCAAGTCTATCCATCTTTCTAGGGGACTTTATAATAAAAAGAATAAGCACCAAGAAATGCAGCTCTTAATGACCATGACAGAGAGGAGAAAGAAAAGAAAACATGTCGAAATTTTAAATTATATTTATTATGGAGAATGAGGGAAATTACCTGAAACTTATTTAATTCAATTAAAGCTCCTGAGGAAGGCGATATATGGAATACCTATCTGCAACACAAATGCTACTTGAAAGCAGTGAGACATGCTCTGGGTGAGCATGTTTTGCAAATGCATGGTCTCACACAGGGTCATTGCAAAGCTTCCAGCTTCGCTGCAAGAGGGAGCTGGTTGCAAGATGAAATTGGAGAGGGAAGCTGGTTCTGGAGACGAGGATCTCTCTGGGGAGTGTTTGAATTCCATCTGCAGGAGGCTTCCTACCAGCCTTTCTTAAACAAAACATTACAGTTTAAAATCAACTTTTTCAGTGAAAAGTCAAAGCGTTATGCAAAAAAAAAAAAAGTGAGAACTGAGAAATAGGCGCTTATCTTTCTCCTTTTTTGTGAGATTTTACATATAGGATTACAAAGGCCATTTTCCAAGCAGTCATTGCACTGCGATAGAATTAGGTCTGACCTGCCGAGCTGGGATGCTCAGCCTGAGCCCTCTTTTCTTTGTGCCTGCCAGATAAAAGCAGTGGACAATGGCCGGCCCCAAAAATCTTCAACTGCACGTCTCCATATTGAGTGGATAAAAAAGCCTGCACCCTCACCTGTGCCACTGACGTTCGATGAACCCTTCTACAACTTCACCGTCATGGAGAGTGACAAAGTGACCGAGATTGTCGGGGTGGTCTCTGTGCAGCCCTCGACCATCCCTCTCTGGTTCGATATCGTGGGTAAGTTGGGAGCCAGTTGTGCGAGGAGGATGCCTCAGAAGCAAAGCATATGAATGCGTGGTTTTGAAAGCAAGGAAACTAACCATGAACTGTCTCCCTCCTGCCCCCTCACCAATTAAATCCAGTTTCCTAATGATGAAATGAAAATGCTATTTTAATATAGTGATAACAATAATAATAGTAATAATATTCCTGCTTTTGTTATGACTCCTTAGCTAAGCTTAAAAAAGAGCGCTGTATGGCTGAATTGTTTTTTTTTCATACTATGTTATTTACTGCAATTTTAATGTTGTCTGTCATTTAAATTCTATTGTCATACTTTGCTAATCTCATTTCTAAATGTATTTATGGTACTTAGACTTGCTGTCCCTCATTTCTCTCTTTCTTCACCTTTTTTTCTGCATTCTGTTCTTTTTTTTCTGCTTCCGACTGCCCTGCTTCAAGGTGGCAAGCATGCTCGAGAGATGTTCTATATTCTACAGACAGCTTGTGGGCAGAACTGTTCAACAGAAGGTACCCTTAGTGCAAACACATTTGCTAAAATACAACTACCCAGGCTGCCTTTTATTTTTGCAAGTTTTTTGAGACAATTTATATTACATCTTTCATAAGTGCCTGTGACAGGATGCGATGCGACACATGGATGTGCTGCATTTCTTTCTATGACAGCTTTTACCATATTTATGTCCAATTATTATCATTTAATTCACGGATTTTCCACAGTTTATCGCAAATAATTAATTCAAACTATTCACAGTCCAGTGCCATCCATTTAACTGTGAAACAGAATGGGATGCCTCAACATATGGGTTACAAATGGAGCCACCAAAAGTTTGTCTTGAATGCAAGCTGAAACAGAGAAATGTGTTTTGATGTGAGATTTCAACCACAAAATTGTCTTACATAAAATTGCTTGTAAAAATAGGGAGGGAGAAGTATCTTTAGTAAAAAGCAGGAGAAGCCGTAAAAGTCTTAAAATCACAGGGAAATGCCATTAGCTGCCAAAACAACAGGGAGCAAAGGGTTTCACTTGGTTACAGTAGAGAAATGGGAGTCAATGTTCCTAAACATTTCTTACCCACTTCTGCTGCTGATTCAGTTAATGTCATTTAAAATAACTCATTTAACATCTCGAAAGTGAGAATTTCCCTTGCAAAATTATTGTGCTTCTTAGTATTTGCAGAGACTTGTATGTTATGTTTGCATACCTTTGGATGTAAAACAGTGCATCTGCACAAAGTGGAGTTATTTAAATGAAGGGTTATAAAGCAAATGCTATATGAAAGACTAGAGAAACAAAAAGCCTTTGCCAGGGACTTAGCGGAAAGTGTGCATCAGCAGTCTTTATTTACAGGGATTGAGCCTGGCTCGCATTTCAGCATAGTTATTTGCAAATGGGTTTAGCCACCAGGAAGGACAGGGACCACAGGAGAAAGGGCCTGTCAGAGTTGTTTTCATCTACCTTTTATTGCCGATTTGTGCAGATGAAAGACAGCAGCAGCAACATTTCCTCTTTGAATTTGTGTCACGGTTTCTGAGGTGCCAATCATATTAAAATTAAACCCAAAGCTACAATCACGTTCTAGGGTTCCTGCTAGTCCCTGGGGGTGGACAGCATATGTTTCCTACAGTTTTCCTGCCGTTTCCTCAGTTGCTTCAGTATGCTACATGCAGTTTATTAGCTAATGTTTACATTTTCATTCCCTTTCTCACTGACCCTTTTCTCCCAGGACAAATCCATCTTTTTTAATGTTATTGACAGGTTTTTTTCTATTTGAACCTTTTGCTGGACTTCTTTTGGTCCTTTCCATGGCAACTTGACCAACTATCATTAAAATTCTGCTCTCAGAGAAGCCCCAGCTCTTCTGCTACATTCTTTCTCATTATTAGAGTGACTTTCAATCAAGCAGCACCTTTTAATGATATTTGATTTTTGCCTACCAAACAGAGATGATAGGGAGAACATTAGAAAATATTAACCTTTGTCATTTATTGTGGCCTTTATGCCTAAACTAGTTCAAATGGTTTAGAAGATTTTCCCTATTTAAAGAATTCTGATGGTTTCCCTTATAGGCCGTAGCTTCTGAAGTTGCAAGATGCTGCATCACTACAAAGGGTCACTGAGACAGAGTTTTCCTTGGTTTAATGAGAAATCGGTGACCCTGACTGTCCAGTTCAGTTCTGTTACCATATGAATGTTTTCATTAAATATTGCTGCTGTTACAAATAATAGCACTCCTAACAGCGCCCATTTCTGCAACAGGAATAGCCAGCAATCCTGGACATGCAGAAGAGCCTGTTGTTCCAGACACTCAGCATGCAAGGAGCAAAGACAAAACCCGTCCTGAGAGTTTTAAAGACAGAACACTGTGTATTTAGATCACTGTTGCTGCCTTTAGGCAGTGTCAAACCCCACTTTTTCTCATTGTTCCTCAATATTGTCAACATTAAGGTGTAGTGCTGAAAAGCTCAATGAAAGACACAGAGGGTATTTGTGGAAGTTAATTGTCTTATATAGAAAGCTGTATGGGGCTGCTGATGTAAGAGATGGTTTTTGTGCTGCTGTAAAACCAGACCTGATCCTGCTCCATCTGGTATTTTGTGATTCTGTACCTCTGTGCATAGTTCACAGTAATGTCAACAAAACCCCTGAAGGCTTATGTAGAGGCATGGTTTAATATAGAGTTTGCAGCTTGACCTTTATCTTTATGACCTTTTCAAACTAAATGGGCACTGGAATTCCAGAGGATCTCTTTTTTAATGCATAACATGCACTTTCTCCCAGCTAAAAAAAAGAGAGGGAGCTCAGATAAAGTTTGGCTATAAAGTATTCTGTCTGCCTAACTTTGCACCTTAATTATATATACTTTAAGTAGCTGTTTAAGTTTTTTGAGTTAATCAGGTCTGAGAGAGGAAAATGCCTCACAGGCAGGAAGGTCATCTTCCACTGATGGACTAGAGAGGAACAAGATACTTGGATGATTGTTTGTTTCTTTAATTGGGGATAGTTGAGATGTCATACCTGGTTTCTGTTTTCAGACTGCATTCAATGCCATTCTCAATTCATGCAGATCCCACAATGTGATAAACATAAGTTGTATCAGTTGTATTAAATTTATTCAGTCATTAATGAGAAACTAATTTTCAATGGGAACTCCAAGACAAGTCAGAGACCTTTATTTGTACCAGGTAAATTGAGCCCTTTCTGTTTTTTCCTTTGTTACTGGTGGGAATGGTGGGATGACTACTTTGAGTCTGGAGCTAAGCTGCATGGTGCCAATTTTTGCTTAAGTAGCATGTTGCACAACATCTCTCTGGTTCTCCAAACAGTCCTACTTCTATCTTTCCTTCTTTCCCCAGCCTGTGCCTTTATAAGAGCAGCCAAGCTTTGAAAGCACATCGGAACTTTTTACCAAGAGTGCTTAAATGGCAATGTTTTTAATATCTAATAATTTTCATTGTCCATTTGATTCATAGTGCTGCGAGTTTTCATTAATGTCAAAAACATGTAGCTCCCTAGCCTTCTTTGAATAATCTTCTCTGAGAACTATCTAAAATAGCTTCCTGATTTCTTTTTTGCTTTTTGTGCCCTTGCTTTCAGCTTCTTAGCAGCAAACTCAAGGCTTTGACTTTCTTCACAGTAGTTTTATCCGAAATTCAGAGTCTGCATTACTTTCTTCTTAGCATGATATAGTACATAAAGGAAGACACATTTGCATGTTATTTTACTAATATTTATTACGATTAACAAAATCTGTAGTTGAATTTTTATTTCTTGATACAGTCATTAAGTTTATTTAATTCACTTTGAAAACAAAAGAAATAAAAATTCAGGCTTTGTTTCTTTTTCTGAAAATCCTAGAGGTACTTCAGCCTCACCTTTGAGTTTCAGGGTGAATTAGTTTCCTGCATTTTGCTCTGATTCTCTTTTCTGCACAATGTGAGAATTGTAGTGGTTGGCCCAATTTATCATCACTGTTCACTGTTGTCAGCTTTCTTTGGGACAAGACGAATAAGAATCTTCTCTGCACTGAGAAAATGTGGTTTAGAGGACTGTTCTCTAACTCAGACAATCTCCTGTGTTTCTTTTCTCCATTTTTCTTTCATGGCATGGTGGGCCAAATGAGACTTGTGTGAGGATCTCAGTATTTCATGGCTCTATTAATAAAGTTTGAACATGGAACATTGTGTGCTGTTTGCTATCTACCAGTGAAGGAAGACTCCTGCCACGTTTTAGCAGTGTTTGAACTGGTGATGTCCTCCAGAGCTCAGTGTGATCCATCTTCACATCTAAGACTGAACAAGTCTGGTTCTCTACAGTCGCCAGATATTTCTGAGATGGGATTCAATCCCAGCCTTTTTGATCGTCCCACTGGAAAATATGGAAAAAGGCCTTCATATGGGACCCATTTGCCTACAAATCCTCCAGATTTGCTGACATGTTTTCTTCTCAGAAGAAAAAATGCTTTTTCCCAGCAGCATTTACACATCTTAAACTGTGGATCAGCAACTGACAGGAACATAGGAAGGCAAAGCATCTTAGCAAAAAGGAACCACATCTAGGGAAAGCTCTACCAAAAAAGTTAACTGCTTGCAGCAAAATGCAATAAAAGAATATACTTGAAAATTAAAAACCCCAACATTGAAATTAGAAAGGGACAGAGATGCAGAGCCCACATCCTGTGGGAATGCAAGATCTGGATTGTGTCTTGCCTTAGGCAAATTCTTCAGCTGACCCCCAGAAATCCCTTTGGATAGTTCAAGTTTTCCTTGGCCTGTCCATTGCACCTCTCTTGTTAGCCTTGCAAGGTTTTTTGGGGTTTTTTTAGGTATGGGTTTTTTTACGTGTATTTTTTTAAGAAGGAAAATTAATTCTTTCCAAAGCGTACTGAACTTTCGTCAGAAGAAAAATGGTTCCTCGTGACTATGAAGCCAAGAAATAAGCTAAGAACAAAGGTAACACTCTAGATTCAGCCAGAAAATGTAACCAACTCTACACCAAGAACACAATTAGAGTCTGTTACCTATGGGATGTCTCAGTTCAATTTCCCAAGATCTCCTTCTTAACTATACCATACCATCTGTTAAACTGAAAATCAGGGCTGTTCTAGAAAGTTGTAGTAAGGGTCAGCTAATCAAATCTTTTGTACCAGGGGCTGTTTCTACAGCTGTCCTGATAACACCTGGAATTGGAAAATCCTATGTAAAATATAACACACTTTCAAATGACATAAAAATTTCTAGTTCTAAAAGTTTAATGCTTCCAGGGTTTATGCAAAAATGTTAAAATCAACCTCAAGAAAGTAAGGATGCAAATCATTTCACTTAACTCCAAGTGTCCAAAGTGTAGACATAACTATCTTTGCTAGGTGACTTTGGGAATCTTAACAATCAATTAGAGAGAAAAAGTACTTTCTGGATGAATATTTATCATTCCAGCATGATAAGTCTTCTTATCCAAAGATGGCATTTAAAGTAGATGTGGACTTTTCATGAAATCCTACTCAAAATGCTCCTGTCTAATCAGATTATTTTAAGGGAAGTCTTTAATCTATATTGAAGATGTATCAGCATTACATTTTAGCCTGAAATGATACTGTAGACAACAGCTAATCCACATCTCTCTGGGGTTATTCAGTATTAAAATGCTTTCTCAGGACAACCTGTCTAGCCAAATTGTCAGTTCAATCATCTTGCTTTCTTTGTCACTGATTTTCCCAAAGTGCCTGAGGAGCTCACAATGTATTATCTTCGTTTGAAATATTTCTTTCCTAATGCAATCACAAGCACATTAGCAAAGACAGCTTCTACATATCTTGTATCTGAAAGCAGAGTTTAGTAGACAATAAAAAAGAAAGCATGTTCCAAATGCTGGGAAGTGGAATAAGTAATGAAAATTCACATTAATAAAACTGAGCAGCTGAACAAAATGCCATCATCCTTAGCCGAAGATTGTGATCAAAGAAACTGTTAAATGGACAATAGTTAAATTGTTAAAACTGATGCTGTGGGATCTTATGGCACTGCAGACAAGCTCAGTTCAAAAGGTTTGGAACAGACAAGGCGTCAGGCTTTCAAAGACAGCCTCCAGTACCCCAGAAGCCAGCACCTCCTCAGCTGTCACCCTCTAGGGCCTCAGCCCTCCAACCTCTACAGGGACACCTTCAGAAGGAAGTGGTTTCCTGTGGAGATCTTAGTTGCAAGAGTAATGAGAAGATTCCCGTTCGTTTTTACACAAGAATGGCACCTCTCTCTTTGTGCAACTCCAGCACCCATCTTTCAAAGATGATTGTGTGGATGCTTCTCTGGGTGCTTCATAGTACTGGCCTTGCATAGACACATCTATAAGAATCTTAATGTTTACCTTTTATAGCATTTATATGTAATTCATTAATTCTTTAGTGTTTAGTGCAGCTTCAGAAGCATTTATCATATGAGTGTATATGAAGGCCAAGGAGCAGCATGAACCATTTGCAGACTGCCTCTTGTGCTGCAGATGAGAGGCAGGACCCAGTATCTCAGGCAGTATTCCCAGAAGTTCATCCATCTGCATGATTCTTCATCTGACCATGGTTTGTTGAAATGTAGAAGACTGAATCATGAATAATTCAGGGTTTGACTCCAAAATAATTATAATCACAAATCTCACAGCAGGGTGTTCTCTGATCCATCTCTGCCTCAGTGTTTGATGCAATTTCTGGCTTGTTTGATAGAAAACGATTCAATGTAAAAGGAACTGCATTGCCTGGTTACTTACAGGTGAAGGCTGGGGTAGCTGGCAACCAAGATTAATTTGTTTGTCACTAGACCAACTTGGAAGATGTGAATAATGTATAAAAAATTCACATAATGGATTCAGTTCTTATTTTAGGGGAAGAGTGTATACTTCACTTAATGGAGGTGGCTTGAAGAAGTTGGTCTATTTGCAATAGACTATGTGGTGCCCTGAAAACCCAGCTCTGAGCCAGCAGAAGGTCATTTAAAACATTTATTGCTAATCCTTCCATATTACTTCTTGAAAGTTTTAAAGGCAGGTTTTTTTGGAAGTGTGGGCCAGTTGATAGGATATAATTTTTGATTGCTCCTTAAGATGGTTATTAAGCATCTCAGAGTATAGACTTCCACTGTGTTTTCATGGTTATCATATGAGACGTTCTCTTTGTGAAGTGCCTACTGTCCCAAGGCTAGTTTCATTTCAGCTGAGATTTTCTTGCATGAATCTCAAGCTCTTTTCTTCAAAGGAGGTTTTCATGGTGCAATTTTTCTCAAGTAAATCAATTTAAAACATTAATTGAGAGAAACTTTTTCTGCCAGACTAGCTTATTTTTTAAAAAAAAAAAAAAGAACACTGAAGATATAATCAATGTCCAAATACCCTGCTATTGCTTAAATATCAAGGACAGCTTGCAGAATGAGGATAAGGAATAAGCAATGTTTTTATCCACCATAAATGACAACAGATCCAGTGGCAGTGTTTTCCTGGAAAACCACAACTTCATCTGTTAGACTTAGTCCCATATATGTGTACTTACATCTGTTCGACTTGTGGAAGTCTGAATGGCACATCTGAAATTACTGGATTTGGATCATTTCATTGGGCAGAAGTTCACCAGTTCTGTCTTTTCTCTGCAGTAGTCAACTGCATTCTTATTCTTCCTCCCATTTTCTTCTACTCATCCCTGGATGTCTTTCAAGACGAAAAATGAACAGAGCAGTGCTTATTCCAGCTTACCCTTTCTTTGCAATAGCCTGTGCAAGAGGTAGAAGTGAGGGTTCCTTCACATTAAGTAATTCAGGGGCTGTGATTTTGCTGTGTTTCCCGTAATCTTTGACTTCTTCAAATGCCAGAACCTTCTTCTCTCACTAAATGCATGACTGCTTCTCAGAATAATGCCAGTTCCTGGTCAGCAAACCATGCAGGTGGGAGAGCACGGAAGACTCTCCTCTTCTCCACTCAGTCCCCAGCTCTAAAATTTTGAGACTCATTTTGTGACACTTCCAGCCATTCACATATATGTCTCTTTATATATATTGCACCAGAGCTAAGTCAATGGGATGGATATTTTTCTACCTGTGGACCTCATCTCAGGAGGTTTGAGCAGCTGTTACACAAGTCTCATAACCAGTGGGGTTTGAAAGTCTTTTCCTTTCTGTAGAACTGGGTTGTCAGAGAATGTTGCATTGAGTTGCTGTGTGATAAATATACCTTAAGAGTTCGTTTGTCAGCAGTATTGTGTCCCACCTCTCCCTGTCCCTAGCCTCCAAAAATTTTAGACTCAACTAATACTAAATTACACTTTATAGATGAGTGAGTAAGAAAACAGCTTATCAGCAGGGAGTGTCTGCATTGCTTTTGAAAATAATGAGTGGTTCAAGTTTATAAACTAAAGCTGTGGCAGACAAATCTTGTAACCCTTTGATCTCTAATTATATTTCAGATTATATTATATATAGCCTTCTTTTACTTTTTAACAGATTTTTTTCTTTTCTTTCTTACACTCAACACTTAGGAGGGTTTTCCCACTGCTGCATCATTCAGTGTGTGACAGGAAAAGGGGATGTTAGTATTAGAAAGTGCTTTTTGAGGGTTTTTTTATTGAAAGGAATTTAGGATGTATATCCTGTCAGATCTATTTGAATAATTCCTAAAAGACTAGCAGGATTTGACCTTTGCTGCCAGTAATTATCATTGTCCTTGGTATTAACATAACAAATCTCTATTTGCATTTTTTAAATTGATAATAATTATAATTTTTAAAACTCAGATGGTGGTATTTGAACCCAGAAGCATTAGTGAGAATTCCTTGAAAATAAAATTTGTAGAATAAAACTCTCTTGAAATGACTTTTATACAATTATTCTTGTTCATTTTTCAAACTACAAGGGCACACATCTTAGGGGCTTATAACCATTTGATTCTTTTTATAGATTCAGCTATGTTTTATTTAAATATACTTCTAGATTTTTTTTTCTTTTTGGCAATGCATTATAATGATATCTGCTTTTCAATATACAAACTGTGCTTTGAAATATAAATGAGTTATGAACAAAGAAGTATCACCAAACATACTGTGTATGCTAAGGCAGGCCGTTAAGATGGATGACACGAAACAGATATGCCCACTTTTAGGAATATTTACAATGGAAGTTTTCCAGAGATGGCTAATTTGATTGTATTTTTGTGCAACAATTAGGAGGGAATTACGATAGTTCTTTCGACGCGGTGAAGGGAGTGGGCACTATTGTCATTGCAAAGCCCTTGGATGCAGAGCAGAGGTCAATGTATAATATGACTGTGGAGGTCACCGATGGAACAAACATTGCCACAACTCAGGTAGAATATCCCATTCCTTTCTTGGCGAGTTATTCATTTGTTACTGGAATGTATATGCTATAAAAATTAATAATTTTTCCATTCAAGTGAAACCTCATCCTTTGAGACCACCAATAACTAATGGAGGGGATATTTTTCAGAGCCTTTCCATCTGGCTGTAAAGAATTGGCTGTTGAATGTTTCAAAGCGTGATTTCTCCTTTTGTTCTCTTCCTGCTCACATGAAAGTAATTTGCCTTCCTCCAGCTGAGGGAGTCCCTATCACAGGCAGCAAAGCCTAGATTTTGACAATTGTGTTGCACCATAATGGTCCAAAATACAATAGTGCTTCTGTGGTGTTGGGGAATATTGCTATTGATTGTGTTAAATGGAGTTTATACCTCTCATCCTCCCAAGACCCAAATGTGGGACACAGGATCAATTGTTCAAAAAATAAATTGTTCAGAAGCAAAACTTAAAATTCAAAGAATACCTCCTTTAGTGTCACTACCTGCAAGTACATTGTCTGCTGTGAAACAGCCCCACTGAACCTTTTAAAATAATGCTTGCTTATCAGGCTCGATGCCTTTCATCAATTAAAAGTTGGGTGAGATAAACGTGAAGGGCTGGGGTAATGCTGGCTCTGACACTTCCTTGCAGGAGAGGCTCTGACACAGAGCCTGGGTATCTGTTCAGTGGGAACTGGTCTGGAATTGGGTTATGGCACAGGGACAGGGACTCTGAGGTCCACATGGCACCAGGAAGACTTCAAACAGCAAAATCCTGGATATGAGGTGGAGTTGTGGGCTATGGATTACTTAGGGCCTGAAGATCTACATCTGAGTTACTCCCCAAGTGGAAATGAAAAAAAATAGGTTTGTGATGTTATTTGCTTCTTTATAACGCAGAAGAAGGTCCTGAACATTTTTTATGTTTACATATATGCATGCACACACAGATGCTGCTGTTGTACCTTGCCTTTTTGCTCAAATGCTTTGGATGTAAATCTGTATTCACTGAGCCACAGCACCAGCTTTCCTAAGAAATTGTTAAATCATTGAGTGCTTTCTCAATCTGAATTTTTTGTTTATAACCAGCTCTAAAGTATCTGATAATTTCTGCCAGTAATCCACCCTTGGTAAGAAAACATCAGTTAATATTAAGTTAGGTGATAGGAAATCCACTGTTTTTCTCTGTTAGTTTCAGAATTAATTGCATCTCTGCTGAAAGCGTCCCTTACTTTAAGCTTGATTATATCTGGCCCATGTTCCTTGTTATGCCTTTCTCTGCTCAATTAAGGAACTCTTTAAAAACCACTATTTTCTCCTCAGGAAGGCATTCACAATACTCAAATCACCTCCCAGTCTTCCGGTAGACAAGCAAAGGAGAATGACTGACCTCTTTATGTTCCCTTTCCATAAGGCATTTTCTTCAACTCTTGAGTAGCTTTTTTGTTATGCTGTGTTTTTTAATCTTGGCTACACTCTTAGTCCATATTTCAGATGGTGTTGAATGCCTAATGTGACCTTTTTTGTTTCTTCAAAGCATTTCAGCCAAAAAAATATTTAAAAGCTTAGGGAATTTCAACCATGCTGGATGAAAGTGATTTCTCTTCTCATGGATATTGCGTTTATTGTTTCTGCTGCTTTTGATTTAATAAATTGACCCATGTAACAGTCCGCAAAACCTATTTGGATGAAACCCCTACATTTTTAATTAAAACATATGGTAAAAACATATTTCAGTAAAGCTGTTGCATTCTAAAAGAAGCCTGAGCATTCCTTTTAACAGTGACGTGACCCATTTAGGAATGTAAGATAGTTCCAGATTGCAATAGTATAGCATTAATGATCACTGACGGGTGCAAACCCTTCCTTCCCCCACCTTTTTCTCTCTGTGTGGATACTGTTTAATTATTTAATTGTGGCCAGGGCATCCGAGCATGTGTTTCTTTTGGTCTTCTCAACAGAGATTTCAAAAGCGATCATTATCTCAAAACTGCCAGAATTATAGCCTGCCTATTTATTGCTCAATTTTGCAAAACTTTCTGACTGTATTTTTGGGTGTACTTGGGAGCCTTTGGTTACTTTCCTCATCTTAATTGCCTTTTAGAAAAATAATAAATTTAAAAAAACTAGAACTGATAGGTTTAATTAAAATATGTAATGGAATAGGTCATCTACTGATAACTCCCAGTGGCCTTATTCTGAGTTTCAATAAAACAACATTGTAAAAATTTTGTTCCATCTACACAGCAAGACCTGCATTTTTAACTGTAACTGCAGGAAGATATGATAGAAGATGAAGCAGGTAGAAAGCAATTTTATAAATGGATCCTCTTGAATAACAATAAAATAATATAAAGCCTCCCTCAAAGTATGATGTTTTATTATGAAACAGCTGATGATCACCATGTGCAATGGAACACTCTTGTTTTTTATTCCACCCCAGCTGTTTTCCTTTATCTCTTCTTGGCCTTTTGTTTCTTACACAGTTGGAGATGGTAAAATGCAGCATAAAAATGCCAAAGATTTTTGTTTGGGTAACACGATCCCTGGCATGGACTTGGTGAAGTTACTTCAGCAATGTTCCTGCATGCCTTAAACTCTGATGAGCTGTTCACTTCCTTCATGCCTTACTGTGAACATGGTTCATTCCTGTACCATGAGAGGAAGGAAATAATTTTGGTTTAAAAGTTACATCTGTTGTAATAATGGTTTCACTATTGTGGAAAGAGGCAAAAAGAACGTAAGGAGTATTAACAAAAAAAAAAAAAAAAGTTACAAACTTTCTGTGTAACCAAAAGCCTACTTGTTTTGGGCATGATCAATGTTTCCAAAAGAAATACAGTCTCCAAAGTGAGAACTAAGGTGCCAGGACATGTTGAGCCACTGCACTCACCATGCTTCCCATTTACTTAAGCCTGAACCATCCAGGCAGCAGCTGGGATGGGAAGGGATGGAAAACACAAAATACAAAGAAGTGTTGACTTGTTTAATTTATATATTTGAAGTGTGGGTATAAAACTTCAGTCACGGTGATTAACTTCTAGGATGGCTAAGTCTCCTGACTTAGCCAGGGAGAGCTTTTGCTTTTTTTCTTTCTTTTATCCATCATTGCTTGAGGCCATGCAGTCATTTATTAAAGGCTGAAGGCATATTTTTGCTCTAAATTCCCACAAAACACAATTCCTGAAGCTGCCAGGCGAGCTCTTGGCCTTGCAGAGCATTCAGGGCTTCTGTATCCCATGTGTTGGAGAGAGAGCCAGGACAGGAGCTCTGTGCAATGACTCTGCTCCTTGCCATGGCCATCACCTCCCTTTGGGCTGCAAAAGGATCTTGTGCCTTTGCTTGAGCAGAGAGAGATCTGTCCCAACAAGGAATCATTGTAATGGCATCTAAATGCCTTCTCCTGCCACAGTTTTGACTTAACTCTGTACAACGTTAGAAATTGGTCATTACACATTGGTCATGAGTCAGGTTTATCCCAAACCCCTTTTCTTTACTGAACAACTCAGATCTTTTACATGCAAGCACAACAGAGGAATAGAATAACATTTATTTGCTTATTTGTAGTGCATACTCTTGAGTTTTGCTAAAATACCCACAGCAGCAGAAGTGTACAAGGGGCAATCACTGAACTATCATTTAAGTTATTATAATGTTTCACTTTTATTGAAAATGTCCGAGCAGATAATTACATTTTTCTGAGAACAACCTCTGGAGGGATGTTACTTTGTGAAAAAGATGGTTTTACTCCTTTTTTATTTTCCTACCTTCTCCTTCTTTCTTATCATCCTAACTTCTATAGAAGAGATGTGCTAGAGCCTGAAGGCTGTTGCTTTCCAAGCTAGGAGGCAAAAAGAGCCCTCACTTATTGCAAAACCACCTATTTCCCAGTAGAGTGGGCACTCAGAGGGTAATGTACAATTCCCTCTGAACACATTTGCAGATCAATGCATGTTCTCTTACAATACCTTATGCTGGAGCCAACCAGACTGGAAGAGCAGACAGAAAAATTACTGCTCATTGCCCCTTTCAGTCTCTTCTTGCAGAAGACTTTGATTTATTCTTGTGCTGAGGATTGACTTTTAACTCTGAGTTTCTGTCTCACTTTTCAGAGATCACCTTTTATTTACAACATTTTCTTAAGGGGAGCTGATCAGTCACCTTGAGTGAGGGTGGTTCTCTTTAAATGAATGGTGAAAAGCTCTTCTTAGAGGACCACAGCCAAAGCGTAAATAAGACATCAGGGCCTGCCTGAACCAGTTCTGGGCTGTGGATTCTTCTAGGGCAGAAAAAGAGACATGGGGATTCAATTCAGTTTTCCACTTTTGCTCTGTTGAGCATTTCCTCCAAACTACAACGAATCCAATCCTTGATATTTTTTTTTCCATCACATCCAGCAATCTCAGCACTGCCTTGCCTGTGAAGCAAAGATTTTTTCCTTCAATTTTAACATAACACAAAGAACACTGTGAAGTATAAATAACTGGCTACTGAGGTTAGTAAGGAAACTGAATTTTTATGTTAAGGTTGGGGTTTAGAGGAAAGAAAAACTTGTCAGGAAATAGAAAATAAAGCTATGTGGTAGCACTATTGAAAGCAGTATTAAATCAAAATAGGTTTCAAAACTTGTACAGAAGTGTAACGTGAGTTTACATAATTCAGGCACTTAATAGGATGTACTACAACACTGTGCCCAGACCAAGCAATTAGCCAAGCAGATTCTTCCAGATTCAAATGTCTGTAAAGCAGCTGCTGGCATTTACCCACTTTTCACTCAAATACGTCTGTGCCTCCACCAAAGGTATTTGTTATGGGCAACATTAAAAACAGCTTTGGAGAGACTTCCTGCATTAGGTTTTGTCCTGCTTTGATTTGATTGTATTTCTCTAGGCCTTTCACTTACCATTTTGAGTACAAAGTCTTTGCTAATGCTCTGAGTGTTACTTTGCCTAATTTGTAATCTTGGAGGCCTGTGATTCCTTTATTTGAAACTTGCTTTAACTGTGGGAAATAGGAAGTGAGCAGGGAAAAGCAAATCTTTTATAGTGAAGCACTTGTTCAGACTATAAATTAGGCTCCACACAATGGATGCAGAAGGAGGCAAGCCTGCCTTTCTGAAGCCCACAATGCCCTGGAAAAGATAGGGGCTTTCAAGAAGAACCAGGCAGAGACTGGTTTGCTGCATGTTTGCTTTGTGAGCGTGGAAAAAAAGACTTGCAGCTAATGTTTGTCAATGAAGAGTAGTTCGGTCAGTAATCTTGAACAGTCCTGAAGCAAAGAGGAATCCCTACTTAGCAGCCAACAAATAAAGTAAACATTTCCATTCGTTACCTTTTGGAGATGTGTTGGGAAACTTTTAAAGCCTGGCTTTGATTCCACACAGTGGGTATTGTCACAGCTTAACACCCCAGGCACCTACGCAGTAGTAAAGGATATTTATGCCGCACAGCTCATTCTTGCCATGTCTTCCATTTGGAAACAAATATGTAGAAAATATTAAATTACACAGACACTGGGAGTCTTTGAGTCACTTCAGTAGTATAACACTTGATTTGAGGTGAAAGATGTGCTACCAGCTGGCTAAAGCATAAGACTTCAGGGGCCCTTTTGCTGACCCTTTTGAAGTCAACGGGAAATTTGCCAGTAGTACCAAGATTTTATGCCTAAAGTTGACAACCATTAAATGAATTTGAGAAACTTTCCTCATATTAACAATCTGGTGTCACTCGGTTTACTCAACTTCATGTATGTTTGTAGGATCAGGTTTTTTATGAGCCTCGTGTTCATGTCAGTGCCGTTTTCTCCTTTTTTGATAAAAAAGGAACCCTCTTTTTAAGTAGCATCTTGCTAGAAGTTATCCTGCTGGTCCAGGAAATCTGCATAGGAAGGATGGCATTTGAAGGTGGCCTGACAAAAGGGCTGTGGCTCAAAAACAAACTTAAAACACCTTCCCCAGCTTTACCACTGCACTTCACCCATGGTTTTGGTAACCTTGCTGCAAGGCATTGTTTTTCTGGGTAAAATATGGGCACAATATCATTTGCTCCTTAAAAATGTAAGAACTGAGGGACTAATATCTATTTGAAATGAGACTTAAACTCCATTTTCTTTTACCTGGTTTTGTTTCAAGTACCTCCCAAGATAGTTCCATTTTTAAGAACATTAGAGAGTTCCATGTGTAGATTTAACAGAGCTCTGTATTATTAGTATTCCCATATATAACCTAGCTTTCTTTTGTTGCAAGCAAAATACATCCCCCTCTATTAAAGGAGAGAGATGTTAAAATTACATTTGAATCTCGGGAATTTTGAGGGACAGCTGACAAAAATTAGAAATACTCTTAACTGCTTAAATAGAAGAAACTGTGAATCAATAATGACTTCTTTATTCATTAGCATCTCTAACCCACCGCCTTCCATCTCCAGATGGAAGTGGCTGTTGAAGTGCAAAGTATATTATAAATAATGTGTATTTCAATGTGGATCACTTGACAAATCATTAAAATACTGTCATCTCTAGGGAGGAAGATGCCTGCCACTTAAAAAGGCACTTGATCAGTTTTACAGTAGATGTGAAGTGAAAGAGAGAAAAGGAAAAAAAAGAAAAATAAGGCTTTTTTCTGGCAATGATCAATGTAATTTTAAGTGCATAGCTTCCTGTAAGTTTGATCATCACAGTGAATAAGGGCCTCAGTTTTTTATCTTTTTCACTCTCCACGCCTCATATTCCCCAAGCATGATCATGTCTGTAGGTGTGTCAGGGCAATAATTTACACCTTTTTCAGTGGGAAGAAATGCTGCTCTGTGAATCCATGCTGTAACTTCCAGAGTCTCATGGGTTACCCTTGGTCTCTGATGCTGATCCAGTCCCACCCAGATTAGTTTGTGCAGTCTAGGGAAGGCAAAAATCATGGAGCCGTGGCTTGGATAGTCGTAGTGCAAACTTTGGGGTGGATAAATCGTCATGCCCTCCTCTGCTTTCTCAGCTTGCCAGTGATCTCAAAGTGCATTAGATGTTATAGGAAGTGAATCCCTGCTCTGGGGTGATTATATACCATGCAAATCAAATAGCACATCACTTCTGTACCAGTACTTTTAAGACACATTGGTGTGCTTCTGTGTGAATTTATTTTTTTTTGTTTTCCAGAAGAGCCTCAGCTTGCACACACAAATTTTAAAAATAAATTCACACAGAAACTTGATTGGAAGCTTCCTTGTTCAGGGTAGGCTGTGCTGTACGAGCATCAACAGAGTCAAACCTTCTTGATGTTTTCAATCCATTTGAAATTTTTCAGTTCTCTATTGGACAATCAAATGTCTAAAATGATACATGACAAAGGTTTTGGTCATGAATTAAAACAAAAATAAATTATCTGTGTTAACAGTGCAGCAGTAAAATAATCCAGTTGTGCTACGGTGGTACCTGTCCAGGACTGAGGGTATCAAAACTGCTCAGGAAAGATATCTATAAGTATTGCACACTGATTATCCCCAACTCCTATTGCTTTTATCTCTTCCTTACACTAAAAAATGTGATTCAGCACTGGCTCCGTATCCCATTAGATTAGAGGTCAAGTCTTTAATCTCCTCCTCAGACTTTCTTTCATATGTTACAACTAGTTTCTTCATGTATTTTTAAGGTGTAGGTTTGGGTTTTTTTTTTTTCCTCAGTCAGATCAGAAACATGCCTTGATATAATAGCCATAATAAAAGTATAAAAAGCTGAGTAACTCTTCATCAGTATTATAGGCCCAGCAATGTGTATTTCCCCCCAATTTTATTGCTATCTGTCCAAGACTGAAGCATAACTTAATATGGGCTTCACCCTGCTTCACTCTGGCATGCCATAATCTGGTGAAAATGAAATTGTATGGAATGCAAGTCTCATGCCATTTAACTTACAGAGCATTTTATTTCAGCTGTCTGAACAGTTCCCAAGCTAGTTCATTACAACTGCTTCTTAAAACTGCTCATGTTCCTTCTGGTGATTTATTCTGCAAACCCTTCCACATATCATGGCAGTCTAAAGTTTCGTTTCTCTCTGAGGCCAACATCTGTTCGTGCAATATTGTAAAAGTATAGCGTATTTTTTCTTCAGTTAAGAAAGTATGGTTGAACAGGGCTTGATCAAGAAAAATAATAAAATACTTGCTTTAAAAAGAGCCAAGTGCTTTTCAAAGCAACAAAGAAAATATCATGAGTAATGGGTCAAGTCTCCTAGTCTGACCAAAGAGTCCTGTGCATGGCCTTTCCCAAGTCATTCATTGGACTATTTCTTATTTCAAAGCCTTTGAATAAAAAGATTGTTCCATTTCCCTTACTGTAAAATTAGATGTGTGCTTTCACGGGCATATTCTGCAAAAGATAATTTTTGTTTCTAGCACTGAAAAAGAGTCAACTCTTCACATTTCAGCTTTCAGTATTACACAGTTTTCAGGGATTTTGTTGTCACGCTGTCCTCAGCAATCTATAGCATTCAAAGTCTAGAAAGCACATTTTCCCCAGGAAGTGACTTCTCCAATGCAAAACCCACAAAATGTCATCAGAGTGACGCATGCATAACATAACTTGTGAAAGGCAAAGCTTGGAAAAAAGTGATTCTTATTAGTTATCAGAGTCAGCTTGGGATATATTGAAATGGGTGTAATAGGCAGCAAGAGCAGCACCCTGGCCTGTTTTCCCCCTCTCCAAGTTGCCCTAAGGATCAATACTGAGGTTTTAAAGACAGTTTTGAAGCACACATTCATTTGAACACAGCATTCATTCACATTTTAAGCATTCTACCATTCATAAACTTCAACAGGAAGGAGGCAAATAGGTGTCGGAGGGGAAAGTGAATTAGCTGGCAATAAAGACAGCCATCACTGGCAAAGGAAAAGCAAGGCTGTAACAAAAAAAAATAACCCTTCTCTGTCACCAGTGCCCTGAGACCAACTGTCCCTGGTGGATCTGTGTGGGGTGGGCTTGCATGGTAGTGAGGTTGTGTCCCTTTGCCCACCTCAAGTGGTGTAAGAGCAATCTGAGGTGTCAGAACAACTTGAGGTCTCCAATGCTGTCCCAATTTGATGTTGCCAGTAAGCCCCAATGCAATATACTGGGCAGAAAACACAGGATTCAGCTGAATCTTGATTGTATAAAAAGCAGATTTAAGGGACATGAAAAGAATTCTTTTATAACCTTATTAATAGTGAAGGGGAAAGCAAATTGTGTCATAGCTCTAGAAGTCTCTTGTAACCAAAGCAGTTACAAGGAAGGACAAAACCTTTCCTTATGACTATTGTAGAAATATTTTCCAGTCTATACATTCTGAAAATATGGACCTCATTATCAGGCTTTTTGTAGGCCTTACAGTTAGGAACATTTTACTTCCTAAGTCAAATCCCTTCTATTTCTTTTGATCTGAAAAGTAAGCATTTAATATTAAATAATGTTTCTCAGTCACACCATGCATTAGCATAACATCTTCAGCCATTCAAAGTAAATTGTATTTCTCTAGGTGCTTATTCAATAGTCTGACTAGACTTCAATAACTTTGAATTTTTTTTTATTAACTGTAGGTTTTTATCAAAGTGTTGGATAACAATGACAATGGCCCAGAATTCTCTCAGCCAAGTTATGATGTCACCATTTCAGAGGACATCCTCCCTGATACTGAAATTCTGCAAATTGAAGCTATAGACAGAGATGAAAAGCATAAGCTTAGCTACGCTATTCACAGCAGCATCGATACAGTCAGCATGAGAAAATTCAGAATTGATCCCAACACCGGGGTTCTCTACACAGCTGAGAGATTAGACCACGAAGCTCAAGATAAGCACATCCTTAATATCATGGTAAGAATGCAATATTCCTTTGGGTCAGGACACAGTCATGGCTGCTTCAGGTACATACATGGTGTAGTCTTCATGTGAGCAAAGGACTCAGTGCAATAAGTAGCCACTAATTTAATCTTGCCTGCCCTGCTGTGTATTTATTTCACAGTTTTTATTTTGTCTTTTTTGGGAGACTTTGTTGTGAATTCATTGTATGGAATGTGATATGATTTGCTATCTCAAGGGAGAGCAAGCAGGAAATTATTTAATGTCTTGGCATCTGATCCTCACCCTCAAGGTAATTTTCAGGGTTTCTGAACTGAGGCTGAGAGTTATTTGAGAAGTTATTTGCAGGGAGATAACTGCTTTCTTGCCATGGAGAATGCTACAGCCTTTCTGAATACAAGTCTCATTTATAGCTTACTTTTATGGGCTTATTTCAGTACATAAACTGTTGATAAACAAAATAGCTTTCTTTTATCTACATTTCCAAATCTTTGGGTGTGCAGAAAGAAGTTAATTACCAATTTTTACTTGGTGTGCCTAAACTACAGAACATAAATCTGTCTGTTTTCAAGTGAAGATTGTATGTCATGGGCATATAATTATTTTTTTTTTTAAATTAAAAGAAAAAAAAATCTGTGTTAGTTTAAATATTGTAGTCCACTATTTTCTTTAACCACTTAAAACTTCTGCAGTGGAGGCCTTGTAAGGAAATACTCATGGTGTGTTAGGTACAGGCGCATCTTTGGCAGGGCACAAAGGTAGCAAAAAGCTGCTGTGAGATGCATCAAGCAGCAGCTGAGTGTGGTCTCCTCTCAGGGAGTAAAACGTTGCAAGTCCTTTGGTGAGCAGACTAAGAAATAGCTATAAACTGAAACACAGAAACACGTGGCTGACAGAGGTAATTCCCTTGGTTTTGATCTCTCCCTGATACAATAGGTCTTTTCCTCTAAGTAAAACCAAACTTTTGGGGATAGTGGTGGCAGGATTATCAGTGAAGCAGTGCTGAGGTATTCTATGTGGGGTTGAGACAGGTGTGGTAACTTACACCTCTGTCAGCAGTTACCAGCACTTCATAAGGTACTTCCTACTCTGTTTACTGTTGCTATCATCATCTTCAAAAAGGTATGTACATATATAGTCACTAAGTAGTCCATTAGCAGCTACAAGCACTAGACTGATGCACTACATGCTGTAAAGCAGGCAATGGCAAGATACAGGCATGAGCATTCAGCAAGTATTTAAAAAGAAAGTATTTCTTGCAAACCTCAACCCGAATTTAAAATCTCATGTGGTTGCCACTTCAAAAATTCATGTCATGATGGTTAGTTGCAATGCATTTTTTCACAGTTTAAAAAGAAAAAAAAGTCCTTAAGATCTTTCCTGTTTCTTTAATTTTACTATTTGCCATCCTGTGTGTGAATGCATTTCAGTGTTCTTTGGGACAAATTGATTTTTTTATTGCTTTGTATTAAACAGAACTGAAAATAGTTTCCACACTCAGATGAGTAATATTTGTGATGTTTTACTAGACAAAAAACTTTATTGAGTTGTGTATTGTGCCCTTGTTCTGTAGGTCCGAGATCAAGAATTCCCTTATAGAAGAAACTTGGCCAGAGTCATCATAAATGTGGAAGACTCCAATGACCACAGTCCCTACTTCACCAGCCCGTTGTACGAAGCCTCGGTGTTTGAATCAGCAGCAGTTGGATCAGCAGTGTTGCAGGTCACGGCTCTGGACAAAGACAAAGGAGAAAATGCAGAGCTTATCTATACTATTGAAGCAGGTTAGGACAGAGGCCAAAATCGAAATATCATGGATCATGCCAGACACAGAACAGTGCTGTGATGGTGATCTGTCTTGACACACAATTCAGCTTCTTTGGTCTACTTTCTGCTGTACAGATGGGAAAAGGAGACATCTTGTTGTTATTTTGGTTTTTTTTTTAAATTTTGTTTTGAAGCTACTATACCCAAAACCTATCAGAACAAACTCATTCTGGAACAAGTTGCCTGAGAGAAGTTATGGAGTCTCCTTTTCTGGAGACATTCAGACCCCCACAGGATCCTCTGCAACCTGTTGTAGGTGAACCTGCTTTAGTAGGGAGGTTGGACCAGATGCTCTCCAATGGTCCCTTTCAAGCCCAACCATTCTGTTATTCTGTGACTGATTCATATTCACCAGATGGCTACAGAGCTTGTTACCTCTTAAGTCATTGGTTGAAAGCCATCACAGAAGATAGTTATTCAAAACTGCAGTCAGTGTCTCGCTTTCAGGGTTCTGGTTTCAGACTAGTGCACAGTGGATCCTCCGTAGGAAATTGCCACAACAGCTGGTATGTCCTGATATCATTGCCAGTATTTGGACTGGGGGAGCACAGAGACTAAGAACAGGGCTATGCTAAAACTTCTGCCACAGCATTTTAATGGCACAAGGTCTCTTAAAACTAAGGGAGGGCATGATGATACCAGATGAAAATCGTTTTTTACTGTTAAACTCTATGTTTACATTCAGCACATAATCTGTACCAGCAAAAGCATTCTCCTACTGGTGCAACAGCACAGTAGTAAAACATTTGCATTGTCTCTGACACACATACAAGTGAATGTAGGTTTCTCTGAGTCACATGAATCTGAAGTTAAGAATTATCTTTGAGATAAACAATTGACAGATACATAAGGAGGGTGCCTGGAAAAAGAGAGAAACAATTAGAAATTTGTAACCTTTGAATTTTGTAATGTTTCATTTATACTTAGGGGGTTTTATTCATAATATGAATCTTTCCACTGTAACAATAGCAAAACATGGAACTTATATTGCTGTAAAAAGAAGTCACAGGTACTTCAGATTGTCCCCATATTAGGCAGATCACAAGCCTTTCCCAGCATTAGGCTCTGATCCTACCGGATCATTATTTATTCCTGTATTTTAAAGACTTGTTACTCGCTAGGATAGCTTATGTCAATTAGGCACAGGCTAAATGACGAATAAGTAATGAAATAAGATATCTGCACCATTTCATACTGATTTAGCTTCATATAATTCAAGCTCACATCTTAATTTGATATAACCTGAAGTTTAGAGAAGACCCAAGGAACCTTTTTTCTGTCATTATCATGTATGCTCTGTGGAAGGAGATTACCTTCAGCAAACTAGAAGGTGAAGTCTTTTGCAGCTGAAAGTGTTGAACTTAGAGAGAGGAAGATGTTAGCACTCCAAACCAAATATTTCCTCTATGCACTGTGTTTGGTCTTAGCAGTTATTTCTCAGTATTCTCCAGTGGCATTTAATTTAGATTAGGGGCAATCTTACACATGCCCAGACAACACTGTGCCTTATGGAACAAACTCTGAGCAGACTAGATCAGGTTCCTGGGGCAGTGTTTTTCAAGACTATTCCCAGTTTTTTCTTGACACTTTATTACTGTTGACACCGTATTACCATTATGGTGTCCCAATCATCTAGAGCTGCCACCACAATGTAAAGAGCATCCTGACATCTTAGGAGTATGGTTCCCATTACACTGGTAATAGAATCAAACATGATGCAGACAGAAAAATATTATGATTAGAAAAGATGCTTTAGCTATTAGATGATTTCTAGAGACTCTCTTTTTCATTACAGCCTGTTTCTATTTCATCATGAGCTCTCTCTGCAATGTCAGACCTCTAACTTCTATTTACTGTAAGCCTCACACTCCTCCAGTTTCATTATCCGCAGATATCCCAATCTCAGATGCATCAAAATTCAGTATTCTCTTGCTGTAATTTCTATGATCCATAAAATCAGCAGCTGAGGATATTGATTTTAACTGCAGAATTCAGATTACACAGCCCTTACATTCAGGGGAATTACTCCCTCATCTTACATTGTTCTGAAGAAAGCAATTGGTAGAGAAAGTAGTTCCTGTGTAATTTCATAAGAAATTCCTAAAGGAGAAGAACCAGCTCTGGCCTTGCAGGAGGCAGTCAGTGGCTCAAAATTATTTGTATTAGCAAGCACTGACAAAATAACTGCAACGGCATTTGTAGTGTCTGTAAATGTGACAGATACTGTGATTTTTATGAGAATTTGTAGCTCTGGAAGAATCTCAACTCCTGGGTGAATAGCACGATTTTCGGTTTAGCTAGTAGAGTAAACTTTACTGTTCCGAAAGGAAGGATATGAGTAGAAAGCCACTATCAGTATTGAACTACAGAGAGTAGTATGTAGCTTAAATTAGCCTCCAGAATTTACAACAGATAGTGAATCATATCTTAAAAATAGTTCTCATTACCTCACTTCATTTAGTATTCCATGTATTTGGCATTCCAACTACAATTTACACATTTATTGCTCTGTGCACCGCACCTGTAACAATCATTATTAAAAAAATCTTTATCACCTGAGATACATTTCTCTTCAAGACTTGGATGGATGCTTGACTGTAGTATGGAAGCAGTTCTAGATTTTAAGATACGAATTGCAATAGAGGGAACAAGTTATAATAACTGAAATCAGTGTTATTTAGTATATGCTGTTTGCATTTAGAATCAAATTCAGAAATAGAGTCTGTATGCTTATATATGCCATATACATATGCAGCATCCTATACTTTAAGCAAGCACTGAATAAAACAGCAGAATATGGATTGCCAATTAAAGGCGATCTCTAATTACAGGGTAAGAATACATATAGAAAGTTTTGAATCTGTCTTGCTGAAGAAGAGATTGGCAAAAAAAAAAAGAAAGAAATCAAGGCCCCCAAAAAGTTCTCTGATCCAGACTAACTGTTTTCACCTTTACGCAGTCAGTGATATCCGTGCTTTCATGTTGTAACAGGCATTTCATGACATTTTCTGCTAAATCTCATTCATCTGGATTCATCCTCCTCAGAGATCATATGATAAACCTTTGGGCCACAAGACACTTGAATCTCTTTTCTATGCTATTTGCTCTGTTTTATTTTTTCTAAATGCCACTTTAACCTTTTTATATTCAGTTCTTTGAGTCTTGAACTACTGTAATCTCCTGTATGGTTTCTTAATACCCCATTCAATTAGGAGCCTGAGTTGTTATCCATTAGTCATGTAATTGGCTTGTTAGCCTCTGATCTCGTTTCTTTGCCTTAGGTGTACATGTATTTGACTAATTTCTATAATTTAGGGATGCTTTTCCTTACTTCAGTAGGAGTAATGTACATGCAGTTCTTGCTCAGATGCTGGTACTCAGAATCAAGATAGAGGTAGCAGCACTTGAGTTTCTGATGCTTTGAATACCTACACCATCTACTGAGCTCTCTGATTAGCAGAAAGAAAGGCTGGTAGGGCCTTTAGAATACTTACGCGTTGCGGGTTTTGGGGTTTTTTTATTAGAACTGCCTTTAAAAATGCAGTTTGTTGCTCCTGGTTTTAAGTTATCATGAACTGAGTCATATTTCATTTCTAATCTCTTTCCAATATTTGTGTTTTAGGAAACACAGGAAACACATTCAAGATTGAACCAGTTTTAGGCATCATTACATTACTCAAGGAGCCAGACTTAACCACAATGGGACAATTTGTTTTGTCAGTCAAAGTGACTGATCAAGGTTCTCCAGCGCTGTCTGCAACAGCAATTGTGCGGATATCTGTGACGATGGCAGATAACTCCCACCCTAAGTTTACTCTAAAAGAATACCAAGCAGAGGTTAATGAAAATATGGATATTGGTACTTCTGTCATTTCTCTTTCTGCAATCAGTCAGTCCACGTTAGTTTATGAGGTTAAAGATGGCAATGTTGATGGAGTATTCACCATAAACCCATATTCTGGAGTCATCACCAGTCAAAAGGCCCTTGATTATGAACGTGCTTCCTCCTACCAGCTTATCATACAGGCAACAAATATGGCAGGCATGGCATCAAATGCCACTGTGAACATTCAGATTGTTGATGAAAATGATAACCCACCAGTTTTTCTCTTCTCTCAGTACTCGGGCAGCATAAGCGAAGCTGCTCCTGTGAACAGTGTGGTCCGAAGTGCAAATAACAGTCCCCTCGTGATACGTGCCACCGATGCTGACAGCAACCAGAACGCTTTGCTTGTCTACCAGATTGTTGAGTCGACTGCAAAAAAGTATTTCACAGTAGATTCCAGCACAGGTGCAATCAGAACAATTGCAAATTTAGATCATGAAACAATAGCCCACTTCCATTTCCATGTTCATGTTAGAGACAGCGGGAATCCCCAGCTTACAGCAGAGAGCCCAGTTGAAGTGACCATTGAGGTTACAGATGTCAATGACAACCCACCAGTGTTCAGCCAGGCTGTGTTTGAGACAGTCTTGCTCCTGCCCACATATATTGGTGTTGAGGTTCTCAAAGTCAAAGCTTCAGACCCAGATTCAGAGATTCCTCCTGAACTAACATTTAGTATCATTGAAGGCAATATGGACCATTTTTTAATTGACTCAAGCACAGGGGTGGTCACCATTAAAAACAATAGTCTCTCCAAAGACCATTACATGCTAATAGTAAGAGTATCTGATGGGAAATTTTATAGCACTGCTATGGTGACAATAATGGTAAAAGAAGCCATGGATAGTGGACTCCATTTCACACAAAATTTTTATTCCACATCTATCTCAGAAAACAGCACCAATATCACAAAGATTGCTGTGGTGAATGCTGTTGGCAACCGCCTCAACGAGCCTTTGAAGTACAGCATATTAAACCCAGGAAACAAATTTAAAATCAAATCCACCTCAGGAGTCATTCAGACCACTGGCATCCCCTTTGACCGAGAGGAACAGGAGCTGTATGAGTTGGTGGTGGAAGCAAGCCGTGAGCTAGATCACCTCCGCGTCGCTCGAGTTGTGGTGAGAGTTTACATTGAGGACATAAATGACAATGCCCCGGTGTTTGTAGGACTTCCATACTATGCTGCTGTGCAGGTTGATGCCGAACCTGGTACCCTGATCTATCGAGTGACAGCTATTGATAAAGACAAGGGTGACAATGGTGAGGTGTCATACTTGCTGAAGGAAGACTATGGACATTTTGAAATTGATAGAGGATCTGGAAGTGTCACTTTAAAAGAAGCCTTCAATTCTGATTTGTCTAATATAGAGTACTTGGTTGTCATTCTTGCCAAAGATGGTGGTAACCCATCATTGTCTGCGTCGGTAGAGCTCCCCATTACTATTGTTAACAAAGCAATGCCTGTGTTTGACAAGCCCTTCTATACAGCTTCTGTGAATGAAGATGTAGAAATGCACACACCAATTTTAAGCATAAATGCGACGAGTCCTGAAGGCCAGGGTATCATTTATATCATTGTCGATGGAGATCCCTACAACCAGTTTAATATCGACTTTGATACTGGAGTTCTGAGTGTCATCAGCCCACTGGACTATGAAATAAATTCCCTTTTCAAGCTGATGGTGCGAGCCAGCGATGCCCTCACTGGCGCTCGCGCTGAGGTAACTGTGGACTTGATTGTTAATGATGTTAATGATAACCCTCCAGTTTTTGATCAGTCATCTTATAATGCTACTCTATCTGAAGCTTCTTTGATTGGGACTCCTGTACTGCAGGTTGTTGCTACCGATGCTGACTCTGACAATAACAAGATTGTACAGTATCAGATAGTCCAGGACACCTTCAACAGCACTGACTATTTCCATATAGACAGCAGCAGTGGCCTTATTTTGACAGCCCGGATGCTGGATCACGAGCTCATACAGCAGTGCAGCTTGAAAGTCAGAGCAACTGATAATGGGTTCCCACCACTGAGCAGTGAGGTTCTCGTTAGTATCTCAATAACAGATATGAATGACAACCCTCCAGTGTTTAACCAGCTAATATATGAATCATATGTGAGTGAACTGGCACCTCGGGGTCATTTTGTGACTTGTGTCCAAGCTTCTGATGCCGACAGCTCTGATTTTGACAGACTGGAGTACAGCATCCTATCAGGAAATGATAGGACCAGTTTTGTTATGGACAGCAAGAGCGGTGTTATCACCCTTTCCAACCATCGCAAGCAGAGGATGGAGCCCATGTACAGCCTAAACGTCTCTGTGTCAGATGGACTGTTCACCAGCACGGCTCAGGTGCACATACAGATCCTTGGGGCCAACCTCTACAGCCCTGTGTTTTCACAGAGCATTTATGTTGCAGAGGTTAGAGAAAACGCTGCTCCTGGAATGAAGGTAATCCATGTGAAGGCAACAGATGGGGATTCGGGTGTTTACGGCCAGATCAGCTACTCCATAATAAATGACTTCGCCAAGGACCGATTTTTGATTGATGGCAATGGGCAGATTCTAACAACTGAGAGGTTAGACCGTGAGAACCCGCAGGAAAATGATATCAATATATTCTTGAGAGCCCTCGATGGAGGTGGCAGGACTACGTTTTGCACTGTGAAAGTGATAGTAGTGGATGAGAATGACAATGCTCCTGAATTTATGACAGTCGAATACAGAGCAAGTGTCAAAGCAGATGTTGGGAAAGGTTATTTGGTAACCCAAGTGCAAGCAGTAGACCCAGATGCTGGAGCCAATTCCAGGATTACCTATTCTCTGTATAGTGAAGCATCTGTTTCATTATCTGATCTGCTTGAAATAGATCCAGATAATGGATGGATGGTCACCAAGGGTAGCTTTAATCACCTGAAAAACACAGTTCTGACATTCTTTGTCAAAGCAGTTGATGGTGGCATTCCTGTAAAGCATTCCCACATTCCTGTCTACATCCATGTTTTACCACCGGAAACCATTTTGCCTTCTTTTTCTCAACCCCAGTATTCTTTCACTGTGGCAGAAGACATCCTCATAGGCAGTACTATCGACATTCTGCATGTTTTGCCCAATCAGGGTGCTTTGTATAGCATGGTTAATGGTAAGCTACCTGAAAACAACAAAGACGGAGTTTTCATCATAGAGAAAGACACGGGCCTCATAAAATTGGATAAGAGACTTGACCGCGAAGTAAATCCTGCTTTTCACTTCAAAGTTGCGGCCACAATTCAGTTGGACAAAGTAGACATTGTGCTGACTGTGGATGTGGAGGTGAAGGTGTTGGATGTAAATGACAACAAACCTGTGTTTGAAACAGCTAGCTATGATGCCATAATAATGGAAGGGATGCCAATAGGAACAAAACTGATGCAAATTAAAGCGGATGATGCAGACTCAAATGCTAACGGGCAGGTCACGTACACTCTTGCGGTGGAATCGGAGCAGGAGAAGATCACAGAAGCATTCACCATTGATAGCAACAGTGGCTGGATCAGTACACTGAAGGATCTGGACCATGAGAAGGATTCTGCTTTCACCTTTGCAGTGGTGGCCTCAGATCTGGGGGAAGCTTTGTCCTTGTCCTCAACCACCTTGGTCTCAGTTACTGTGACAGATATCAATGATAATGCGCCTGTCTTTGAGCACGAGGTGTACAGAGGGTCAGTGAAGGAGAGTGACCCTCCAGGAGAGGTTGTGGCTGTTCTTAGCACCTGGGATGAAGACACGTCTGATGTCAATCGGCAGGTTAGCTACCATATTACAGGTAAGAAACAGCTTGCATACTTTCTTCCCATAACCAGCTTACTGAAGAACTGTACATGTGTCCAGTTTTAGGTTAATGTTCAGCAGGGTTTCAGCTAAATTAGCACTGTGAATGAGTCAACATTCCTTTTTTTTTTTTTGGACAGAATTTGCAGCAAAGCCGAAAAGAGGGAGAGGAATGTGTGTGCCTTTGTGTCTGTGTTAGTCTCTCAATTTTCCAAGATGAATGCTTCCTGATTTGCTGCAGTGCAATGTGGTGTAACCATCAACCCATCATAATTGATATGTCAGCTTGAAAAGCATCATGAATTAATATTTCAAACAAGGGAAGAGGAAAATTTGTTCTTACAGGGAAAATCCTTGTATTTCCAAGCATTTAATTTTTTGGGGGAAATAACGTTTTTCTTTTGAGGTAGGAAAGTGGATGCTTGAGCCGCCTTGAAATACCACTGTTTGGAATGGGGAGTGGGGGCGACATGAATGAATTTTACATTATGGAGTAAGGGGATGCCATTTCTTATCAGCACAGATTTCTGGCCAGGGAAATAGTAATATACTTACAAGCACTGGTTAGCTGCCATGCATTGTTATATACAGCATAAGGCAATTTTGATTACATTACTCACGCATTTTTCAAAGCATGGTAACGTTGCTCTTTCCTATTGTGTAATATTTATTATCATTCTTTTCTCCTAGATTCAGCCTGGCTTTTGTGTAAGTATGTTATGAGTTATGGGTGCTGCAGTTATTTTTCTTTCTCCATCTTGCATTATACATTTCTTCCTCCATCTTGCATTATATAGATCTATAACACAATAGATTTTGTTAGGGAACAACTTTGTTGCTCCACCCAACCTTAGCAATTCAAGAGCTAGTATTAACTACCTAGTAATAACCAAATTATTGGAAAAAAATCACATTTTTCTCACTGGGTGGGATTTGACATATATAAGACTGCATGTAGGAAGCAGTCTTGTAGGCAAAAATGACTTAACTAATGGGAAAATAGTTTGTGTATTTTTCTCTGGAGGGCAAGGCTCCTACCTCTTTAGCTATCAAAATGAAAATGGCCATGGGATGGTGTGCAGGGAGAGGTGTTGCACTCCAGTTATCTACAGACTGCCTGTGTTACGCATCAGAAGTAGCATCATTTTCAAAGCAACCACAAATTAGTTGATTAATTGTAACTTGAAATTTTGTGTTCACATTAAAGGTTTGCAAAGACTACGTGTTTATAGTGTAATGTGTTGTAGGATATTAGAAGTGGGGGCAAAAGTAGTCCTGTGGGTAAATGTCAGGATTTAGAGGCTTTGGGCAGGGTGCATTAGCTGCTGGTGGCCCAGTTTCCACATAAGTAAAAGTAAATCAGGAGTGCCTCATACTAGAGATTTTGGGATATTTGAAGGAATTTGGGAATCCCAGTGTAGAAAGTACTATAGGAAATGAAAACCCTTATGTTTGTAGCAAAGATACTTCAGTGCACTGTGATCATTGACTTTGTTCTGAAGTCTGGCAGTCATCACTTATAGTGAATTATGCCTTTAGTTACATAATGTTTTTTCTTCACATACCTGTGCTGTCAGTTTAGCAAAAACTGGACTTTTGAATAACAACTGTCAGATGTGACTCAAAAATTGCAGATTATTCTGTACCTTAGTTTTTGTCACAGTTCAAAAGAGGACAGAAATTTTGCTGTTCTATTAGCTGCTGAAAATACTAGTTGTCAAAGCCCAAAACTTTCTTTAATTCCTACTGTACAATTACTAAAGCACATGGGCTCAGAAATTCCACTTCCTTTGAATATATCATTTGAGCTTGGGAAATGCACAAGGAGAAATTAGTTTCTTTTGATTAAAATGTCAAAACATGTTAAAATATAGTTTCACTCACAAAATAGTCTATTCGCACTTTACCTCAAGTTGATCTCGGGAAGTGCTCTTGAGTATTTCATGGAATCAGATTAGCTAGATGATTATTCAAAAGCTGTGGCTTTCTGGAGGCATTTTGATTCATAGAAACTTGTGTGAATACAGTAAACTCTGAGGAAAAGTGGTACATTAACAAAAAGGAAGAAGAAAATAAATTATGAGACTGTCATGTGGATCCACCAAAAACAGCTTTGTGAAAATGCATCTGGAGAAAAGTAGCACAGAGAAGACAGATAGAAGAAATCATCATTTAGAAGATAAGAGAAATAAACATCCTGAGTTAGATGTGATCGCTGAAGAGTCTTTTGTGCTCTTTTGAGAAATACAAATGCCTATTGCAGTTTTCTGGTCAATCTTGAAAAGGGGTAGATACATTCCGCTGGATAAATAAATATTCTGCTTGGATTCCTTCAGTTTATGATTCTTTTCCATGATTACTGGCAAGTAGTTGCCATTTTTGAATTCACCTTCATTTGCATTTGATGGTGAAGGAAAAAAATTTGCACTTAATCTTTGTTATTTGTATTTCAGTAGCAGCTGGAGATGTTCACAAAGCAAAAGCACTATACATAAATCTTAATAGAAAATCAATAGGAAGTGAAGTTGACACAAATGCACTTAGGAAGCACAGTAGTTTTCTTTTGAAGGCTCATTTGAGGTCATTGCCTATATCATTTGAAGCAGTTTGCCTAAAACCAGGGCTCTTCTGATGTCTAGCCAACCTACACCCAGCCAGATATTACTGAGGTTTAAGAGTAGCTAACCATGAAAAGCCACCAGAACGTCAGCTGCCAAGACATTGGTACAGTGAAGTGTTGTGTGTTCCTCAGTGGTGTTAATTAGGCTTCATCAGGCGCATAAAGCTAGGGTGTCAGTAGTCTTTAAGCTTGGTTCAGCTGAATACAAGGGAGATGGACAGTGTGTTTCAGAAGAAGGAAGTGGTGTTGTACACAGTAGGATATTTGCTGGGTTGATTGGCCAGTATGAGCGAAGGTGTGGCTTTTGTTATTTTTTATAGTATATTTGAGATTCTGCAGTTCTGGACAAACAGATGTTTCAGTGTTTGAGAAGGCCTTGTGTTGCTGAATGAAGAGCAGTTTCTGCAATTTTATGGTAGTAGAGCTAAGATGATTGGATTTACTGTTTCAGAAGCTCATTTAACGTGCAACATCTTAAACTGGGAGTAGAGGATAAACCTATTGATTTTGTGTGATTCAAATGCCTAGAGTTCTAACTGGGAATTGAAAGTACCTAAATAAATGCATAAATGTAAGACAGGAGCTAAATAAATAAGTTAGTAAATATTCAGTTCCCCCTCCCAGATGGGGACATTGCGCTGAAAACTGATACTGTTGGCTTCTAGTTTTCCATTCCCTTTTAGCTGCTATAATGGCCTCTGTGTGTGCTTTAGTAATGATGTGTGTCAGGATTTGTTTATTTTGGATCACTGTGTCTCTGCATTTCATTTGTATCTGGCTGTTTTCTTTCTTTACTTAAACTTGAGCTTGATTTGGCTTTGTACTATTTGCTGACTAGGGAGGGAGGGAGGGAGAGCATTATTTAAACTTCAAGTAACAAAAGATAAAAGACACTGCTGATTCTTTTAGCCTCAAAGCCTTTCTAAAAAGTTACTGGAGTGTTTTTTGTAGCTAGCACTTCACTGTTGTGACATTCAACGTAGAACATAAGAAAACTGCCAAAAGATTTTAAAGAATCCATTAATACATGTAGTCAGGAGGCTTCCGTTTAGAAAAGCTACATTATTCAGAGTGAAAAACTAATTAATTAGAATGCCCCTAGGAAACTGAATCTGCTTGCATATATTAGTGAAAAAGTTAATTAATCACTGCAGAACGAGATCTGCATCAAGACATATGTATAAGTAGTAGGAAATGGTTTCCTGGGCCACAGTGTGGATTTTTTTGCCTTTCCGTTTTTAAGAATATTTCCTTGATGGTATTTTAGTTTTATATCTCATTATTTCTCTTACACGTTATAGTCCACCTTTGCATTCCATCAACAAAGTATAGAGCCAGTCGTGAGAAGTAAAAAGAAAAAAAGTGCTAATGAAAAAGACATGCAGATAAATCACTACTCCTGCTTATTGTACAGGTTTCTTGGTCATTCAGATTCTTTTCTGTTGGAGTAAAGGGGAAGAAAAGACATTCTGAGGACCGTTTCTTTATACATATTCCCCAAATTCCTAGGTATGATTTAAAAGCCATTCCATTAGCAACAAAGCAACAGTGATTTTAAAATTGCTCCAAGGTAGCGTTACTGCTAACCATAAAAGCCACCAGCTGATTTTAATTAGATTTTACCTTTCCTGTTTTCTTAGCAATGGGATGCCCATACCTTGAGTGTATTGCTTCCTAGTTGGTCAAGACAGTTAATCATTTCCTCTTACAAAAGGACTAATATGCAGAAAAGCCCTGATTAATATCATGTAGCAAAATAAGAATATTTAAGACTATTTTTATTAATGGTTTACAACATTAAACTCACTATGACAAGATTACAGCCTTTTATAAAGGAGAGTTAAGCTTTTTTTCTGCTGGCATTGAACTGAATAGAGGGAATTTAATGTCAATCAGCAGGAGTCTGCCTTCTTTGAAGTCACATTCAGACTCAAGTCAGTGGACAGATTCTCATTTCCTTGCATTGTGTTCAGATCTGGCCAGTAGTACACATCAACACTCTGTGTAACTCTCTTTAGAAGAAATGTATGTTTATATGACACAACAGATTAAACAATGTGTCCTCTGGTGATTATTCCAGACTGTTATAGAAATCAGTGGGAAAACTGCTTGGTTTTATGATCAAAAAGGGTGGTTTTCTATCAAGAGAAAATATCTGTATTTGATACATGGGTTTAGTGCTCTGTATGATTCAAAAGCCTTTTATAATTATAATGCCTATCTGACTAATTTTCTGGAAATCTTATTCATTACAACTTGCTTTTTTGGCACAGTCACAGCTAGCACAAATGGTGACTCTTAACAAGAAAGATTTGCTCAGCCTGACTCAACTGACTTAGTTTTCATGTTGTATAGAAACCAGTCTATCTTTTCACTAATGAACAAGGTAGCTAATGAACAAGACATAGATTATAGCCTGAGACCTCTTTTCTGCTTTGTAGAAAGAAGGTATGGAATGGATATTTTTTTATTGGTTTTAAGCTCAACTTCAAGTTCAGACCTCCTCTGTGTTGTTATTTTGCCAAATGAGTCCCTGAGAACTGACAGAATTGTGACAACAAAAGCAACATCAGAGACACTAATTGCCTGACAACAGAGTCAACACAAATAAATTCAGGCTTGGAATTTTTTTTTTTTTTTAGTACTTACTTATGCAATCATTCAGTGGCAATACTAGTGGGGAAGGTTTAAGAACCTGGTCCTTCCACTCAGCTTGTACAGACCCCATGACACATGTCAGAGCCCTGATTAATGTGTAAGCAAATGTACACTAGCATGTTTGACATTCTTGAACGTGTTACTAGAAAGAATAAGCATTCCCTTAATAGTTTTATACCACTTTTAAACATAAGGAACATGAAAAGTAGTTCTCAAATTGAATTCCTCCGTGGAGACCATAGGAGAAAGCTTAATATGGTGGGCAAAGTGCTACTCGTGGGTTAGCTGCAATTATATTTCACCAGTGGAGCATCACGGTGCTTTTTAATATGTCCTCACACAGTTTCTACAGTACATGAGTTTGCTATGACTATGGTGCTCTGTCCTAAATTATTAAATGTGCAGATAAATTTTTACAGACCAAGCTGGGCACAGAAGACTGGGTAGTTGGCTTTACTGGCTTTGGCTGGGGTAGAATTAATTTTCTAAGTAAATCTGTTATGGAGCTGTGATTTGGATTTGTGATGTCAAGAGATATTTTAGTCACTGCTGAGCAGAGCTTACACAGAGTCCAGGCCTTTTCTGCTCCTCGCACACCCCACCAGTGAGGAGGCTGGAGGTGCACAAGGAGCTGGGAGGAGACACAGCTGGGACAGCTCATCCCACCTGACCACAGTGATATTCCACACCATATGGCAGCATGCTCAGCATATAAAAGCTGAGGGAAGAAGGAGGAAGGGGAGATGTTCAGAGTTAATGGCATTTTTCTTCCCAAGTAACTGTCAAGGCGACAGAGCCCTGCTTTCCTGGAGATGGCTGAACACGTGCCATGAATTCAGGGTTTTTTTGCTTTTACACAGAGCTTTTGCTTTACCCATTAAAGTGTCTTTGTCTCAGTCCATGAGTTTTCTTACTTTTACCCTTCAGGTTCTCTTCCCATTCCCACTGGGGAGCAAATGAGCAAGCAGCTGTGTGGGTCTGAGCTGACTAGCACAGTTAAGTCATAACATTGGTTTAAAAGATTTTACTGTCTGGTCTGACAGGAGGTGTGGATCAGACTCAGAGAAAGATGATTGAATATGTTTTCTTCATGATACAAGCAGGAGACTGTACCATTTCAGATAAAAGAGTAAATAACTGTTGGAAACATTAATGACTGTGCCCTCCTTAATTATGGCATGCTTCTGCATGTGACGTGTATTGCTTCCTTCCCTCCTGAGGATGATGTGGACCAAAACTTTCTCTCTCCCAACCTCTTTTTGTCACCAGGCAATTTAATGATGTGGAAGAGAAACACTACCAGTTTCAATGTCACTGTTAAGGCACGGCAAAAAACTCTTCTGCTTTATCTCTTGCACACCTTTCACCAGCTTTCACTCTTGGATACATTTGATCTATTTGTACTGCTTATTCTTCCAACTGTTCCTCAAATGACCTCTTGTTAGGACTATTTAGTACTAATGTGTCTTCCTGTGTCATGTAAACTTTTTTAAAAAGTAGGATTTTAATAAGCACAAGCATGGCGCAGCTGTATGATAAAGCTTTCATTAGAGGACTCCTTAATAGAACCCACTTCCAGTCCTTGATTGCATAATCAACAGCTAATGAAATTGTCTTGGTAACAAGAGCTACGGTGTATTACATCCTCTCCCGAGACTAAGTGGAAAGACAATTGTACCAGCCCGAGAGGACTATTGATTGTTCACAGTTTGAATTTGATTACCCTTACGGGGAACTGAACAAGAGATCATCTTCAGCTCTGCTAAATGGATTTTTTTTTCCACTGAAAGCTGGTTCACTTTCATACAGGGCATTCGAGGGGCAGTAAACACAGTGAGTGTAATTTCATTACAGGTTCCTGAGTCTGCAAGTTTGGAAGCACCAAAAGCTGTGAAAGAAATGATGGCTGCTTAGTTCTGGTCCTCTGCGATGTGTCTATGTGTTTAAACCACGTGGGAGCTCTGAAAGGACACCACAGCTCATTGTGTGTTGCTTGTCTTGTTGCAGGAGGGAACCCCAAAGGGAAGTTCGCTCTGGGACTGGTTCAAAATGAGTGGAAAGTTTATGTTAAAAGGCCTCTGGATCGGGAAGAGCAAGATATTTATTATCTGAACATCACTGCCACAGATGGCCTCTTTGTGACCCAAGCCACTGTGGAAGTGACTGTCACTGATGTTAATGATAATAATCCAGTTTGTGACCAGGTGAGTTAACACCACCCATGGCAGTCGACCGCTGTGTTGGGAGCCGTGCTTTCCCTATGGGTGCCTCTTGCTGTTTGCAAGTATTCAAAGTATGCATAGGCAATTCTGATTTTCATCCTTATGATCTTAGTTGAAGAACGTGCAGTGATCTGAGAGAGAAGCAGGATAAAGCATTCTGTGAAGCCAAGATTGAAGGATCTTATAAAGCTTGTAAAGGAGTCTTATATACGGTGGCCTTAGTTGGCTTTACAACAAATGATGGCGTTGTGAGGTGGCACTGGGCAGCTGCTCCTCCTCTGAAGAAAAGAAGGTGCTCTCCCTTCACAACCCATGTGGAAATGTCACCAGTCTAGTTTAAGTCCAGCTTTCCTCCAGTTTCCAGATGCCAGATGTCCAGTGGAAAAGGCAGAGGAATGTAGCTTGCTGTCCTGTTGTCGGGAATGCATGCGGTGTGGCCTGACCACAGCTTTCAGAATGCTGTTTTGTATTCTGTGGAAAGGCAATCCAGGGAACTGATGTTAATGCAGTAGAAAGGTCTGTGTGAAAGAAAAGACATGATAAAACCCAGAGTTCCTTAATGGTACTACCCACAGAAAATAAATAAAGATATATATATATATATATGCGTGTGTGTATATGCTCACGCTTGTGTGTGTGTGTGTGTGTGTGTGTGTATACTCATATAATTCCCATCGTTACATTATCACTCACTGACGGATTACTGTCATTGCAAGAACTATTCTACCACTCTGGGGAATCACAACCTGTATTTCCCTCAAAACTGCTGGATGAGGTGATAAAAACCATTGTTTCTGTTAGCACACTCATCAAAATTTTCATTTCAAGGGTGTCAGTGGAATAAATAGAAGATACAAAATGGTATTGCATTAAACACCTAAGATGAGCTCTATTCAGAGTCGTAATTTGGCATTATTTCTGTGACACCTCAAAGCTTAACAGGGATTTGAATTTCTTGGAATGTGTTGTGTAAACGAAAATTGTTTGCTGTATAGAAAGATGCACTACAAATAGTTTATAAAAAGAGGTTGTACAAAGACTGTAAAATACTGCTACAGCATAGCTTACATGTCTGTTTTTGACTCTAGGTTGCATACACAGCATTGTTTCCTGAAGACATTCCATCAAACAAAGTAATTCTTAAAATCAGTGCTAAAGATGCCGACATTGGGTCCAATGGTGAAATTCGCTATTCTCTTTATGGTTATGGGAACAATAAATTTTTCTTGGATCCAGAAAATGGTAAGATGACAACCAAATGTTTCTGAATAGCATTAATCCCTCAACATCTGGGTGCTGGTTTCCTTAATTAGGGTTAGGTTACACTTGGCTATCAGCTGGTTGTTCCAGTTCTGACAGGTGTGGGTGACCATTTGAATGGTGGTGGCAGGAGGGAGAAAGAGGGATGTCATTGTTGGGTTGGATATTATAACCAGAACAGTGGATATTGATCCTTTTGTTTCCCTGCAGACTTCAAGTTAGATCAGAGATTTGTCATAGAAGCACAGGATGTTTTGGTCTGCAAGAGAACTTTGAAGGTCATCTAGGCCAACCCCCTTGCCATATGCAGAGTTATCTTCAAATAGGTCATGCTGGTCAGAGACCCATTGAGTTAAAGTTTCTAGGGCAACCTGTGCCAGTGCTTCCTCACCCTAATCATAAAAAATGTCTTCCGTATATCTAGTCTAGTCTCTCCTTATATGTAGTCTCTCTTAATTTAAAACCCTTACCCTTTGTCCTAACGCGTCTGGATGTGTTTCTGTATCTAAGAGTCTATAAATCTTGAGAGTGATAGAAAGAGAGACTTGGGAAAACATGGTGATGTTCGTACGGGTAAAGCTGTAGGCTGCTGTTAAAGCTGCCATGAATGGCATGTCATCCCTGCACTTATATTGGCACCTCACGTTTTTGGGTAAAGAGGAAGTGATGCTGCTGTGAGTTTTTAATCCATTCATTGGAATAAGCAATGTTGGATTTATTTTCTCTTTCCTGTGAAGCACATGGTTTTGGGACACTTAGACTGTCTAGAATTAGTGATGTTGCTACAATAATAGTGATGGCTGCTGGTTTTAAACAATTTCAGGTGAGCTGAAATCTTTGGCCCCTCTCGACCGAGAGAAAATCCCTGCATACAACTTGGTTGCCCGAGCTACTGATGGTGGTGGCAGGTTTTGCCAGTCAGAAATCCATCTTATTTTAGAAGATGTTAATGATAATCCACCAATGTTTTCATCTGACCACTACACTGCTTGTGTCTATGAGAACACAGCCACTAAAGCTTTGCTAACAAGAGTCCAAGCAACTGATCCTGATGTGGGTAAGTGCATTGCAAAAAATAATTGGTGTTCATGAAAACTATGTGGGTTGCGGGAATTACTATGCAGATTCATTTTACTATTGCTAAATTTCTTCATTTTCTCCTCTTCCTGCTTCTTTGTCTTCCCCATTTTTTTCTCTTCTCTTTCTTCACGTGAAAATGCTCATGTCTGAGCTTGACATAATGGTGTTACAAACAGAAAAGCATTGCAGCAGCCACAGAAGCATGTAGTCTTCTCTTGTCAGCAATAGCTATGATTAGGGGGAAATGATCGTTTTGGGGCTTAATTGTGACTTTCTTCCTTCAGTGGTCTCACTTCTTTTCTTGAGCCATGATTTTGAATGCCCATGCCTCTATTTATGCAAATAATATAGTTACATGCCACAGGGAGCTATACCTGATTAATCACAGGTTTTCTAGAGTTTTATACTGCAATAGCTCCCATTTGTTCCAGCTGGTTACTTCAGTATAAAACTATTGTACACTGTGAATGTGCATTATAAATGTTCTGGTTATTTAACTGCACATTCTTTGAAAGTGCAATAGTTTATTATATAAGAATCTTAGCCTTGAAATCTGGGCCCAATTATAAATATTTAAAGGGGGAGGTTTTTTGCATAATACAATGGTAAAACCTACTGAATATTAGAAAATTTTTTAGGTCATTCACTTGAGTTGAAATAAATAAATCTCTTTGTTTGTTTTGTTTTCTTCCTGTGTTTTGGAGATGTTTTGTAAAAACTATGGTTTGAGTAGTTTCATGTAAAAAGCAGATCTTTCATTCAATGAAGAAAATTTTTTTTTCCCGAGTACAGTGCATGCTGGATGTCTCAGTTACTCGTGAGGCTGATAGTTTAGATATACAGGAATTCATAAAGGAGCAACAAACATTCATTAATGTATCTATGAAGACCTGAATCATATGTCATGGTTGAAAACTCACTATTAAAATTATGATACTGTCCTGCAGTGAAAAGCCAATTACTGGTGGTAAACTACTGAACCATCTGAAGAGTCAGTGTTGTTATTTTCCACTGTTGTATTAATTACCATTTTTCTTGTAGGCAAGATGACATTTGTGGAGAGAGGGGACACAGAATTAGAATAAAAAGTTGTCAGTAAAAGTTCTTGGTAGCAGCAACTTTACATAATAAGATGGTTAGCAATGAAAAACAAACTACAAACCATGAGCTAGTTGCTGCACCTTCCTTCTGAAACTAGAGAAGTTAAATGGAGGGATGCACGTGGTGAATGAAAAGAGGCTGTGTACTTCCTTAATGCTTAGACCTGAAAATCAAATCATACATTGTATCATAAGAAAGTGACTTTTTAAAAGTCCCTAAAACTGGATTTTGTTCTAGTTACTGTTCTGTTAGTCCCTACTAAAATCACTGATTCCCTGTTGCTAGATAATGAATGAGTTCAGGTAGTATAATGTTCCCATGAGAGAAAAATGTATTATTGATATTCCTGATGGGCTGTGATATTCCTCTAAGGCTTTTATCAGTGGAGGTGATAATCATCATACAAATAAATTTTTAACATTCAGGAAACATCCTGCGATCAGTCTTAGAATTTGCCCACTCTGCTTTGGGCTTGAAAGGCCATGAACTCTAAGGACAGGAGCATGGGTATTGAAGCCATTGAGAAAACTTGAGAGAAGTCCATTTGTGGTCCACAACTAAATACAATTTAACAGAATCCTGAAAATACTGTGGTCAGACACTGTTGGATAATTAAGACAATTTCCAGTTAAGAGAAAAACAGTGTTTTGTCTGCCTTGTGCCTTTGATATCTGTTGAAGTTCCTGATCTCATAATACTCTGTGAAATTACAGGACTGGACCGTAAATTGCTGTTTAATATATTTATAATTTGGATACGTACTTAGAAACTAGCTCTACCAGCTGGACACACTGAGGGAGAATTGTGATCCTTCTTCACAGTATTCAACAGAAGAAAACAGCTTTAACTGTTTAGTAGCAAACAAGTTTATTTTCCATAATGTCTACATACAGCTGGGGATCCTAAATTATATGGTTTCCTGAAGGAGAGAGAATATACATAAGTCTATTTGTTAGGATGTTTTAGTAGTTTTAATTGAAAACAATTCTTTCTCCCATACTGCTGCGATGGGAAATTTTTAATATTTCCACAATATGGTATTTGCTATTTACTCACCACCAGCAGGTTTGGAAATGTTCAAACTAAGAAATGAAAGCAAAATGCTGGTTTTACATTTTTTCAAGAGGTTCACAGAAAGCAGTGAATTTTTCACCTCCCACCGTCTCCAAAGCAAAGTGCCAAATTACTCCATTTTGTTCAAATTAAGGCACAAGAAGAGCTGGAATGAATGCTGAGGTGTAATTACCTGAGCAAACCCATCAGACAACTACAGTATCAGCCTGGTTCTAAGGAATTAGGGTCATGCTAGGGTAACAACTCTGAGGAAACCCAGGCTGGACTTTGTGGAAAATATGATGTTAAAAAACTGATAAACTTCAGAATAAACATGGAGCCCAAACCTGAGGTTCAGGCACATACTCATTTCCAGTGCTGCTCATCTTTTCTGCATGCACAGAGAGTTGTGGCCTCGCTCACACAGGACAGGAATGAATGGCAGCATCATCCGAGCTCAGCAGTGCTTTAAGCGATGGTTAAATCCTGCCTCACTTGCAGATGCTGCGCTTTGTGAATGACCTCTGTGCTCAGGCCTGTTTCCAGGATGATTGATGGTGTAGTCCACCAAAGGCAGGAGCACTTACTGTGCTAAAAATGAACAGTGCATTATCCATCCTTCTGCAGTCTTCTTCATCACCACTGGGGCATCAGATCAGCCGTCCAGATCTGTAGTCAGTTTAGTGATTTCACTGACTGATTGATTTTTTTTTTTCTGGGTTTATGATAAATACGAGGTTCTAATTCTGCTCAAAATGGGAATAGCCTTGTTAGGCAGCTCTGTCTTGCCTTCCACTGCTGCCTTCCAGCCTCTCCATTAACCTGTGTTTAAAGCCATGGCAGATCATCCCCATTCCCTGCACAACCAGCCAGTACAGATGGACTGGACCATCTTGGAGTCAGAACCTTGAATTGCATGCAGCCAACGTGCAGGAAAACACAGGCATGTAGGTAAAAAACTGGCAGGAGTGGCCTTTATTTGGTTGCAGAGTTCATGCAGCATGCAGACTGCCCTGCTCTGTCCCCAGCTGTCCCTCACCCCCCAAAGCCCTTCCCCAGCCCAGGGTCCATGCCCCTGCATCACACAGGAGCTGTGGTAACATGCATGCTGCTAGGAGCCATCTGGTATCCATGTTTTGGTTTGGGAAGGCAAATCTAGGAGCGTCTCAAGAGTCACTGATGCGACTGATCTGGTTCTTCCTTGAATTGCAGGCATCTTGTCCAACCACCTTGCTCAAGCAGGGACACCTACAGCAGGTTATCTAGGACTCAGTCAAAATGGCTTTTGGCTACCTCCAAGGATAGAGAATGCTGTCCTCCAAGGATTGAGTGCTGTGTAGCATGAGCACCCTGGAGAATAACCAGAGACCTGCATTTTGAATACAGAAAAAATTGTTGCATCCTCACCACGATCTTTTGTACATTAAAAAAACCTGTAGTTTGGAGAAATACCCTCCCAAATCTTACAGCAGATTTAATAACATTGAGTAATGCAGCTTAGAAAAACAATAAGCAGTGTGCTACTTTATTCAAAGCATTTCTCTCTTTTGTGCTTAGGTTGCCTAGAGTTTCAGATGTGTCCCAGCTTCTGCAAAGCTTGTATCCTCATGAGCAGAATGGTCTAAGGTTTATTCACCGATTCTGAAAAAAACATCCAGCTGGTTTGGGGATCACTAGATTTGAATGATGAGCCTGGATTTCTGTTCTTTGTACTTCGTATTTGAACCTTTGGTACTTAGGTGGATGTGAGAGAGAAAAATGGATGTTGAAAGCCTTATTCAGGAAGCCAGAATAAGATTTGAGATCCTCCCACAGATTCATTTTTACGGCCAGGTTATATGAGTTAATTGTGGTTTAATTTGATTGTGATCTTTAAGCAGTTGTATAGAGTTAAATATTATTTGGAACAGGATTTGTGAGAAGGATTCTATGATCTGATTCATCTGATCAGTGCATTTGTGTTTAATCTGGAGAGTTTAAATCAATCAAGTCTCTAATCAGTCTGATTCTTGGTGTGGGGACCTAATTATTCACCTTTTCACATGAAGTGGAAGAGCTGCAGCAGAAGAGACTCAGCCCTTCTGGGGGAAGTTTTTTGACCTTCTCAGTAGGAGATATCTGCATCCTAAACCCAAATTTCTCCACCAAGAATAGATAGGGAAACCAGAAAACTGGGGGAAGGAATGTCGTTTTCTTTCAGCTTCTGATGGAAAATTTTATGTTGAATTTCAAAGAAATCTGTGTCAAAAAATTATATTTCTCCTGCAAGGTTTGACCTCACTGATTTTGATGTTTCCATAAATACTTGGTTTGTCCAAGAAAGCCCAAACCCAAGCCCTTACCTTATGTGCTCACAAGGCAGGTGCACAGGAAGTAAGAAATGTCTTTTCTAGGGAAGAATGGTAATATGACTTCTCCTTCAGGTTTCAGTCAGTCTAGCTTAGAGTGTACCTACCTCCAAGAGAATGGGGAAGCAAGCATATTTTATCTTCTTTTTCTTCCTGTCCTCTCTTTGTGTCATTGAGAAAGAAAGGAGAAATGACTAAAGCAATAAAAATGAACTATCAGAAAGAGCAACCGAGGAATATCAATAGTTCTCTGAGGTGTATCACTGGTTTTTAAAAGCAGCATCAAGATGCTGGTGAGCCCAGCACAAAAAAAAATCATTTGGGCTGCTCAATGGGTCACCACTTTCAAGAATACATGTGTGGAACCAGAGTACAGGCTTCAGCCTTATCAATGGTGAGCTTTGCTCTTGAAGGAATTAGGGCAACTGAGCCTGTTGCAGTCACAGCTGCCTCACAGCTGGGCTTGGGGAAGTGCAAAGTGTTGCCTGGTGAGAATGCAGAAGTGTCAGAGAGAAGTGCAAGACAGTCACAGCTTGATTGGAGAGCAGCTCTCGGAATGATGTGTAATGGTGAATAACAAAATAATGGAAATGCTGAAGTAGATACTGATTTTGGCATTTTCAAGCAAAACCAGTACACAGCAAACCTCTGCTTTGCATTTTTGTTAATATTGGGCATGTCCCTTAAAATGGATCTAAAAACCTCTGGGGCATTCAGGATCTGAAAAAGATGAAAGCCAGGATTGACACACGAATAAGAATAATAAAAGAGATAATAGGATAGAAGATTTACTAAAACTCAACAGCCAGTAGGTAGTTAACTTTGGTAGTGAGGCCAGATAGATGGCATTTCTGGGTATTGTCTGGGTTTTTGTAAAATGAATATTACAAGATACTGTACAGAGGATGATTCATCCTCTTTAAAATATACATGGTGCTTCCTATATCTTCACCCACATCGTTGCCTCACAGACATTTAAAATAGTACCGAGGTTAGGGCTCTAATGCAGGATATGAAAGAGACATGAATTATTAATTCCTTTTACTCTAGCAATTCAAAACAGCATTGCCTAAGCAAGGGGTGTAGGTGAAGAAGGAAGGCCTTTCCGCTGTCACTGAAGCTGTTTTCAGAAAGAATTCAGGAATCAGCCACGGAAGGAAAAAACCAGCCATCCAATCAACCAAAAACCAAAACAAAACAAAGTAAAAACAAAAAAGAAAACTCACACAGAAGGCACGACTGAGCATTGCTCTATAGCCAGGTGATTTGTTTCTGGGTTCTGTTTGTCAGAGTTTATTCAGTGAATAGTAATAGTCCATGGTGATGTACCCTTGTACTCCTTCTCTCTGAAAAGGCATCCTTACCATTAGATTTTTGTCTGGTCTTCCATAAGGAGAGTGGAAGGGCAACACCCCACATTCCGCAGTCGTCTGGCCAGTCCTGAGGGCACTTGCAGGTCCAAATTCATGCAGTCAGCTGTTCAGAAGAAAACCTAGATTTTGCCTTCCTAGTAAAGGCAAAAGCACTAATAGGAAGGCAGCAATAAAGCACACTGGGCCCCTAAAAGAACTGCCAAATAAGAAAATAATAGGCTCTTTGGAGTTTAGACTGACTTATTGTTAGGAGGTAAATAAACAAGGTATTTGGGGATTTTGATAGAAAACCTCTATCAAAACATTCAGCATGACCCTGTTGAATCCCTCAGAGGGCCAGATTTTTAAAGCTTCAGGTAGGCAGTCAGAGGAATGCAGTCACCCTCCTTGCATTAAAATAATGAGATGAGTGTATGAAGATAACTAAAAGCTAGTTTGTCCTCAGCAGCCAGGAGTCATCAAACCAATCTCATTTCCTTCTGCAACATGTGAGGAGGCCATATAGAAATAAATATTATGGGTGTTAATGGCTTAGGTTTGAGTGAGTGAGTTGTTTGACATTGTACTGCACAATACTTTTATGTGCAAACTAGGGAAACATGGTCTACACCAAACTGTTGTCAGTGGGAGTTTGCAATAAGCATTAAACTGGAGTAAGAAAGGTACTGGGTGCAGCATTGCTCCTGTTTAGATTCCTGAGCACATAAGTAGGCGTAAGGATTGTGTTGCCAAATGTCAGAAAGCAGAGTGGTGCTGCAAGTTTCCCCGGATAGTGTCGAAGCTGTAGCAGTGGTATTTAACAGTTGGATAAGGAGTATGGAAAAACCCAGTGCAGGTCATCAAGATAAATGTGGCATCCCATGTTTAGGCAAGAAAACCAAGTGCGCTGGTGTTGTCTGGGTAGCAACTGACTGGGCAGCAGAACTGCAGAGATGCAGCTGTATTACTGTGACCCACAGGCTGAAGGTATCTACACTTTCACAATAGTGTGGAAAGGCAAATACAAATAAGATGGGTAAACCAGAGTAATGCTGGAAAATAGAAGTCGTTCTTTCTGTTTATTTGGTGTTGGCAAATCCTGCCCTGGAAGGCTGTGCTCTTCTGGGTACAGCACTTCCAAATAGATGTGGGCTACATCTTACAGGAAGATGTAGGAGCTTGAAAAAAGAGATCACAAGTCTGGAAGAAAAGTCAGGAAATACTGAAACAGCTGAGAGGGTCTGCCAGGGAAAAAAAAAAGTTGAGATGATAAAGTATAACAGTCTTCAGCTGTCAGATAAGTAGCTCTGAGGAAGGAAGTCAACCTTTGTTCTTTTTTTTTCCTCTAGTCTTATATTAATTTTATTCAATCTTAGCAAAAAAGTCAGAACAAGATTTTTAGTTGTAAGAAAAGTGAGGCACTGGGGTGTGTTATCCAAGGAGGTTATGCAAGTTCCTGATCAAAGGATAGGCCTGTGTTTGGGGATAAATTGCATCTATCTTGTCTTTGTGCAGAGATAAATTAGATGACCTCTCAAGATTCTGGCTCTCTTTACACTCTCTCTTTTCTAGTAGTTTGTTTAATTTTTGAGATTTCCAAGACATTGGTAACAACACAGAGGCAAATAACTAGATGAAGGACGACTGTACATCTTGGATTATGTTGAGTGAATAGACCCTGTATTTAAACTGGATCACTAAAACATACATATGTATGTGTGCATGTTTATGCATATATATACATATGTGTATGTACAGAGACAGAGGGTGAGCCAACCACCCACATCTCCACTTCCCACCAAAAAAGACAACACCTGACCCAGCTGAAATGGAAAGCAGGGTTTTAGACACCCATGGATGGTATCATATTGCTAACAGTTTATGCCTCCCATTTCTGTCCAGTATTTCTCTTCAGTAAAGGGTGGATTATCTTCAGCTCTGCCCTGCCCTCATCCCATGGTACCCTGGCTCCATTGGAGCAGTGGTGTGAATAAAGGCCTTTGGGGTTAAGGCTATTTTTTTCCCTCAGAAAAGGGAAAAACAGTGAAAGCCTATCTTGGTATCAGTATTATGGATTGAACTCGGCCAGGTTTTCTGCTTAAGTCGTAAAAATCAGTTGAAATACTTTCCCTATGGGGCTATATATTCTTCTACAGTTCAACAAGGTACTTCAGGCAAGATTTCTCTTTCATCTCAAAATGATGGAATAGAATACTATAAAATCTGGTTTAGAATTCATCTTTTGTGTTGTTTGATGTTAACAAAGTTGTGGACTTTTATCTTCTAGTAATTGGCCTTGTGGTTAACATTTGGGTAGACAGGAAAGGTCATATGTACACACCAGTGTTAATCATCACACCATAAAAGAGGCAAGAGGAAGCACAATAATCAGATAGCTTGCTTTGTATGTCTGCAAGTCACTGCTAAACTGAAAAATAATTTTTTTACAGCTTGCTTTCTGGCCTACATCTTGTTTGTTTATTTTAATACTTGCTATTACTTTTCTTTGCATAGGTTTTCAAGATGAAAATGAGCAGATGACAAAGTTAATCATCATTTTTCAGACATAAACAAAAATGAGTGGTCTAACTGTACTTGGAGAAATACATTAAATATTGTTCAGGGTGACAGATGAAGACAGAAAGGAGAAACACTGTATGTGGCCACTGTATGTGGCCTTTAATATGTATAACTTTTACTATATGTGTGATGCATAAAGGTATTGCCCACTGCAGAAACTTACTGTAATTTGGGGATTGTGCCTGTTGTGTTAATGCTCAGCCTTTTAATTGGTGTCAGTCTGGATCAAAATGTGTTATAAATCCACCATTTTCAGTTGAGTTCCACCTCAAATCCTGTGTTCAGTTCTGGGCCCCTCACTACAAGAAGGACATTGAGGGGCTGGAGTGTATCCAGAGATGGGCAGTGGAGCTCAGAAAGGGTCTGGAGCACAAGTCCTGTGAGGAGCTGGGGGTGTTTATTCTAGGGAAAGGGAGGCTCGGGGGGACATCTCTCTCTACAGCAACATAAAGGAAGGTTGTAGTGAAGTAGAAAGAAAACCTCTTTTCCCAGGTAACAAGCAATTGGACAATAGGAAATGTCAGCAAGTTACGCCATGGGAGGTTTCGATTGGACAGCAGGAAACATTTCTCCTCTGAAAGCATTGTCAAGCACTGGAACAGGCTGCCCAATGAAGTGGTTGAGTTACAATCTTGCAAAGTATTATAAGATGTGTAGTTGTGACCGTCAGGGACATGGTTTAGTGGTGAGCTTAACAGTGCTGGGCTAATCAATGATCTCAAAGATTCTTTGCAACCTGAATGATTCTGCGATTCGATGCTTTATTAAAGAAGGATATTGATAGTGTCAAATTATGAACCGAAGTTATTATATATTCCCGATGCTATTTAAAGTAGTAATGACATAGAAGTTGTCATGATGTGACATTCAGTGTGTGCCCCCTTTGTTCTAGTACTGAAGAAACCAAGAATAAAAGCCTATTTGAAGAATGGCATTTGAGGTACTAGGCAGGTGTATGTTTTACAAGCTCTTCACACCAGAGATTTGGCAAAGGGCAATATTCTATCATATGCTAATATAAGTCTGAATAGAAAATGTGCTACCTTATTCCTTTATTAAAAAAAAAAGGTACTGCAATTCTCCTATTGTAGTAGTGATTCCTGCAAAGGCTTTCTGTGTTCAAGTATCTCATGTTCATGATTGGCACCTTAGAAATCTGAGAAGTTTGAGTGAGTGAGTTGACACAACACAGTTTGCAAACATTAGTTCCCCAACAGCTGTAGGCAAGCAGTGTGGGAGGACTGCTGTCTTTACCAGTGCAGGAACCATGGCATTGAAGCAGTTGTTTCCTTTCCACAGAAAGCATCTCCTCTATGGTCACAGCAGAATTTACCATCACCTCTGTGAAAGGAATGCTACTGACACACTGGCAGACACTTCTCTCTCAGCAGAGGGTAGCCTCTGGACTTAAAAATTTTGAATTACAGTAGAAATAGCTTCCTACTTCCCCTTTGCCACATGCCCATTTCTCTTCCAGCCTTCCAGGGTCAGAAAGCTGAGTGGAAACAGCTATTGGTGTAATACAGCACTTTCTTAAAAGTGCTGTTTCTGCCACAGTTTTTCACTGATTTTACCAAGGAAGTATTTAATTCCACCCCTCAAAACACTCTGTGAGAGGGTCAGCACATAGCTAAGATTTCCCTCTGTATTTCTCCTTCTTTTTTCTCCTTTCACCATTTGGGCCAAAAGCCACCAAGGGTTGGTATCTGTATCCCAGTGCAGATCTTCTGACCTAATCTTCTGTCTCTCCTTGCATAAAATGGCACTTGCACCTGTAAGAGTATTTCTTTCACGTTCCATGGGAAAAATAAGACTGTTCTTTTCATCATACCAGATTGGGTCAAGGTAACCTGTGTCTCTGGAACTCCTGTATTCCTCTCTCATTTTCCAGGAAGCAAAAATAAAAGCACTTACCTTCAAGATTTTACTTTCTCCACTTCTGCCTAAAAATCCCATATATTAGAATGAGCAATCAGAACACCATAATCTGTATCTGATTTTTCTCCATTGTAGGATCACTAGTAATTGCTTGCAAAAAACATTATTAATATTTTGGTAATGCATGGACATCACTTTTAAGAAGTAGAATACAAAAAGAGGCACTGGATTATATGTCAGATCGCATTCACTGGAGTTATCACGTCCTCTGCATAAACTCACCCTCCGTGGTGTCTCCTGCACCAAATTCTCTCTTCCCATTCCCCATTGCAACATACTCTTGCTGAAGTTTCGTGGTGTTTCAAGGCCCAAGTCATCAGCTGGCCATCTCCTTTTTGGCTATTTGTGCCCTTAAATAAAGACTGTGGTGTCTGAATCTTCTGTCTTGTGCCCAGGTGTGCTGTAGTGAGTATCAAATAGGGAGTTTGTGCCAGAGAAAAGTGCAAACTGGGCTGAAGCTCTCCTGCAGTCACAGACGTGTAGAAGCTATGTGTTAAGGCCCCTGCTTCAGAGGGATGTTTAATACTATTTAGAAACTGGCAGGCACCAAGAGCGGCTGGTGCAGAATACTAAATAGTTTTACAGTCAAAACTTGTATAGGTTGGGTGTTCAACTGCATGGTCTGAATCACAGGGGGTAAAAATCCCATTTTCCAGCATCCCTGAGGATCAGCTGTAATTACTGACTCATTAATTGTTATAGTCAGGTCTGTCCTTCTTTTGTAAGTGGAAGTTCACGGAGGATGTCTAGCTGAAGGAGAGCCTCCCCAGCTGGAAATGTAGACACCTCCAACCATTCAGACCCTGAAAATCTTCCACTTTCTAGAGGGCTTTTCTCCCTTTTAATGTTTGTCAGTTTGGTTGACTGTCAGCTGACAGAGTGTTTGGATGTGTATATCAAGAGACTAAGGGGAAGGGTGCGTGTGCTCTCCAGCAGCTGTAGGGTATTCAGAGCCTACGTGTTTCACCATGAGGCAATCTCCAGCAAGTTTGTGGGCTGAGCTCAGTTCCTCATCTGTCAGACATGAGCCACCTCCTTGACTGCCTTGCTGCTCTGCTGAAGGTGGGACTTTTTATTTTTCACATTTGTGATGCCATCGTGGATAGAGAGGCTCTGCTGTGATTAAAAAACCTAAACAAAGCAACATAAGAAACCTAAGAGCCTGGTTCATCACAATATTGCCCTTTAATTTGTTCCGTATTTTAAAGACATTTGAACCTTTTAAATACACTCTGGTATCTCAAGCACTGCATAAAAACTTTATTCTCTGAAGAGCCAAAGAGTAATTCCTAACACCCTTCAAGTAGGGTCTGGGACTTTGTAGTTGCTCTAGCTTTCATGTGTGTGTGATTGAACAAAGAGTCTCCCAGCTCCCCCTTGTGTGGATGCTCAACTCCTGCTACATCAAGCAGAAAACAACTGTGATTTGTGCTGCTTTTGATCAGACATTTCTACAATGCTTTGCTTCTGGAAAGCAGAATAATACTGTCACAAATTTTAAATTAACAAAATATGCCTAGGAGGGATTGATAGCTCTTGTTCATCTGATTAATGTCAGGCTTGTAAAGTCTGTTCTCCAATAAAAACAGCAGCAAATGCTCAAGTGAGAGATGTTAAAAACAGAGACTCTCCATTTTAGTGGATCTTTGTGTTTTAGTTATAATCTCTTACTGAAGCACCCAGGACGAAATCTCAAAATCAACTAGCATCAAGGGAGTTGAATTAGCTTATATCTGTGTTCACTTTTAATTAGATTTGAAATGGCTATCCCACTGTAGTGCAGAAACCAAGTCAGTACCATCCCCTCAGGCCTTATTACTGACAACAACCTTAGCATAGATCTGCATATTCAGCAGCCGGGTGGATAGGTGCTTTGTATGGGGAAATACAGGCAGGATTTTAAAAACACGGTGTGTCTTTTGTACAACTCAATTTTTGCTCTCAGGCTGGGGGACTGAGGGGCTTTCCTCTTTAAAATGTTCATATTCTGGCAGGAGTTTTTTGATGCAGCTTTTGTTTAGCAGGTATTATCTTATGGTAATATTTTTCTGCTCAACGGTGGAATCAAGGCAGCACTGGTAGCAAGAACATTCTGTGCCACCTGATGTATTTCTATGGGTTTATTTTCCCCTTATGTACATTTCCATTCCTTCAAGATGTGCTCTGAGACATTTCAAATTCCAGCATTCTGTCTGTCTCATCTAATTCAATTATAAGCTGTTCTGGGCAAGGACCATATCTGGATTCTGCTTTCAAGTTTCAGTACACAGCAGTTTTGCAAAGTAATCTTTAAAAAAAATTATCATGATGAGAGAAGGAACTTAACTTATCCACAAGGATTTGTCATGTGAGAAGAGCATGTCCTGATCTCACAAACTTTCAGCAATATTGTACCCTCAGGCACCCCTCCCTCTACCCCCACTGGAAATCCTCAGTGTGATAGCAGATTTTGCTTAGCATTTCCATTAGATGGGAAGAGATTTTTGTTTTCTTTATTTCACATTATCATTTTCGCATTTGCTTCTCTTTCAGGCGTGAACAGAAAAGTCACCTATTCCCTGTCAGACTCTGCAGATGGTTACTTCTCAGTTGACCAGTCATCAGGAATCATTATTTTGGAGCATCCACTCGATAGGGAGCTTCAGTCTTCCTATAACATCACTGTAAAGGCTTCAGATCAAAGCATTGTGCTGACCTTATCCTCGTTTGCCACCGTTACCATTACAGTGCTAGACATTAATGACAACCCCCCTGTGTTTGAAAGAAGAGATTATCTTGTTACAGTACCTGAAGACACGTCACCTGGCACTGAGGTCCTTTCTGTTTTTGCTACAAGCCAAGACATTGGTACAAATGCTGAGATTGCCTATCTCATCAGATCAGGGAATGAGAAAGGGAAGTTCAGGATTAATTCAAAAACAGGTTTGTAAAGTGGCTCTTACTTGCAATGCTAAATGAAAGCATCAGAAAAACATGAATGCTGTGGGGAAGGCTCTTGGACCAAAAGATTTCCAAAGCAGGAGACTCACAGCTTGTCATTGTGTAATTAACTACACAGTTAAAAAGCAATTTTAGGTTGGAGAGTGATGTCAATTACGGTCACACTTGGCTGCCCCAGCTCAAGTGGAGAATGCTTTTCTCCATTAGTAAGTCTGTTGAAGCCAATATAGATGTGACAACCTATTAGCCAAACTGTGCACAACTCCTCTGAACACTTGCAATGTTTACTTGCTTAGCAGCTGAGTACAGCCTCAACTCTCTGCCCCGTAGAAAGCATCAAACCTGTTAGGACCAATTCAGTCCTAATATGTGATTGCCATTTATGTAGCTTTGTGCGACTGTCTTTTTTACTTCAGCCACAGCTTGGGCTGAGGTCTTCTTGGTTATACATCAAAAATTTTAGAAATACACCACTGCTTATCTTTAAGAAATACCAAGCAAAGCTATCATATTTGGTGTAAATGTCTTATTTTCTTTGAATTTCCTTAGTGGGATATATTTTTTATCCTCACTGAGTTTTTATTCCCTCAAAAGTAAATGATTTCTTCAATGCTTCCTGTAGTGGATTCCCTTGTAGCATTCAGGATGCCCAGTATGAATCTGCCACCAGAGTCTGAGAGCAAAGCAGTCTTGATTTTGAAACACTTGTTTGAGTGCAGCTGTAATAACCAGTAACATGAAAAATCTCAAAATTATGCATTGTATCATTTCTTTAATTGTGTGCAAAAATGGCTCTCCACTCTGCGGAGGCTGCTGCCTCTCATGTGAGGGACTTAACATAGCTGTGTGCTGTCTGTCATCTTCATCATGTTGATTAGTGCTAGAAAAATTTAAACATAAATACGCCTAGGCAACGATACTTAACTTCACATTTGACAATGAAGTCAAGGAAATAAATCAATAAAAAGCCATAATGAAGCTTAATCACACAGGAAAAAAAAACAAAACTAAAACTATATATTATTCATTAATGTGTGACAGCTCTATTATTATCAGTTTAGAGGCAGGAGCTCAGTTTCTAGACAGCAGACTGGTGATGTAGCATCCCTGATCAGAGCTTGAAAAATAATGTCCTTCATGCCATTTATCAGTGGGAACTCTCTGCTAGCCACTTGGAAGCTTCTCTTCAGGGTTTCTGCTTTCAGCAAGTCGTGCTGAAAGGTAGAATTCATTTGGAGAGAACCTAGACAAGATTAAGAGGAATGATCTGGGGTCTGTAAAATGTGACTTAGCAGGAAGGACTGAAGGAATTAAGGCTGTTTAATCTAGAAAAGAGAAGACGTGCTTTAAGTTTTCATACCTGTTGAAAGTACCTGTGAAGAAGAGGGGAACAAGCTGTACTCCATGCCCAGTCATAAGAAAAGTTGTGAATGGGCTTAAATTACATTTTCATTATTTTGGTTAAATGATAGGAAGAAATTCCTAACTGTAATGATTATTCAGTCCTGAAATACATTTCCTAAGAAGGTTAGGAAGCTGATATAGTCAGAGGTTTGTAAGAACACTAGAAATCAGATCATTTTTATCCTAGAGGGAGTCTGGGTGCATGAAGTGAATCAAGTCACAGAGAATCTTAATTTTGGTTGTGTGGTGAAGTAACACAAAATTTATAAACCTAGTTGAGTGGGGAAGTCTCTGTTTAATCACTTAAATGATAGACAACTGATTTCTCTGAGGTATTCATATCCCATTCATTTGTATTTAATTCATGAGAAGTTAATTGTGTGGCAGTGAATTTCTGTTGACTTGTCAGGGCTGATTTACAGAGTCAGCATCCACTTCTCCCAGAGGCTCTGTGAATGAGATGGTAAATGGGTGGATTTGGCCCCCACTTCTTCATCTATGATACTCATATAATGAAAGCTATTTTCATGAGGAACCATTCATTGCTTCCTGCCTTGTAAAGGTTCTTTCTGCAGAGGCAAACCAAGAGCAATTGGCATCATTCTTTAATCAAACGACAGCAGTAGAAACCTGAATAAACATTTTTATTGGTCTTACAGTTAGTGTTGTGTGTGTGCCATGGTGATAAATAGCATGCTGTACTGTTTACTACAGTCAAATCCCTTACTCCGCGGCATTATTTGGTTTTTGCTGGCTGTTGACATTCCCTCCTTTGCTTCAAAGGAGTGATTTCCATTTTTGAAGCTTTGGATTTTGAATCGTGCAAGGACTTCTACTTAGTAGTGGAGGCAAAGGACGGAGGAACGCCAGCCCTGAGCGCGGTTACGACAGTGAACGTGAACGTGACGGACGTCAACGACAACGCGCCCACCTTCAGCCAGGCTGTCTACAGCGCCGTCATCAGCGAGGATGCTGCCGTCGGGGACTCCGTGGTCATGGTGAGAGGGGCAGTGGGCGGCAGTTAGGTGCGATGAAGCCCTCTGCCCTTAACAAAATACTGCACTGCTTAGTAACGATAATTGCTGCGTCTTGAAGGCCCCAAACCGTTTTCTAGCCAACGCTCTGCGTCTGCTACTGGTCTCCAAGCTGCTGTCAGCTTCTCCCCAAAACAAAGCAGTAGTGGTACTGACTATTTCTTTTTAACCCTGTTGTGCTGTCATAGAGCAAAGGCATCTTTAAGGTGTTGCATTTCATGAGTCAGCTAGAAAGAAACAGGTTTTAATAGGAAGGCAGAATTCAACTTTTCAGTGAAATACAATCATAGAGTCATAGGGTTGGATGAGATCTGAAAGATCATCTAGTTCCAACCCCCCTGCTATAGGCAGTGGCACCTTTCACTGCACCAGGTTGCTCAAAGCTCCAAATACATAGTATTTGTATAGTCTGGCGTGCAGTGTGCGTGCAGTGTGCCATCCCCAAACCTCACAATATTCTTGTCTTGCAACTTGAGGATCCAGAGAGAAAGTGATGGAATATTAAAATATTCTGTATATTTTCAGACTATAATTTTGAAAAGGCCCAAGTGAAGCCTCCTAACATAAACCTATTGGATTGATGCTGTAGAAGTGTGCAGTTCAGGTGTTACTGGTCTGGTGGAAAATGAAGTTTACGTTTTGGTGCTTGAGTAATTAATGTATCATACAGATCACTTAATATTTGTTTCACTAATTTTTTATTCTTCTCTCAAAAAAAGTTGATAGCAGAAGATCTGGACAGTCCTCCCAATGGCCAGATTCATTTTTCCATAGTGAATGGGGATCAAGACAATGAGTTTTCGGTTGATCCTGTTTTGGGACTCGTGAAGGTTAAAAAGAAATTGGATAGAGAAAGGGTAAGACATGTGGGACTTCTTAACTTGCAATGACTTACAGATGTGCATCAATCTCCACTCTGCTGCTAGCTTGTGTTGAAGGAGTTTCTTTTATACTCTGCAGCAGTCAGCCTGAGATGCTCCAACAGGTCTTTCTAACGTTTTCCCACTTCCTTCCACACCAGCCCTGTCCCCAGTCCCATCTACAAGCCAACTGCTGTGCTGCCACTCCCACCCTGCACCCACACCGCAGCTGGGGTGGGATCGGGGGAGAGAAGCAGCACTGGATTTCTCCTGTGGTGCCAGCAGGAGCTGCTGCTTTGCTAATGAGCTGCCTGCTGTCCCCTGTGCGTGCAAGCACACACGTGCAGCTGTGTGTGCAACAGAGTGCTTACAAAATACTCCAGATTGTGGCACTGAGCACCGAGCTGAGACCTCAGCCATTAATTAGCGCGCTGCAAAACATGTCACTGGGGAGGGGATGTTATGAAGTGGCCAGGCTGTACCAAAAGTGAAAGAGTGCTTCATTAAACAGATTCTGCTGCTTTGTTTGCTCACTCCATTATTCATTCAGGATTATTTATCACCATTTTGCCATAGCTGGCAATTAGCAGCTTTTGGGAAAAAAAACAAACAAATGCAGTTGCTTGTGCTACTAGCAGGGCAGGAGAGTGCTACATGTCTTCAAAAATCTTGAAACACATAAGGAAATCCGTGCCTCCTGCCTCCCAGCAATGCACCCACAAAACTGGGGAAGCAGATTGCTACCATCAGAATTCAGGCTCAGCTGGAAAAGCTCTTTACTGGAAGCAGATCTGCTTCTTAAAACAGTGGCAAAAAGCTCTTTCTGTATTATCAGGAAGGCAGGATTAAATTGTTTGTGTTTGGTGGTAGAATGACTTTACCACAGACTGTCTAGAACAGTAACAATGGCTGTGCATGATGCAAAATGGCTGTAATAAGAGCACAGGCTGAGTTTCTTATTATGACTTTTTTAGTTTCCGAAGTGCACTCATGTATGGCTGCATTCAGACACAAACACCCTCACAAGCGTGTGCAAGTGTAATGCCAGCTGTGTTAAGTCTGCATTTTCCAAAGTTTCCCTCTCTTAAAATAAGCTGTGATATTGTCTTTTTCTTTGCTTCCTTGGCACATTTCCTAGACACAGGTGTTCCTGACCCCTTCAGGGAAAATTATATATGATGCCCCATCTGCTGTAGATCCCCAAAGGCAGTGCTGACTCCCAGGTTTCAGTGGTTTAAGGAAACTTATTTCCAGAGCTGTAATCACATAGAGACCATGACTTTTGCCATCTGCCTTTCTGGGATACACTGAAATGAAAGCAAACACAGAAAAAAAAAAATGGGAAAGATTCTACAAAACTCTCTGTCTTGTCTTTAGCTGGCAGTGGAAATTACAGTTTAAAAAAAAAAATCTCTTCCTTAAGTTTCTTGACTTCCTGTAGTTCAGGATTCCTCTTCCCTCCTATATCACTATGCTCCCACCAAATGGCAGTTTGTCTCCTCCATACCAACCCCCCAAAAACATGCTCCCTTTTGCTTGGTATTGGTCCCACATCCTAGAAAAGCCCCCTTATTTTGTGTACTCGGTCTGAGCTCCTCCCTACTGCAAAAAAACCTGTTATTATTTGTGTGTATTAGAATTTCCTTCCCTCTCACACCCCTCCCAAAAAAGCCCCTTTAACATTATCTAGTTCCTCTCTGCAGAACCTTGCTTTTCCCCTTTCCAGCCCTGCACTGAGAGGGTGCAGCAGAGTGTTGTATCTGGCATGTTTTGCCCCTCACTCGCTCCCCTGTGGGAGGATTCAGGGGCAGACATGTCAGCAGCTTTCCCTGCGGAGCAAGGAGCAATATACAGTAAAAAGCAGTTGTAAGAGCTAAGGAAGCCAACATAAGGATGCAGTTTGGAAAATCCAACTGTCATCCATAAACTGTGCATAGACAGAGCTTTTGCAAGTTGTCACATATGCTCACACCTCACACACGGGCACATATGTGTGTAGAGGCCCCATGGATGATGCGCTGAACTGCCTGCACTGCGCCGAGTTGTTTGTGTCTGTTGCAAACAAGTAGACTCAAGCCTACTTATCCTCCGCAGAGTGGTGGATAATATTCTGTTGCTACAGAGACTGTTGTCCCTCGTACCCCCAAATGTTTTCCAGCGTGTTTAAGCCAACTGCCTGTGAACTTTTTCTTGGCTCTCCATCACCGTGTTAGAAACAGTATGTGTCAAACTGACGCTGGGTCTAATAAGCAATTTATATAATATCTTGGAAACCCAACTGCAAGATAAATAGAATCAGATCACATAGCCCAGCTGACACCTAGGAGAGATGAAAATGTAAGCTTACAGTACTAACAGCTGAGTTCAGTTACTATCTGTAGTTTGTTTTCTGTCTTCCCCTTTGTTTCAGGAATGATTTATCTGATAGTTATTTTAATACAATGAAGCTGTTGTGTTTATTGGTCGCCTTATGAAACAGAAGTTGGGGGACAGTATGATGATAAACAGTATAATGTTATACTAAGGGCAGGAAGGTAATGAGGCCAAACAGCTTTCCCTAGAATGTGGAAGGTGGTGCATTGAACACAAAGAAGCTGGGTTAAAATTTAGGACCACTTTCATAATGATTTAATGTTTTCACCTTTTTGCAGATATCTGGTTATTCCTTAGTTGTCCAGGCAAGAGACAGTGGCACCCCCCCTTTGTCTTCATCTGTGACAGTCAATGTGGACATTTCTGATGTGAACGATAACAGCCCTGTGTTTACTCCAGCTAACTACACAGCTGTAATTCAAGTAAGTTTATCCTGCACATCAAAAACTTCTCTGACTTTTAAAATGCACGGGCATTTGGTTTCAGTTAAGTACCTTTTGATGATCTATCTGCAAAACATGTATCAAGCGATCTTATCCAAAGGAAAGTATAAACAAATCTTTCTTGAGTGTTTTGGTAAGTTTCTGTTTGCTGAGGCTCCTTAACCACAGCATGTCACACGTTTTAACATTCGTCTCTGCTGCACCAGGTACTCTAACCTCAAAATGCCTTCTCTGGGATAAGTTCACACTTCTTTACACCTTACTCTGGCTGCGAGTCTTGACTTTTAGTCAGTCCTGATCAGACAGAGTATCAGACAGAGTATCAGACAGAGTATCAGACAGAGCTCAGCAGGCCCTGGAGGTGTGACGGGTACCTTCATCTCTGCTGCTGGTCCATGGGGCATAAGCAGCATCAAAAAAACACAGCTTGTGAAATGCTGGCTTGGGCTAAGAGCGTTCATTTGAATATTCTCGATAGCAAAATGTGGTATTTTATGATTGCAATATGTATCATTTTAATCCTTTTCTTTATACGCTGTGTATATGTGTAAAGGAAAATAAACCAGTGGGCACAAGCATTTTGCAGCTGGTAGTGACAGACAAAGACTCTTTTCACAATGGCCCCCCTTTTACCTTCACCATCCTCACTGGCAATGAAGAGGAGGAGTTTACACTGGACCCTCATGGCGTTTTGAGGTCTGCAGTCATCTTCAAGCACATGGTCTCAACTGAGTATGTGCTCTGCGTGCAGGTAAGGCTTGATTTTTACATCTACACTGAAATAAAAAAAAACACTTAGTGGTAGGTAACCTGTACTTTGTTTATGTGAGTTGGTTTTAATGGACTGTATTCTGCAAGTAAATACCAGACATTCCAGTTTGCAAATGCACAATACGGAATATTTTCTTTGATGTTCTTAAACCTGGTTTCATATAAATATAAATAGGTAGCCAGCCACCTTTCCAATTTCCTAGGCATGAAATGAATTTTCTGAGCAGTGACTGTTATGGTTTAAGATTTTCATCTTTTTTTTTCTGTAGCTAAGGAAGGAAAATGAGCAAAAATGCATTATATACATATAAATACACCCCAGAACAAGTGACTGCAAAATACTGTTCTAGGAAGGAAAATCATTTCTGCTTTTAAGTCATAAATTTAATCATAAATTTTTGGAAACCTTCCAAGAATTCATGAAATCACATTTCCAAGGTCAACTTAGCTTTTAAAGAATGTCAGACAGACATGCAATAGAAGTCCAGCTCAAAGTTAGCTTTAGAATAATTGTTGAGAAGCTTTGTAACCAGGGTAAGTTTGATTGCCAAAACCTGTAAATCCAAAAGTAATTTGTCCACATTTCTCAGGCCCGCCAAAGAAGATGTATTAGGGTTCAGCAAATATGCAAGTCTAGGGAATGAACCTCTTCACTGAAATGAGTCATGGTCCCATAAGCTGTGTCTGAAATTCTTGCTTCCTCCACTTGCTTTACTGGGGTTGATCTCTCTAAACACAGCCTGTCTGTTCCTTTACAAGCATATTTAGTGCCATTCACAGCAGCAGCATCCTTAGTTGCAGTTGTTGGTTACGACTCAAAAAATATAAGTTCTGATGCTAATTAACAGTTCAAATCAAAAGTTTTACAACTTTGCCATTTAATATCCTTGAAACCTATTTTTTTAGCCTTGTAGGAAAATAAAAAATCATTACCTTTCTTTCTTACCATGCCTTAATCGTAAAATATCCTGCTTTCAGGGTAATTTGCTAGCCAGAGTCTTAGTGTAGCCAAAACTGGGCATGAGAGTTAAATTTGAACAGCATCCTCTAGCTTTAGAGATCCACGTATTTCATATAAATGAAATATTAGACAGGCCACCATGTCTGAGATGCACTATGCTCAGAAAACCACGCTGTTGGATTGTGGAGGCATGATTCCTCCCAGTGTTATTTTCTTTAGGGATTTCTGCAGTGAAAACATGTTTTATAGTTTCCTGTTGTGTGTAGACCATAAAAGAGTTTCTTTCCATCCATGTATGCCAGAGTGCTGCTTTCTCTTTTCCACTATCAAGCTTCTCCTCTCTATTAGGTTTATTAAGAATTAATGTTAACATAGAAAGTGAAATGAGACGTAATCTCTTCTGCATGTACATGGGTATTTGTCTGCACACATATATAAAATATTTTGAAATACTCTACCCAGCTCTTTTAGGAGTAAAGATGAATGAATTTAAGAGTGTCTTAGAATTACTAATCTACGCCTAGTAATGTTCATATTACTGTTGTCATCCTGCCATTTTTTTTTCTTCAGCTTGTAAATTTTCCACCCTCTGTCCAAATACAAAGATATTTGAACACGTGCTGCATCTCTGTCCAGTGGCAGTTTAGTCTTCTGTTCTTCTCTGGAGCAAAGGAATGTGTGGAGCAGTATATCTTAATAGGGGCTGCAATAAAACATTTTTCTTATTGTAGGAAAGGACACTGATTCAAGTTCGCACGCCCTTCTGTCAGGATGGCCTTGGGTTTTTTGTCATACTTGCTCTTTTGCTCTCTATAAAAATAGTGCAAATGATGCTATAATACTTGCTCTGGGTCATACAGTCATCTGTCCAAGTGCAGGGCTGCTCTCATATTTTACCATTAGTAACAGTGCAAGCACCTATTTCATTTTTGGAGGATGATAAATTTTATTTATGTCAAGCATGTTTCTTGATTGCTTCAGGTAAAGAAGTACAGAATGCTGTAGAAAAATCCTGAACTCCCTCACATCCACACCAGCTAGGCAGAGTCTGGAGTGCTTTAGAGCACACCAGGCAATGGAGAAAACTGGTATTTCACTGGAATTCAGGCTCTTTTCCAAGGTAGAAGTGAGCCCAAACTCTGTTTGATGCAGAATATACCACATTGTTGGTATATTCTCCATTGTGAAGATGACAAGTGATAGCTGTGGGATCCTGGGAACATTTCAGTTTGAGTAATGAGACATTCTACTGACACATTTCTCTCTGCAATCCACTTAGAGATCTGTGCTTCCCTAAAGAGTTTGTAAGTTCCACTGCTAGAAGAGACACTTCTTTACATATATATTTTGCAAATGCATTTGAGAAGTTCTTTGGAGAATTTCTTTTCAGAATTACTGATGCCGTGAGAATATACATAGCAAGAAGTTATGATTGTAGGCTGTGTTCTATGTGTGGTTTTATTTTTTTAATTTTTTTTTTTTTTTAATAAATTACATTAGGCAAAGGACTCTGGGAAGCCTCAGCAGGTTTCCCACACCTACATTCAGGTGAGAGTTATTGAAGAGAGCATTCACAAACCGACTGCCATTCCACTGGAGATTTTCATTGTCACCATGGAAGACGATTTTCCTGGGGGAGTCATAGGGAAAATTCATGCCACAGATCAGGATGTGTACGATGTCCTCACATACACACTGAAATCAGAGCAGAAAAGTTTGTTCAAGGTCAACAGCCATGACGGGAAGATCATCGCCCTCGGAGGGCTGGATAGCGGCAAGTACGTCCTGAACGTCTCAGTCAGCGATGGCCGGTTCCAGGTGCCCATCGATGTTGTGGTCCACGTCGAGCAGCTGCTGCAAGAAATGCTGCAGAACACGGTGACCATCCGCTTCGAGAACGTGTCCCCGGAAGACTTTGTGGGCCTGCACATGCACGGGTTCAGGCGCACCCTGCGCAACGCCGTGCTCTCACAGAAGCAGGACAGCCTCCACATCATCAGCATTCAGCCGGTGGCGGGCAGCAGCCAGCTCGACATGCTGTTTGCCGTTCAGATGCACAGCGGTGGTTTCTATAAGCCTGCCTATTTGATTCAGAAGCTTACCAATGCGAGGAGACACTTGGAAAATGTGATTCGTATTTCTGCTATCCTGGAGAAGAATTGCTCTGGACTGGATTGTCAGGAGCAGCACTGTGAGCAAAGTCTGTCTATTGATTCACATTCCCTGATGACTTACAGCACAGCACGAATTAGTTTTGTGTGTCCCCGCTTTTACAGGAATGTGCGCTGCATGTGCAATGGTGAGTACTGCTCCCTCTTCCCCTCCCATCGCTGCACATTATGCGATAGGATCCATTTTATTCCTCTGATGCAGATTAGAAGGGGCATTTCAATTCAGTCCACTAAAGCACGACTGGCTGATGCGTTGTGGGAATTGATTTCTCAGGCTCGGGAAGAATTGTTCGTGTTTACTGATGTAAATGGAAGTTTATGAACTTTGGCCTTTCCCGACAAAGACTGCTTTCCTGGAGTCTCCGTAATCAGAGCCATCAGCCAGCTTCCAGGGGAGGTGAAGGAGTGGGAGAGGAAGGATAAGGAGAGGGAGGGATGTAGTTTACATGAAACTAGTTAGTGCCACCACTGGAATAAACCTGGATTGTGACCACAGCAGAGCAGACTGGTCTGCAGCAATGCACCAGCAGTCTCCAAGGAAAAGCACCCCTGACCTAAGCCGAGCATGTGGAAAGGCCTTTTCCAGTCCCGTTGCTGCAGAGAGCCATGGAAACCAATGAAGTATTTTATTAGCAAGTGCTATTCCTGACCTTTCATGGTTCTGTAGGGGGCAGGGTGGGTTTCAGACTGCTCCACATTTTGGCAGAGACCCCCTCCACGTGGGCATATGACAAATAGACTTAAGCACCAGTCTTCTGTATGATTCTGCACTTGGATTTTAAAACCTCAGGCAGTTATAATACTGGCTCTGTTTCTTTTGTTTGTCAGGCTATTTGCTCCTCATTCCACTTCATTTAAGAGCAGAGAAAAAAGCTGCTGTAAAATCAGTACATCTAAGTCTCCTTCATCTTAAGCACACATGCACGCACACATAGTACAAGAATTCAGCAGCCATATCCCTCAATAACCAACCTTTGTTTCTGAAGCAGTCAGCAGGGCTTCATCTTTTACCACTGACCTCAGTGAGGATGAAAATAGGCATAAATTGCATAAAACTTAACCAGAAACCATTTTTTTCCCTGCGGCACATGGATAATAATGCCATAGAAGTTCAGTTCTCTAAAAAATATCATGATCATGATTCTCTATCTGAGGTACATTCAAGAGCAGACTATCTGGCCACTTTTTAAGTAATAGTATTATAAGTTTCAAATAGACATATCTATTATAACTAAAGTTAGCATTTTGTTACACATGAAAGACTTGGAAAGAAAGGATTTTCACAGGTTTAAAAGGGACAACGCTGCAATATCCTCCAGTCAGGTCCAGGAGTCAATGCAGGAACACTGTCTGCAATCTTTTTTATATTCTCTAAGTCATAGCTTAGTCTCACTTTTGTACCAAGAAATCACAAATCCTCATCTCCATGGGGATAGTGATAGTCCTCACAGTCAGAAATTGGTTTTCTGGCAGCCAAAATTTTCACTGTTTATCATTTCATTTCACTACCTATTAAAGTCAATAATGATGTATTATTCCCTCTGCCTCATAATCCCTTAGCTTAACTCCAAAAAAGGGGACTTTGCAGTGCAGTACATTTCTGGCTCCGCATCTCTCCTGGCACAGCAAGTTTGCAGTGGAAGCACAGAAATTCAGCTGGGACAGCGATTTCCAAATTTTTCTGTCATGTACCAGTCAATCTTCAAAATGGATGACAGGCTGCTGGAAAGGCAGTGTGGTTCTGAGAGCGGCTGTGGTCCCCAGCCTCTGGGCCATTTGTCATGGCCTTGAAGAGTGCTGTGTGGGAACACTTGCAACAGGCAGTGTGTCCTGGTCCTGCCGAAAAGCTGGAGGGGTTCCCACTGCTCCCGTTACAGCCACTATGTGCTGATTTCCCATGGGGCATCCACACAATTTGAGGTGGGGTTGAGCACATCCAGCCTGCCATCCAGCCTGTAGTAAAAAAATTGTCCAGGGCTGCAGAGTTAGGTATAGCTGCCAAAGAGGTGAACACCTTGCTGCCTATTATTCACACAGAGATAAGACACCTTGGTGGGAACAAAAATTCATGCTTTGGGCCTTCTCCTCATCAGTTAATGCTTCATCATCTTCTACTGTTTTTAATTAAAGGAGCCACAGAAGATATTTAGGTAAACACATTGTGATTTCTCACATATAAGGTAACACAGACTTGTGAGAGTATACTAGTTAGACAATGTATGGGTAGTCTGGCTTTCATGAAAGCTAAAGACTAGAGCAAAAGAGTTAGAAAAATGCAAATACTTCTTCAATCAGTAGTTCTTGTAAATAAATGCACAAATGCAGCAAGTCAGGAAAAAGTGCACAAATTTATTTTGGCTTGTTTAATGAGACAGCATTAGCAAGATATTAGCAGTGTAATAAAAGTATTATACTTCCTTTGTTGCTAAGAGAGTTCTACATCCAGTAAATATTAATAGCTTGAATTATGAAAAAGCCATTAAAATATTGCATATGTTTCCAGAGATCTGATTCAATTATGGCCCAGAAAGCTTGAGTTTGAACTAATTCACTCATTCTTGAAATATGTATCATACTTGGAGTGTTTTTCCCACTGGCAGATGTCACAGATATGCACAATTTATGCATGCCAGCTGTGCATAACTTACCTAGATTACCTTTGTGAGCAAACAGAGTTATCTAATGTGAAAATGCAGGGAGACTGTAAAGTAGGCAGTGGGTGAACTTCGGAGTTCAGCAGCTCAGCTCTGGAAGGACAAGTTCAAAAGTTCACATGCATTAATCTTAGCTTTTAAATCAATAAAATTGAACTAAAGAGTTTTCCAATAACAGACTGTCTTCTTAGATTTTTGGCTCATCTGTTTGTGTTTGTATGAAAAATATTGTCACAAACTGGGGTTTGTGTCAGCATGACCATAGGGGCTGTGAGGTTACCAGCCGCCTGTCACATGGCACCACGTATGCCAACAACTGTCAGTGCTGGGGGAAATTAAAGTAGGAGGAATGGAATAAATACATTCCTGTAAAACAGTTCTCATGGCATTCTCATTTTTTCAGAAGCAAAAATCTATTCCATATTTTTTTCATGATGCAAAGTAATTCTTTTGTGTTGAGGCAAAGGTGCAGGGACACAGCAGGTTTTGTTGGGACTACTTTGTTGTAGAGTTGTTCTGCATTATAATTTGACAAAAGTGAGGTTACATTGGTATGTTCCCAGATGAGGGCTGGATTGAAATAATCTTGACAAATATGGGCATATATCTACATCTGTGCTGGTCACTCCAGGCATTTGCAGATAGTGGGAAGAATGAGGTATTTTTAATAATGTGATACATCTCTCCCTGGATGTCTAAAATCAGTCAGACGAATCATGCCCTAAAGTTAGATGAGATGAATTCCATTTCAAGTGTTTAATATGGTTCTGGCCTAATAGTTTGGAAGAATTTTTCTAACAGACCCAGGAGTGTTCAGCAAAAGTGCAGACACATCCATGTTATTTAATCAAGAGCATAGGAGTCTTGGACCACTTTCTCACGAAACAAGACCATTCAGACTTTATGAAGCCACTTCTAGTATTTTGTGAATTTCTGTGAATAGTACTAATGGAAGCTGGGATCAAGGAGTGTGTGAAAGAGTTAAAATGCCTTGTTACTATAAAACTTGGAGAGAATCTCTTTCACTGGGATGTACTGCGTGACACAAAGTTTTCCAGGGGCACCTCAGCCAGCTGAAGTCTGTTGCTGGCTTGTGCAGAAACAATTCTGTGGTGTCTGCACTGACATGTATGAAATAATCACTACCTACAATACCTGGTCACTGTGCTCCGGAAATACAGATTGCAGATCATGGGTAGCCAGTCTTCTCTCCCTAGTAAACTAATTATTATTTGAAGTAGCAGTTCAGGGTTTGCTTTACAAGCTTCCTGTAACTCTGGCCTTCAGGAATCTCCCTCCTTTCAAACTTTCTTCTACAAATGAGAGAAACAGAGTCTTTTTAATACACATGCAGATTCAGGAGAATGGACTGATAGAAAACCACCTAATATCACAAGGCTTAAGTTAAAATTGTTGAAGCACTCAGTTTTCAAAATATATTTACAATCCTAGAAGTGCTCCTTTTTTGAAGGAATAGGAATTAAATAAATCTCTCATCTTGCAATGGAACCATGTTTTCTTCCTCAGTATATTGGTTAGAAGATTGAAATACTTTCATCTTCTTTTAGAGAATTAAACTGAAGATGATCTGTCAAAATCAAGTGGGTCTATTCCACCTTTTCCTGCCACGCACTGGTTGATGCTACCTCGTGTGTTTCTTTGTTACCTTGTAGAGAACAGTTTTATTAATAGTAATGTGAGTTTCGAGAGAATGCTGTGGATTGTCTGGACCTGCCTAGAAAACAAAAAAGATCAATGCAAACCTATATTTCTTGAATCTTTTATTGGATGGAAAATAGACTGCTCTTTGGAGTGGAAATGCAACATTAGAATAATTTTATTTAAACTCAGGCTGTAAATCTTTGATGTGGACAACGTAACCTTGAACAATTTTACAATTTTGCTCCACATAGTTGTGAAATCAGCCTGAAAATGCGTGTTAGCTGGGGCAATGCAATAATGCAGATTTGTAGCTTATGTACTTATAACCATACAGACAGGCATAAAGCACTTCTCCCAAGTCTGAATATTTTAAAGTTTTGTGACAGCTATGAAATCCTGCTGCAGCAGGATGAATAAAAAGTTGGTTTTCTTGTAGTTTACCAGAAGGGCTGTTCTTGGCGGTACAGGATAAACAGTTATTTTCCCCAGTTGCACTGAGTACGTTAGATCTTTTCCACCTAGTGTTTGAATGTGAAAGGATGGCTCTAAAGTACAAATCAGATTTTGAATCAGATAAAAAACCTGGCAGAGACAGATAACAAAGTAAGCTGTTCCTTTATTGCTTCATGTCAAAGGTTAGGGGATGTGAAAATTTGCAGCGCCACATTTGGAAATCTCAGTGCGTCTTTCTGCTGCACGCTGACGAGCTGTGGGACTTTAGTCCAAATGGCATGTCTGTCAGCTACACAGGCTCACTTGAATTGCAGCCTCACAAAAGGTTCAAGTTTGTTCAAAGAAGATATATACTCTGCAGTCACCAGAATGCTGTGTATTTGTCACATAAGAATGAGGTAAAATAGCTAAAACAACCAAGGTGAACATACAGAGAAGCCTGTAGAATTTTTAACAACCTGGTATAATTTCAGAAATAATTGTTACTTGCCATTGAATTCTCTGAGGAGTTTTATTCTTAATAAACCAAACAAACCAAAGTATAGAAAACATCATATTCTCTGTTAAATTCTACAGATCTTACATTTAAATAGAATATCATTCTGTAGTGCAGAACTCTATTAAATGACATTTGTTTCTTGATTCTATAAGGCCTGAAGTGTGACTGTGTATTGCAGCTGTTACTCCTGTTAATGTTGCCTACTAATGTGATTAATAAAGATTGCCATGCATCATTTTCTAACAGTGCTACAGGCACTACTGTAAATCTTCTACTGCACAGACCTCTCAAACAAATGTTTGATAAAGGAGGGGAGGATGTTAAACATTAAATTGACTGTGCTGTACATCAAGGAAGAAATTTACAGTAATTGCCATATTTGTAGTCAGCCCATGTCCACTTTGAAAGCTACAGGAGTAATTTTTCTTTTCCCAGAAAATACTTACAGTGTCAGGTAATTTCAGCTATGCTTACTATGAGCCCTGGTTGGCTTGTACAAAAGTGTGAGAGCAGCAAGATTCTTCCTTTCATTATTTTTGGAGATGTACTCCATGACAGGTTGATTCTTTCCTTACTGTAAATAAAACAATGTGCTCCAAAGTAAGCCAGTTTTTGAATATGATAAGGATCCTACAACATAGATCCTGCAATATATAAAAACTGCCAATATTCAGAAAGCGATGGGTAGGAAGGTGTTTTTTATCATTAAATTCATTACCTGCACGTCTTAAATAAACTAACTTGATAAGCAAAAGAAGAGGTGTCTCTCCATTCCCAGCAATTGCCTTTCCCTCCACTCATGCTGCGGCTGCAAATCAACAAAAGCGAGGGAAGGAGTGCCTTTTTTTCCTGCACTTGAAGTCTGCTTTCATTACAGCCATACACAGATGCCCAAATGTAGAAGCTGACCCTGCATCTCCCAAGTACCTTATTGCAACCAAGAAGAGGCTAGATGTTGTGGAAGTAACATATTTCTGAAAATTCAAATATTAAGCAGCAATAGCTATATAGTGTTTTGCATTATTATAGACAGTGTGTGCAAATCTTTTAAGATTAGGACAATAAAAACAGATTTATTTAGACACTTTTAGAAGTTCTATAGAATTTTTAGCCAAAGCCCATGAAATGCAAAAAATTCTTTTGACTTTGACAGGCTTTAAAATAAGTCCTTGACATGCTCAGCTTGATAGATGTAAAGAATTTCAGTGGTCTTGAAAAACCTACATGTAATTGTGTCGCTCAAGTATTTTAAGCAAATTTAAAAGTCAGTATAATTCTGTCCCTGCAGATTAGAAAAAAAGGAGGGCAGGTTTTGGTAGCCGGGGCAAGCTGGATAGGATGTGAGATCTCAGAAATGTCAGGAGGGGCATAGGGAGAGGGCAAGTTCGCCTGTGCTGTGTGATCAAGCTGGCAACATGTCCTGTGTAACGTGAGGGTGAAAAGTCCAGGTGTCACACTGTAGCCTAGGCATGGCTTAGAATCACAGAACATCCTGAGTTGGAAGGGACCCACAAGGATCGTCGAAATCCAGCTCCTGGCCCTGCACAGGACCACCAAGAATCCCACCATGTGCCTGAGAGCATTGTCCGAATGCTTCTTGAGCTGTAGCAGGCTTGTTGTTGTGACCACTTCTGCCTCCTTAAATTTGCTTCTCATGGGTGTGCTGGGGCAAAAGGAGTGCATAGGTTCAAGGAATTTTTTTTCCTCCTATCTCTAAAGCCCCTGTGCAGGAAGCTTTGTGGGAAAATAAATGGCCTTAGAGTTACAATACGAATTATAGACCAGCTACTGCTCATAATAGTTCGTTTTTATAATATGTTTCCATGGGGTTTAGGGCATTTGAAAAAGAACTATAGCAGTTCTGCTGTGTACTTGTCCAAAAGCTGTTCCTTTCTATGAAGGTTTGTTGGGGGTTTATTGTTGGTATTACTAATAATCCATTTTTTGCTTGTACTAAAGTGTGTGATCAATAATTGTCTTTCATTACTCTTTTGTTGCAGCAGATGATGGTTTACACTGTGGATCCCTGACAGTATTTTTACCTCTTTGCAGGAGGACTCTGCCCAGGGTCCAACGATCCCTGCCTGGAGAAGCCGTGTCCAGGGGACATGCAGTGTGTGGGGTATGAAGCCAACCGGAGACCATTCATCTGCCAGTGCCCACCAGGAAAGCTTGGCGAATGTTCAGGTGCATGTCACACCCATAAAGGGGGATATACTTGGACAATAAAGTCCTGCCATTCTCATTTTGTAGGCAGAGGTGCCAGTGAAGTCGACAGAAAATGTACTGCTTAACCCATCTCAACAGGGGCACTTGGTGTGTCTGTTTATAAGCCCTATAAATACTTGCCTTTATGGCTATGGGGCTATATGTAGACTGATCCAGTTTCTATTTGGAAATTCCCACTGGCTTGCTTGAATACCAGCTCAGTAAAACAGGCTGCTGAGAAAACAGGATTTTTCCTAGAGAATGTTATGCCAGATGTTTTCCTGCCATGGGCAAAGCTCTGTAATTAATTCCTCTGCTTACTATTTAGCTTACCAAAATTCCAGCCTTTATTAATGAAAACACTACACTATTCCAAAAAGAAAGTTTGAGGACGTTTGCTAGTTCTCTGCATCTGCGTTGTTCTCCAGGATATGAAGAGCTGGGTGGACAGCCAGTGAAGTAGAGCTTTCTGTTGACTTCAGTGAATCCCAGGCTGCAGGGCAGAGGATTTGTGCTGTTTGCCTGATGAAAGGACAGCAGATGCTGAACTGTGGTCCTGGGCACTGGTTGCAGGGAAATCATTGTAAGGGCTTGGCTGACATCTGCCCACACGTAATTTTACACCTGTAGCTCACACCTGCCTGATGTACAGGTGTGGTCATCTTTGACTCTCTCTGTTATCAGTGAGGCAAGACTAGTGCCTCCAGGAGTGTATAGGCTGAGAAATGCTGAATACTTGGAGAAACCTTTTTTTTTTAAGTATGGAGAAATACGGAAAATCCTCTATCCCCTGAAAAATAATTTAATAAAAAGAAATGCAGAAATCTTTTATAGTAGATGCCAGCTTTTTTTCTCTCATCAGAAGTGAGTTTTATTTATTTCTTCCTAGTCATTCTCATTAACTTTATAAATTCTTTAATTACTTAACAGTTGAGAAATTATTTTATGCATCACTAAAAGCACATGTGTCTTTTCAAAATGGTTGTTTCAGGCCACACTTCCCTTAGCTTTGCTGGGAATAGCTACATTAAATACCGTGTTTCTGAAAATAGCAAGAAAGAGGAATTCAAGTTGGCTCTCCGTCTGCGAACCCTGCAAAGCAATGGGATTATAATGTACACCAGAGCAAATCCCTGTATAATTCTGAAGGTAATTAAAATAACTTATCTTTTCTGCAGTTGTTTTTCTTGATTCTATATTTTCTCTTGGCTCTTGATTTGGGGAATGCTGTTCTCATTTCAGCTGTAGATTGAGAAGATGAAGTCTGATTCTAACAGGGAAAAACAATTTCAACAACAGCAGCAACAACAACAATCAGAAAAGCAGCTTGTTAGTGGTGCTTTACTTGGAGAATTCCCCACTGGGTGCTGTTCATTATAAGCACATTATGTGTGTCTGTGTGCAGGAGCCAGTCTGCACGAGATGCAAGATTTGGCCATTTATATGACTGTGTAGTCAAAACGAAGCCTGCTGAAATTGCTGTTCTTCCCTTCTGTCCTGTCTGTGGTTAGAGGATATGCCCTCACTGTTAGTGAGCTAATTCCAGGAACCAACTGCTTAAAACTTCTCTCCTACTGAATATGAAGATCTCTGCACTCTGTGGATTAAGATTCTTTGTTGAGAGAGTCATGGGGTCAATGGAGATTGATACCAAATCAATATTCATTGATAAGCTCTCCATGCATTTTTATTGGGTTTTTTTGGTCTGTGCAATGGCAAATAAATGCTGGATGGAAAGGGAGTACTAGGCACATCCAAGAGCCTGCACATACGGTATTTCTGCTATATCCTCTAAGGTACAAAATGAAAACACTGACATTTGTAATTCAGCCACGTTCTGTAATTCAGCAGTGGGAGAAATGGCACAGAGCCTTTTGTGTCTGTATTTGCAATCTTTAGGGTATTTTTGACTGAATGCTTAGGTATTGTTCAAATGGCTAGATGAGTTATTAATGGGCAACAAATAATTTTATAGCTGTTAGACCAAAGAATTGCACGAGCAAGAGTACTGGCTGTCATTCACCGGGAGCTGTCAGCACCGTTCAGATTTGTACAAGACAATTAACCTCCACTTTGAGACACGTAGAAATGCAGTTTGAACTTTCAAGCATATCTTTTTGTTTAAAAAAAAAACCCAACCAAAACCACTGGTTGGAAGACCTTCTTTGAAGTCTTCATCATGCTTGCTCTTAGCATATGTCAGTAAGGTAATGTTTGCAATTTTGTAATTTCAAAAAATACATGGGAAAAAACAAATGGCCCTGGTGGAAGGTGCCACTTGAAAACAATAGCAGATGAGAGAAAGATGGCCTGAATTGGAGTTAGAATGGTGATAGGAGAATTCATTTTGCTAGAGCTCTGTGTATAAAGCTCTCGTCATTAAGGAGCACACCCTATCCAGTTCATAGATGAGTGAAAATCTCCAGCTGAAGCAGAGAAATTTTGCCACCAAAATAGAAAAGTTGATGCTACTACTATTGCTACAATAAACCAAACAAACAAACACCCCAAAAAACCAAACAAGCAAACAAAAACCAAAACAAAACCAAAAAAAACCCAAAACAAAAAACAAATGAAAACAAAAGAAAAAAAAAAAAGGAAAAAAAATAAAAAGCAAAACCAGTAAGAGAATCCCTTATTGCAATCACCTGAATTGAGTTTTTACTTGTGAGGCAGGAATCATGTTTTCAGCCACCACTTCACATAATTACCTAATTATTTTGCTTTGAAAGGTGCTGAGTTAAAAATAATACTTCAAGGAGCAGCATCAAGAGCTGTCATTGTTGTGCTCCAATCTCAGTGAGCAACCTCCATGTCAGGCTGTTTTGCTTCCTAGGTCTAAGAAACAGAGAAAGTAGAGAGTTTCAGATGCAGCTGCTACTTCACGTATCCGATGAGTGAGGTCCAGGGTCGTTTATGGATGCAGAGCCTCTGCTTTCTCCTGTGCATTGAGGAGGGGAGGACATAGGGAATTACCTTCTCAAAGCTTCATGCTCAGCTTTTAAGCAGGGCAGGATTCTCTGTTGCAGTGTGTATGTCCTTTTCCCAGGTCTGGCCCTGGGCTTCTGCATGCATGGGGTTTAAAGGAAACAAAATCATTACATTCAGAGTAGTTTTTTTAAGAAATGGTATCACGTAAAAGATCAGGACTTGTCAGAGTTTAGTTTGTGAAGGTCTTTTAGCCAAGGAATATCAGGGTAAGTTCTTGCAGAAGTGCTCTGTGGCAGACAAATGGCATCATGCTCAAGGGATTCAGCCCTGTCAGATCTCTTCAGGGATAGCAGCTGACTCATGCACTGCCCTTTGGGGATACCTGACTGAGATGTTTGCAAGTAATTATGCTTGAACTTTCTAAACACTTATTTTTCATTTGTAAACCAGAGGTAAGGCATCCATTTTTTTTCCTTTAACCAGGTACATATGTTGGGAGGTAGGGAGGCACTCAGAAATGAGGCCATTAAGCAGATTAATTAGAGGTCTGTAAATGTGAAGTTGTTATCATTTGAGCATTGCTTTCAATTAAATTAAACATGAGGAGAAGCTTTCCAAATAGAGGATAAAGGATGAAATCCTGTGTTCTTTTGAGCACTCTGGCATCACTCCAGCAAAGCACTTAATCACTCGCTTAACTTCCTGTATTTGAAAGCAATTGGAACTATTCACATACCTTAATTTTAAGCATCCACTTAAGTATCTGCTGGATTAGCACCAGAGGGCCCAGCACCATCACTGAGCTTCAAATAAAGGCAGAGGTAGAAGAAATTTAGACCCACAAGGTATGAGCCCATGGGAGGACAGGCAGAAAACACCTGTGCTGTTGGGGCATACAGTGGCATTGATTGTTTTGAAGCAAGTCTCTGCCACTGCAGTCTGTTTAAACATTAATGCTGCAATATGCTTTTCGGTCTTTAAATGACCAGCTTAATTTTGGGAGCTCATATATTTGTGATAACTCCAGGGATGGAAATATTTCATAATCATAACACAGTGTCCTTCCTGGATGAATAATCAATTCCATAGAGCAAACTGCTTGTCTACTACTTTGCTGAAAGCCTACTAGCTACACTGTATTGATATAATAAAATAAGGGTGTTATTTATTCAGCTGTTTCAAATAAAGCAACTCATCCATCGATTTTGAGAGGCCAGCCATTTTTTTTTGTTGCACACTCTTGCTTTTAAGACAATTGGAGCAAAATGAGATGCAGGTCAATGTTGGCGTTTTTTTCCTTTGGAAAGATTGCATGTCCCAAAAATAGTACCACTATTTCCTTTTTACCTATGTAGCAGCTAACTGGGAAAAGTAAGATTTAACCATTTAAAGCATTACAAGGCCATTGCACAAGATAATTCTATATTTATTTTTTTTTCCAAGGGATATAATGGAGATTCATCTTGTTTTGTGAAATTTTAAGGATTAAAAATAGGTGAAGAAAGACTTTGCTATCATGCCATAAATACAGCTGCTAAATGGTAAAAGGCAAGCATATGTTCTTCTGTCCAGGCAGTTAATGTGAAACTTTGTGTGGTTTAGTTAAGTGTGTATTATACATTTTAATGCATTACTGCTGCATGGCTTATGCTGGAAAGGACTGAAGCTTGGATATGATCCCAGTTGTGGCTGGAGTTGAAACAAGTAATATTTTAATTAAATACACTGTTTTACACAAACGAACCTGAAATGCAATTCGGCTAACGAAATATTTCCCCAGATAGATTAGGAGGCAGCATGCTGTATCCATGGTGTTTGACTGCAGATGGACTGTGCAAGCTGGAGGTGGTCTCAGAAGAACTATTTGATCATTTTATTACCTGGCTTGATACACAAATATGGATGTTAGCCAAACATCTTAGCCAGACTAATATTCTAATATAATTTACAGTATGTGTTTGGCTCCATTCTGCTCATTGAATGAAATTGTTGAAATGTAACAGATTGCATCAGCTTTTGAAATATTCTCTGTTCTTTTTACTTCTCTACAGGTGAGAAATCTTGTGGTATATATGCTTAAGTGTACATTAACCTCCCTGTCATAGTTGTTAAAACTGAGACTAAACCCTGAGCTTAGAGAGCTCTGGGAAGTGGAAGCTCTGTGGGAATCTTCTGCCCAGCTAGGATGAAGCAGTGTCTCTCTGCTTTCATGGTGCAGAGGGTCTCTTCCAGTGCCATGGGCTGCACTGTTGAGGGGTTGCAAAGTTTGCATGTCTCTGCTGTGAAATGGAATAACTCAGGCTCTCTGCTGTGCTGCGCTACATAGATGGATACAAAAAGCAATGCCATCAATCCAATCCTGGACTGACAGTCTGAGGCTACCAACTCTCAACCAGTGCAGCCATCATCCCACTGAGGTTATTGTCTGGATAACTGCTGAACCTGGACAAGAGCCTGGATAGTCATTGGACATCCATACTTTCTGCTTGAATGTCCCTCGGTTAGCTTGAAGTTCAGCTTTTCTTGGTGCACAGGTCCAGGGGTGTAATCAAGGAACCCCCTCTGAGGACTGAGCAGTGACCCTGACATCTCAGTGGTTACTCAGGAATCACAGGAACACCAGGGATTAATTGCTGAATGATGGTTGAATTTCCTGCACTTAGGAGTGGGGACAGCAATTTTACCTGTTAAGTGGAAGAACCTTCTCCTCCCTGCCTGGCCAGTCTAGCTGCTAAGTAGTCAAGAGTGGAGCCCTTTTCAGCATCTACTCCTTGCCTGTTCTTTCTGTTCTTCGTACTTCTCCCCGAGGTCCAAGGGAGAAATATTTCCTCCCAGCCCCTCTACAGCAAGGCTGTGATCATGTGATTAATGGAAGTACTTTTATGGTCTTTTTGCTAGGAATATCTGGGCATGTCACACAGTCTTTAATGTATGAATCCTTAAAGCAGTGGTGTGAGGTAGGGAAATGACGTTACCCCTCTTTTACTGATGGAGACCTGAAACTAATGGCTTGCTTGAGATCTCAGAGGAAGAATGTTGCAGAGTGTGGATTCCCATGCAGATCTGTCATGTCTTAGGCTAGTACTGTAACCATCAGACCATCCATTCTATCTTTCACTCTGGGTAGAGGTTACTCGTGTTTCTTAAATAACAGGAAGGAAACTTAACCCTTCAGACAATATATATTTACTGTGCATGTCAGATCATCTGCTGGTAAAAAGAAATAAAAGTGGATGAGAAAGATGTATAAAACATATTTTAATGGCAAATCTTTTAGATCATAGTTTCCTGTATACAAATGGTGTAATATTTATCCCAGGTGCTCAAATGTGGTGCTGTATTTATAAAGATAATTGGAAAAACATGTTCTGTGAGTAAAAGTAATAGACATGCAGGCCATGGGTCCTTCAGGGCATAAGTAGTCATAGGGGACGTACATGGATATTATACACAATCAGTAAAAGAGTTTCCATAGAAAAAAGCCTTTTGAGTAAGCCGCAGGTTATCTGCTTATCCAATGATGGCTGTTTTTCGAAGTGTAATATGTTGGCATGCGTTTTTCTGTTTGATTTGTATTCCTGGTGAGACATGCTGCACTTTATGAGCAGCACCTTCAAGGTTTTTGGACTATTTTGTTGCACATGGAGGAAAGAAACTATTGCTCCATCTCTGGAGAGGAAAAATTCTCTGTTTATCAGGGCATCTTGTTTACCAAGATTCCTCCTGAGAATATGCTTTAACAGACCAAATTTCAATCTACAGAAACTGTTTACAGCTGAGTTTTGAGTACTGTAAGAAAATGTTTTTTAATGAAAAATGATCCAGACTCATTATTCTATACATCCATTAGCCTTTTTTGATTGAACTGTAGGAGTACCAAGCAACACTCATCCCTTAAGCATGTATTACAGTCATAGACCTGATTTCTTCTGAGTTTCATTGCATCCTACAGATCAGGGACTTCAAAACAGCCAGGTGTTCATAGCAGGGGCTAACTCTAGCTCTTTCCCTTGGCTCCTTCTACGTGTGTATTCGTTCTTCTGCACACCTTCATACCATGCAGAGTTAAGTGGGCAGCTGCAACATCCAGGGAGCTTGTCCCATGCTTAGCACCTCTGTGTCCACACTGCCAAGCAATTGCCAAGCAGAGGAGTGGTGTGGTTTGTACCCTGATTGCCCACTGTGTCTTGACTTGAAGTCCAGTTCAGATTCAGCCAGTCAAGAAACCAAGCATTTGCAAAGGAGGAGGACATCCAGAGATCTACAGATCTTGAGATTTTACCCTTAGCTTTTCTCCAGGTCATTTTGTCGACCTCCAAGGACATAAAATGCTGATAGTGAGACAACAGCACATTCTGCTCCCGTAGATTAACAGTCTCCCTTTTACCTTCGAGCCACATCAGGGAGCCTGGCTGAGGAGAGTTTGAGCATGCAGTCACGTGCAGGGGATGTCTCCAGCTAACATGACTGTTCATGCTAGAAATGGCCAAAAATGGCCAAAGGCAGATGGACACACTGCAGCATCCTCGCATCTGCATTTGCCATGCCAATTCAGCAGGCCACCAAAGCTCTGTGAGGCTCTTGCATTGACAGCTGTACTCTCACTGGGGGGAGCAGTCAGACTCTGTAACAGATACACCAGTGAGAGGACAATGTGAGCTGCCTGGGAGGATGAAAAATGACACAGCACCTGAACTTTTCAGGGGGAAAAATAATGGGACAGAACTGTCTTGAAATGGGGTTTGCAGAAATAAATACTTCCCTAGAGCATGACATAAAGGTAAAATACTTGCAAGAGCTTTCAGAGAACTTGAATGCAATTAATGTGTCATAAGAAATTATTTCCAACCTTGTCAGCCATTTTAAACTTATCTGCCATCTGTTAGAGAAACCTAAAATCTTTGGGTAAAATACTAATCAGGAAAGCAACACTTCATACCTGTTCCCTCACTTTGCCTGCCCCAGAAGAGTAGCACGGATTTTCCCTTCATGAGGACTTGGGATGGGTGAGGGACAGGAGGAAGAATGAAAAATCCCCTACAAACTCTCTAAATCAATGATCCCAGCATAAATATGAGGAAAGAAAGAAAAATAAGACCCATCTTATGTCATCTATGAGGTATACAAAAGAGCAGGTTGTGTAGCATCTTTGGGAAACAACTGACTTTTGGTCGAACAGTATCTTAGTGTTGTAATTAGAGAAACTGAACTTACGACGTTTAGGGACAAATCCACACCTCATTGAGATGCTCCTAAAGGTTACAGAAGCACAGGATATGTGCTTGAGCAGGGTACCTAATATCAGCTGAAAGCATAGCCATTGACTTTGCCATGAGCCTCTCAAACACTAAGAGGTGATCCTGTGCCCTGACCGTCCTTTTGGTGACATCAATCCCTGGGAGCAGAATCACAGCTCTCAGACTTGCTGAGAGAGACACAGCTGTTCAATAGCAGAGCCAAGAGCAGAACAAGGGTCCTCAAGTCCATACCCTATTCAGTAAAACATATAATTATTCCAGTGTTTGCCTATGTTCTGCACCCATATGTTTTTCTGTATTTTCAGTTTTCCTGCAGTAATTGGCTTTGGGCAAATTCAAAGCAAGCTGATATTTTCCACCTTGTATTTTTTTTGCTGATGATAAAGGCACAGCTTTTTTTCTATTTTAGTGTCATGTGGGAGAGCAGCTTTAACAGTGTGCAGAGACTGTCTAGAAGTTCTTTGTGCTTCCACATTCTCTGTGAGAGTGTATTCTGAGACAGCTGAGTGCCTGAAGCAGTTTGATTTCTGTTTTCCTCCTGCAGATCGTCGATGGTAAACTCTGGTTCCAGTTGGATTGCGGAAGTGGCCCAGGAATCCTGGGGATTTCTGGCAGGGCCGTTAATGATGGGAGCTGGCATTCTGTCTTCCTGGAGCTGAACCGCAATTTCACAAGCCTGTCCCTGGACGACAGCTATGTGGAGCGCCGCAAAGCCCCGCTCTACTTCCAGACCCTCAGCACAGACAGCTCCGTCTACTTCGGCGCCCAGGTCCAGGTGGACAACGTCCGCAGCCTGACGGACAAGAGGACAACGCAGGTCCTGAGCGGCTTCCAGGGCTGCCTGGACTCGGTAGTCCTAAACAACAATGAGCTGCCGCTCCAGAACAAGCGCAGCAGCTTCGCAGAAGTGGTTGGCCTGACGGAACTGAAGCTTGGCTGCGTTCTTTATCCCGATGCCTGCGAGAGACATCCCTGCCAGAACGGCGGCACCTGTACTGCCGTGCCATCTGGTGGTAAATGTTTTCATTACTTTATGGGCTTCCCCCTCCCCGTTTTCCTCTGTAATTTATTGCCAGAGATGGTTTTATGCAGCAACATGCTTGAAAAATCTCATGAACTCTATAAAACTCTGATAGGTATTGCAAATTGGGTAAAAGCTGTTTGCTCTATAAATAACAGTGAAATGGTGCCCCTTCTTATTGCATTAGTGTTCCAGGAGGAAATTGATTTATTGGCTGTTAGGATAATCCTATTTCTATAGAAACCAATAGAATTACAATTACTGTAATGTTCAGCTGGATTTTTCAGGATCCATTTACAGCATCCTTACAGCAGTGAGGGCTGTACACAAAGATGGTGATTTCAAACGTCCGTCACAGATGCAACAGTAGTGTTGCCTTACTCTGTTTCCGAAGCTGTCACAAATAATTACTGAGCTGTCCACAAACACCTTCGTCCTTTTGTAAGTGAGTAATTTGATTACATGTCTGCATGGAAAATAGCAAGTTGGGCCCATTATAAACCCCTCCTGAACTGTATCTTACAGCTTTCTTGGAGGCCTGAGTGCTCTAAGGTCTAAGAAATATTATCCAACTTTTACAAGGCATTGATTTAAACTTCCTTGTGTTGGAGTTTCCTATCCGTTGGTTATGTGGTGGTTTGTGTGATTTGATACCAGTGACTTACTGCAGTGCACAAGTTACCAGAACAGTCAGCATGTTTGCAGGAGAAAAGCAAATGACATGCATGTAGAACATTCCCTCTCAGGCAGTTCTCCCTCTGCAGTGTAGGAGTTTCCCTTCCAGTTTCCCATACTGTATTAGCATGCAGCAGTGCACACCTTTACTGGCAGAATAAAACTTCCTCTGAAAAGGAGGTTGCTCAACAGAGACGTTTTCTGCAAGTTCAGAGCTGTCCATCCTCTTACTGTCCGTGGGTTTTGGTCATGGTTCCCTAGGGAAGTTCCTGCTAAACTCTTGTTTTATGGAGCATTTAACCACTGTCCCAGAGCTTTCTACTTTAATGTGTCCGTGCAGCTCCCTTGCACCCATAGTTATTTTTTTCTGTTTTTCATTAGTTTAAGCCTGACTCTCATATTTCCTTTCTGAGTCCCCTCCACCACAGAGATTTTTTAGGCCTAAACTTCTGATCAGTTCAAGACTGACATGTGGTGAGATCTGAGCACACCCATGGTAAGTTTTTCAGTTGAATAGCCCCACCCTTAGAAAGTCAAGTCCTGACAATGTGGATTTGTCCATGCTGGGCTGTCTCAGCTAGCATCCCCTCCGGATCTTGGGCTTTGATTCAGCCACCTCTTCTTCCATGTTATCACAAATGATGCATCAGTGATGCTGTCGGCTGTGCTGTTGCTGGAAGGAGGTGAGAGGACAGCTGGGAGGAGTGAACAACAGCCCTGGCAATCCAGGAGGTGCTGTGGGGCATGAGGAGAAATGTTGCTCTGGGTGTGTTTGTCCTTAAGTGTCTTTATTTACCAAGGGAAGGAGAGAAAAGGAGGGCTGCACAAGGGCAAAAGAAAATCACACTGAGACAGAAGGATGCTGCAACCACAGGAGGAATTGCTAAGCATGATTACTGAAATTCCTAGGAAATACGGCTGTAGTGTGTACAGGAACATATGTATGATGGCTTTGATTCAGAGTCCATACTTAATAAATGAGGTTAACCATTCACCTCACATCCTAGGAAGCGTGAGAACAGCTCCTTCTATTGATTTTATTTGGGTCTATTTACAGTATTGCTCAGCAATAGCATGATGAGTAAATTGAAACCTTTCTAACAGAACTCTTTACAGTAATTCTATTTCTCCCAGCGCCATGTGCATGCCAATTCAAACTAAGTGGAGACACGGGGTAGGGGAGAAATGAGCGGCACTGAAGTTTGGACCCATCTTATCACTGGAATGGCAATACCATTTTGATGTCAACAAAATTCTCCACTGGAAAGCAGTCACAGAACTGATTTAACTTGCCTGTGTTCCTTCCTCGGCGAGGGGCATGTGCCCTGCAGGGATGTTTTGGCTGCCTGCCGTCGAAAAATCTGTTTGCTGTTTTTACTGTCTCAGCAGTGTGTGTAAATAAAGGATTGTTATAAAGCCATAATTCCAGTGCAGTGGACCCTGACTTTATGTTGGTGGTTCTGCAGCCCCGTCCATGAGGAGAGGGCATGGGCATTCGTGCTTCCACTAGGCAAAGCAATTCTGTTGTTAGTGTCCTCCATATGCAGAAGGGCCAGGTAATTAAATTCTAAGAGCACAAGAGTCCAACAGCATTGCAAATCCTAGTTGCAGAGCCACAAATTGCAATGTGCATTTAAGAACCATCAAGCATTGCACTTGCTGACATAAATGTTAGCAGCTGACTTCCATTTAAAATAGAAAAAAAAAAAATCCTCATTTTTTAAAGAATTTTCTTAGAATGAAAATGACAGCTTTTTCCTTTTTTTTGGTGAGGGGAGAAATGCAAAAATATAACATGCAAAGGTCCTTTTCCCCATCACAGGGCATTCGGTAGCATCACGATCTCTTGACTAATATTTCCTATGATATTATTCTCCTTTTTAAGTTTTTTGGAGAATAATGTTCCTTTTTCTAAACAGAGAGCACTTGGCATAAGATTTGTTTTAATAAATACATCCTCTAATTTGAATTTTACAAAGTAGATTTCATACACTGTTAACATCCTTAACAACCTACTGTGCTTTACAAGAAAATTAGGAGAGAGAAAAAGAAAGCTGAGATTTATAGCTAACTTAAGAAGAAAACAGACAAACAAAGGTTACCCAACATTATAACATGAAAGAATTGCTGGCTACGTACCAGAAGTCAAAGAGGCCGTGTCTAATTTACATATAATTTGCATAAATTGAACATCTATGGCACAAACCACTATAACAGGGTTCCTGTTGTGAGATCTTCCTTTCAGTAGAAATGCCTACTGCCCTGTTCACCTTTAATAAAAAGCTGCCTCGATTGCCTTTTTCTTCGTCCTGTGGTTGTGGGAACAAGGTCACATCCTGGCCCTGTTTGGGGAAATGCTAAAGCGGTGCTCTGGATGCACTAGGAGTGCATCCATGCTGCTGCTGTTAGGTTTTGGATGGATGCATTCCCAGCAGCTTCCAAGCACCTGGCACAGGGCAGGGCTGTGCTTGGGCTGCACAGAGCTCAGGACTGACCGCAGAGGTGTTGCTGCAGAGCAGAGCTCGCACAGAGCTAAGCTGACCCTGGCTCTTGCTGCCTGACCTCTCTGCATATGGAACAGGGCAGAATGGGGATCTCAGCCTGTGCGAGAGAGCACAGACTGCTCAGATGAGAGCTCCAGGAGTACAGAAAAGCCTCTCTGCTTTCGGACTCTGGTTTCTGAGCCAGCAGAAAGCGACCATGACATGAACCTCTGCGTGTCCAGAGGCCCCATGGGGAGATCCAGTGTTTGCTTAAATAGATAGGCATATGAGCACTCAGTAGGTCTGACAACTCAGGAGATTTGTCGCAGAAAGACACATATTCACTTTTAGAATAAGTTTCTTGGGAGACAGTAGAAACCACAGCCCTGAAGTATAGACCACATTCTTCCAGACTTTTCAGTCCCTATCCATAAGTATGGGCCAGTAAAGTTATTTTTAAAGAAAATTAGCATTTTGAAACCTTACAAACAACATGACTTTCCGAAACAGCTTGGCTCTTTGAACTGAAATTTCTCAAGAAAATTCAACCAAGTGTTTAAAGTGTGGTTAAGCTTTAAGCTGCTGAATATGAGGTCTTAAAATGGGAAATGTCACACAACCTTAATAATAGTGTGGCACTTCCAGGGCTGCCGATAGTAAATGTGTGTTTATCTGCATGAGTAACAGCATGAGCAATCTCAGCAATAGAAAGCTTTGCTGTAATCACATGCAAAGACTGCACCAAGGTTTTCAACCACAGAGAAACCTCATGCTTATAAAGCCTGCAATTATAAGTATAGTTACTTCCTTTTCATTTGATCAGTCCTATATACATCTGGCTTTGATTAAAGTAAATGGCTTATATGAGTAGGCGATTTTATTTGAACGTGAAGCATTTGAGCGGAAATACCTACTGAGTCGAGGCCTGTGGGCAGAGTGTGAGGACAAAGTCATTGCTTTCCCCACTCTTCACTTTTTCTTCTGTTCTTTTTCTTTTTTTCATGAACAGAGTTGTAATCCAAAGGGAGGAGAAAATACAACATGGCACCTGGGTGGTGGGTTTAATAGATGCTTTAAATGCTTTAAATGCTGTTGGCAAAATGACTCTTGGCTGGTTTTGAGGATCAGATAGTTCATAAGAAAGAAATAAAGCAAAAATTAGCGTAATAATACCACAGAACTGACCTGGTCTTACTAATGTTCTTGATCTTGTTTTTTCACACACACGAACAACCCAGCATACTGTGATGTGAGTATACCAAATGCACATCAATTAATTTTTAAAAGCTTTTCAGAAATTTTCTGAGTGTTTAATCTTTTTTATAGCTATGATTGTAGGCATCTGTTTTTAAACTCCCACTTTCAAAGCACATCCATGCCAATCCTTTCATAGAAAGCACTGGTTCAGCAAAGACTGAGGTTCATTTTCATACCAGCAAGTGGCAAGAGGCAGTCATCTGTTTGAAGAAAGATAAGTTGAATCTGGAGTGGCAAGACTGTGTATGGCTGAAGAACACACACTTCTTGAAGGTGGCCTGGTTTGACTATAGACCTACCAAAATACCAATGCTGGGAAGAGATCCTCTTCACCTTCAGTAGCTCTCATCAGTTAACTTGCCATGTAACACTGTGTGGTCAATGCCAAGGGCAGGGCTGTTTCTGGACATCGAGTTTGTCAGGTCTAGCTGCACGGCAGGGAGAGAAACTACACAGAGAGACAAATGGAAAAGCCAAAGCGCATTAACAGATAAAAGCCAGCCTCTCTTGCATGGGATAGATAGAAACAGGAACATGCACATGTTCAGAAAAAAATTGGCAGCAATTTGGAGCATCCTCTTTAATAAAGCCAAGTAAACCTTAGGATAGACAGACATTCAGATGCTCAGGCTGGAATGCTACCAACAGAGATGTTTGCTACATAACGACACCCCATCTGCTGATGGCACCGTGCCTGCCTTGTGCCACTGCCTCTGCTGCTTAAGTGCCAAGCAAACACAGGTACAGGCAGGGAGCCTGTGTAGTGCCCTGGCTTACTGCATGTTGCTCTTCAGTAAGGTCTGGGATTAAAAAGACCTTTTCTTCTGGGTAGGGACATGGCAAGAGAGCAGTGAGAGAAGCTGTTTGAGACACAGTGAGAAAGTAAGATTTAACTACATAGTTTACTCACATGAGTGGAGGAGCATGAGAGAAGCCTTATAAAACAACCATTAAGCCCAAGACAATGTGCAGACCAATGTCTACATAGTGTTTTAGGTTTTGAATTGCCTTTGATGTAAATCTTCTGATTTCATCATCTCTCCCCGTGCTTCACTTCCCTCTGTGGATAGGCAAGGTCTCAGAGGGAAGGACTGGGCTGAGTTGGAAGACAGCTGGTCCCAAAGCCCTGAGCTGCACACACTGAGGGTGCTGGGTCACAGCATCAGCTGTTTGGCTCCACAGACCCACTGCTGCTGCTCTGCAGGACTTGTTAATGTTGATGCAGCCTAAAAAGGCTGTATTGTTGGTCATAGGTCACCTATTGGTACATGCTGCCATGGCACATACTGGGGATGTTGTGGTCCCACCCTAGGGAGGGACCACAACATCCCCAGTATGTTTTCATAGAGGTGTTTTCAGAGGTGTTTTCCAGAGATTCCTATCTTTTTCCACTGATTCCTTCTGAAGAAATACAGTGGTGACATCGCAAAATTTGCTGCCTTGGAGAATGCAGATCAACATTTCTAGGAATTAAATACTCATTCCTCTTGGAGGAAGCTCAGATGGACTGTATGATCTTAAATGCAGATGAATTTCCAAGACTTCAGTGTTTTCATTGTTAACAGGATCAAGCCCTACATTGCCTAAAAGAGTTTTTTCATCCCTTATTGAGAGGACAAGGCACTGAGCCTTTTCTCATCCATGAATATCAGAAGTTTGCTTGTTGCTCATGCTCTAAACAGGAAGGAAGAAATTAATTGTACGTTACCAGAATATTAAATTAAAAGTATAATAAAAATTCTTTATTAGACCCAAGATGCACTTCCAACCAGAAGGGTTTTCTTTACAATTTATCTTTGTCCACAGCCATGTGGCAAAAATGTGCAGTAGCAGGCAAAAGTACAGCCTCTGCTGAGAGGTTTGGAGAAGGATTAAAGGTCTGGCAGGTCTTCTGGCTGAGCTGCTATATGCTGTCTACTGAGCCATCATATCAGCTCTTCTCTTCCCTACTCCATGAATTTTGACATATGCTTTGCTGTGTTGGAGGCCTCCCGGGTGAATGCTCTGCAGCTCTGAGCATGTGTGTCCTGTATCTTTTGCCAGTGGCTTGGACTTGGCAGGTGTGTGGCAGGGAATCCAACGAGAGGAAACAGCAGTGATAAATATGGTAATTTAACACTGTCTTGTTTTAGTGCCTTTTTTATTTCTACCTTTGATACTTAGAGTCTATAGTGAATACTTCAGTCTTCTAACATCTGATGTGTGTTTCACCATCATTAAATCAAATTTGGTGAAAAATGTAGGCTTTCAGAAGCAGACTTTTATTTTGGTCCTGTTGATACTCTGCAGGACAGGGCTCTGACCATTCTGGTGCATTCAGTTTCATCTCCTCTTAGTATAAAATGCAAAAATCCATGTTCCCTTTATAGTTGGTGGTAAAACTATCTTTTTAAATCATATCCGTACTTTCAAGTTTTCTACAGTGAACAAATGTAAACAGAATATGTTACAGAATGAGAACTTAGAACTTAGCTGAAACAAACACAAGACATGAAAAGAAAGTGGTTCAAAGGCTTTGTCTTACAAATGATAGGCACCTAAGAACTTAGTTAGAAAACAACAGAAACTTGGCTTTTAGCATCACTTTAGAGTTATGGAGGTTTGTAAAATATCAGATAACAAATCGAATAGCGTATATATTCTGCTGTTTTATAAGGCAACAGAATTGACTATGAATAAAGTGGAAGTGGTTTATATTTGAACATTGTCCTTTCATTTAAACTCATTGAGACTGTAAAAAACACATAAAATATTACTGTAAATTTTTGAACTATAGATGTCACTGTTCAGTCATAAAAAGGAAGCACTGAAACAGCTTATTTATTCATGCTGTGAATGTCACCTACAGTCACAGGTTTGTAATTCTTCAGACCCAAATCTCTATAGGTCCAGAAAGGTGTTTATATTGTCTGAGTGAGATATTTTTGAGACAAAAAGAAATAATCCCATCTTGCTGATGCTGACTAAACATGGTTTCTGGGAAGCCCAAAAGTCGAATAATTTATCTTCTTAACTCTGTAACCTGGAAAGATCAGTGTGTCTGTCTCCCTTCTTGTAGCAGGACAGTGAAACAGCATGAAATTTGAGTATCTCTTCCATTTATCTTCAATTAAATAGTATTGGACTCTTGACTGAGTATGCCAGCAAGTCTGGTTCCAAGTTTATTCTCAAATGCCTGTCCTCATGAAAGAATTCAATTAGAGTAACTGAACAAGGCGAATTGAACTGTATAGGACATAAAAGATGTGGGAGTCTTAATGCAGAATTGCTTTTTCCTTATGCCTCCACTGGGCTTTTCCGTATTGTTTCCATGAAATTCTTTTCCATGTAACTATGCTGGAAATTGCTGCCATGTTTGCAGAAAGAGTAACTTATAAAACAAGTATTTGGGGTTTTTTCCAGATGTATAGATATAGAAAGTTTTTAAAAATATGTTTTAAAGGCTCACCACTGAGAGATGATATTTCCACTACATCAACTTGATTGCCAATAGTTTTGACACTGAATTGAGTTGCACTCAACCATTTCAGCTCAAACTGCAGCCATATTAATGACAGGAAGGTTCCTTGTTTCAATTGCTTGATATGCTATATTCAGTAAGTATGTGAACCCCGTAACTGGAGCTTGAACCTTGCCTACACATCTGTTTAGGACATTTGGATTGTGTAAGGAGCTTTTTAAAAGATCAGCCAAAGTTTTTTTACTGATGTCCAGGAAAATTTTGCTAGTTCGACAAGTCTAACTTAGGAATCTTCTGTTTCCAAGGACCATCTCATGGCTTTCACAGCCTACGTGTTCCGTGCTCTTTTCAAGCAAAAAAGCACTCAGATTTCCATATCCAGTTCACAACACTGAGATGCACTGCCTCACAGTATTTCTTCGTGACCTTAAATAAGGCTTTTATTAATGACACTATGCCATATGAAATCACAAGGAGAGGAAAAGGAAAAAAGAGATTTGTCATTTGATACTTGGCAGGGTGAACTGATGTGTTTAAAACGTTCTTTTTAAATTTATTTTGATTTTGCTCCTGTATTGGCAAAAAACAGAAATGGGACTTCAATCCTCCTCCACTTGAGTGTTGTTATGTCTGATGTATTGCAGTCAGTGATTAATCAGAATTTGATAGCACACACTGAACATAAACAGCTCTGATTAGGGCTGGTATTGCCCAGGTCAGCTGGTATTTTGAAGTTTATAGTTTCTGCCTTGATGATGCACTTTTTAAAACTGGTGTTTTATTACTGTCACATCCCTATTGTGTTGTCCTTGTAAAGGGCAGAGGTGGAAAAGCTCTCAGCTGATGTATTTGTTCCTCAGTGAGGCTCCAAAAGGAGAGTAGACTGCTGCTATCAGCAAACATTTTCAAAAATGTTGGGAAATACCTCCTTGGTCTAGACTATTTCTTGTTACAAAAGGGGTTCATGGATGACATTTATTCTTACCTGAATCATGACAATTAGGATGGTCTGGGCTGCAGCAATTCCTCTGGTTCCTGGTTGTAAACATGAGCTCCAATTGTCCAGGCATCTGATAATGAACAAACTCTTTACTAGCTTTAGTGTGGACCACACAGACAGACCAGAATGAGTGTAAACATCCCCTTGCCCCCACAATACAATTTATTTTTTGGTGTAAAGCAGCCAAATGGGTCCTCTTGCTTTTAGACAGACTCAGTGGTAGGAGTCTAATTTCCCTCTCTCTGTCCCTAACCTCCCAGGGTACCATTGCAATTGCCTCTCCCAGTTTACAGGAAGGAATTGTGAGTCAGAGATCACAGCCTGCTTCCCAAATCCTTGCCGGAATGGAGGCTCATGTGATCCCATCGGCAATGCTTTCATCTGCAACTGCAAAAATGGCCTGACAGGAGTAACGTAAGTGTCCCTCTCCAGGTGGGCAGTGGGAGCTTTTTGGCTCAGTGATGGTGGGCTTTTTGATCAGGCATTTTGTACCCAAAAGCTATGATTCACCTCACAAAAAATAACCCCAACCTCAGCACTTACTCCAAGTCTAAGCTAATGACAGCTGAGAAATCCCTGAGACTTGCATGCTCAGAAATTTTTTATCTGATCTAACCCTTCTAAATTGTTTATTCAGGATGTTACCTTGAGACAGTTTTCTCTGAGATACACCTATCTAAGTGTTGCCAGCTTTTTGAGCAATCTCGTAAAAGCTGGGGAAGCTGCTGTATAATCTCTGTTTTGAGAATTGATCAATTATTTAGTCACCTTAGCCTTGACATAAAAGGCTAATTTATTGCAGTCATTTTTTAAAATCCCTACCTTGATCATATACTTGGTGTAGACAGAGAAAATTACGACCTGCCCATCAACATACTTTTTATTCTCATCTGGTTTGTCTACTGTTTGTACTTTTTCCTCTGCATTTTACTACCTCTTGTTCTTTCCAATTCTCCTCTCTCTTTATGGTTCTTGTTCTTTTTTTTCCCCTGCCTCTCTAATATTTGTTTATTTTATCTGCAGACCTAAATAATTCTACATAGTCAGTATATCCTCTTCTCTTCTCTTCTCTTCTCTTCTCTTCTCTTCTCTTCTCTTCTCTTCTCTTCTCTTCTCTTCTCTTCTCTTCATTCTCTGAAGTTTTTACTATATTTTTTCTCAACTGTCCTCTCCTTGAATCCTCCTCTAATATTTGGTACTGAAACTCGTGGGGTAGTCCAAAAACAATATAAAAAAGCAGACTCTTGATTACAATCAGTAAGCCTCATTAGGGTCAGGGAGCCTTTTCCTATCAGATGTTTTATTTCCTTCTTGATATCTGTTAGATGCTTTAAAATCTTATTTCCTTCTTGATACTTCCCTTTTATTGTCTTAAAAAAACCCGTGGAATAGCTGTAGAAAAAATTAAATGCCATTAAATAATATGAAAGAATAAGATAATTTGTAAAGTGCCACAAGCTGGACTGCTTCCTAGATGTTCTCCAGATTCCAGACTCTCCTTTTCTTCTTTTAAGGTGTGAAGAAGACATCAACGAGTGTGAAAGAGAAGAATGTGAAAACGGTGGCTCCTGTGTCAACATCTTTGGTTCATTTCTGTGTAACTGCACCCCTGGCTATGTGGGTCAATACTGTGGTCTTCGCCCTGTGGTGGTTCCCAATATACAAGCTGGGCATTCCTACGTTGGCAAGGAGGAGCTGATAGGAATAGCCGTGGTCCTGTTTGTCATATTTGTGTTAATCGTTCTTTTCATCATTTTTCGCAAGAAAGTTTTCAGGAAGAACTATTCCCGCAACAACATCACGCTTGTACAGGATCCAGCCACTGCAGCCCTACTCAACAAGAGCAATGGCATCCAATTCAAGAACATCAGGAACAGTGGAGACAGCAGAAACATCTACCAAGAGGTTGGGCCTCCCCAGGTGCCAGTGAGGCCGATGGCCTATACCCCGTGCTTCCAGAGTGACTCACGGAATAACCTGGACAAGATAGTGGATGGGCTTGGTGTGGAGCACCAGGAGATGACAACGTTTCATCCTGAGTCCCCTCGAATACTGACAGCCAGGAGGGGGGTGGTGGTGTGCAGTGTAGCTCCAAACTTGCCTGCTGTGTCTCCGTGTCGCTCCGACTGTGACTCCATCAGGAAGAGCACGTGGGATGCTGGGACAGAAAGTAAGTAGCACTGTGTGCCGGTCTCGTTCTTCCCTGCCATCGGTAAGGGTTGCCTTCAGGGTGCAGCAGGTACAGCAGCACAGGTACTCTTAATGCTCCAGCCTAATACATGTGAATTGTTACATTTCTCCAAGAAGTGACCTGGTTTAATTTTGAAAAGTTATAATTAAACCAGGCATGCAAGACCTCTACTTCTATGCATTAAGTATGACTAAATGCATTTATTTCACTTGTTTGGAAAGCACATATGAGTAAGTGCTCTAAGCATTTTTCAAGTGATACAATGCAATCATCTTTCTATTGGAAAAACAATTTGGGGCAGAATTCTCAAATATAATTTCTGCTAGGTTCAGGCTGTTTGTTTCCCAAGGGAGTTAAAAACACTTAAACCTTCTGCAAGAAGCAATCCTGTTTTGCATCTGGGACAAATGAACTAATATTCCCTACGTTCAGTGTCTGTGAAGTGAAGCAGAAAATCACGTATTGCTTGAAATATGAGATCACTTTTTCAGGGCTTTGCATTCCCCTCCACATTCAGTATCAGAATCATCACAGAATTTTCAATCCCCACACTTACCCTATTTGTGCTCTGATGGTTTCTCACCTGATAACACAGTTCTCCCTCCATTCCTGAATGAGTTGCTGGAGATGCAGCAAACTTCTCATCCTCTGTCATGGCAGGGAATACCAGTTTTCTGGGACACAGTTAAGGCCCTACATCATCTACCCTTGCAACTCAGAACATGTCATATGGACTGGGAGATGTTGGCTTCACCATATATGATTTTTTTTTAAAGGTGTTTTCTCTTATTAGGAGTTTTTCCTAATGCATCTTCCAGTACGTGTTGGACAGGGCTTACAAGAAGGCTGGAGAGGGACATTTCACAAGGGCCTGTAGTGATGAATGGCCTTAAGCTGAAGAAGGGTAGGTTTAGATTAGCTATTAGGAAAAAAATCTTTACTGTGAGGGTGGTGAGGCACTGGCACAGGTTGCCCAGAGAACGGGTGGATGCCCCATCCCTGGAAGTGTTCAGGTTGGATGGGACTCTGAGCAACCTGGTGTAGTGAAAGGTTCCCTGCCATGGCAGGGAAATTGGAACCAAATTTTTTCTGAAGTCCCTTCCAGCTCAAACTGTTCTATGATTCTATGATCTTCAACCCTATTGCAACACAGGTTTAGCCAAAACTGTCACATAAAACTACACAGTCCAGAAACTACATAGTCCTGCAGTTGAAACCAACAGGAACTGAGGAATAGAGGGAGAAACCTGGTGCTGCCTTTCGGGAGGCTGCACCAAGATGGGGGTCAGCTTCTTCTCCTGCCCAACTGGCAACAGGTTAAGAGGACAGCATCATGCTGTGCCAGTGGAGGTTCAGGATGGACATCAGGAAGAATTTTTGCATAAGCCTTGGAATGGGCTACCCAGGGAGGTGATGAAGTCACCATCCTTGGAAGTGTTCAAGAAATGGTTTGGCATGGCACTTAGTGCTATGGTTTAGTTCGCATAGTGATGTTCAGTTAAAGGTTGGGCTCAGTAATCTTGGAGGTCGTTTCCAAACTTACGGAGTTTCTGATTCTGTACCTGTGCCCTGATCGGCACATTTTCATCTAAGGCAGCACACTGGCTAAGGTCTTGTAGTGAAAAATTGAATTAATTTTCATTTATTTGGGCTGTATTTCAGAGTTGTGTTTTGTCTGACCTTTTAAACCTTTAAATACTGTTATGCTGATTGAAAGCATCAGCACACCAGCTCCCACACATGCTCTGCTCTGTTTTCTCCTGGGTGTTTGTGCCACACGCACTGCTGGTACCAGTATGAGTTTCTGCACACCATGAGGCCATGCCAGGGAGACAGACCTCAGCTGTCAAGGAGTGGGAAGCAATGCAGCTTCATTACTGCAGCACTCACTCCATCAGCTCCATACCCTGCTGCTCAGCAGGAGCAAACCTTACTGTATGGAGGTGTGCCGTGCTGGGGAGAAATACCTACAGCTGGCAGGTAGAGAGCTGCACTTCCATGTTGGTAGCAGCTGAGTTTCTTCATTTGTAGTTGGCTTAGTGCTTAGTGGAGGATAACTTTTTGTGTTCCTGATTATTGCTCATATAATGTGTAGTTGAATGTGTTTATTCATATGTGTTTAATTCAGGAGAGTTTATACCATAGGTTGCAGTTACATTTCTAAACAGTAGAGTTGTGAAGACTGAATGTCCCTGATGAAAAGCAATGTAAATTGAAGCATAATTTATTATGTCAGTGATGGAGCTATTAAAATCTTATCCAAGGGCCACTGATATGAATAACAAGATGCACAATAACTTTACTGAGCATTGAATGAGCCCTTAATGAGGCTCTCAAATTAGAAAATAAACAGTAAAGATAAATGTAACTGTAATTTCTGGTATAAGCTGTTTATACCACATTCTTTAAGTCATCATTTTCTTTGCTGTTAAGACTATATGTCATCTAAAAAGGCAATATTGAATACAGGTGTTTCTTCCTTGATTACAGTGTTGTCAGCCACTTGAAAAAAACTTTGGGCTTCAAACACTTCAAATTCTAGGTGTCTTCACCAACTGCCTTCTTGATGACTAGGTCATATCCTCTGTGCAAAGGAAATAATTTTATTTTGACTAAAATAATAGAAGGCAGGATTTAAATGTGTCCATGGTATAAATAGATAAATGCGCATACCTAGAGAGTACCATTTTGCTTTGTTTTTGCTGTCAATGAAGGTAAAGGGGTTGATGACGCTGAAGAAGTGACCTGTTTTTCAGGAAGTAATAAAGGCAGCAACTCTGAAGTACAATCCCTCAGCTCCTTCCAGTCTGATTCCGGTGATGATAATGGTAAGAAATGATTTCATCTTTATTATTCAGGGGGGGAAAGCTATTTATCTCTCTTCCTAAAATTATTTAAAAATTTATGAGACATCTTGAAACCCTTTAATGATGCTGAAAGTAAGAAAGTCATGGGTTCAAACCCTCACTTTGTGTTCCACTTACAAAATTAGAGGAACGTAATAAAAATCTTGATGCTTGGGGCTCTTGTATCAGGACCAAGCTTTACAGGGAATTAGACGTATGATACAGTAGAGTCACACTGCCAAGATGTAAGTTGACTAATAGGTCACAAGTGAAACTGTAGAATTTATATAATTTTCCTTCTTGGAAGAGCATGACTTTCATGTTTCCCCAGTCATATGAAAGGGATTTCTGTGCTTTTGGCCAGGTCTCATTCATGGTCCGAACAAAACTCTGCTGGTGCTCAGCTGCAACAATGAGCAGCTGAACCAGTCCCCAGTGGCTTCTCCCTGGCAATCATGGCTCAGCAAACAATACAGCACCATTAAATCCTTGTTCGGTGCATACTGAGTGCCTGCCTCTCATGTCCTGCATCATTATCTCAGTGGGTGACATGGGCAGAGCCTTAAACAGCCCACAAAGAGGCCCACAAAGTCAGAGGAAACCTTTGTTCCTGCAGCCCATGTATGTTGCGTCATGGGTCTGAGAAAAGTCAAGATGTTTCTACTGGGGAGAGATGGTGAATGTCAAGGAAGCCTTATTCAGACAAACAGAAAAAGAGTAGCACAAAGAAATTGTACTTGGTTACCTCAGCCACCAGTTAATGAACTGTCTGGAGACTCAGTTCCTCAGTCAGTCATACAGCTGTTCTCTAGGAACTCTGAAATGCTGGAAAAAGCACTTATAGCAAAGTACACTTGCAGTTCCTTTGGTTCCACTGTGGCTGAAGCATTAAAATTATTTTTGTTAGGCTTCTCAATGCTTTTCTGCCCCTGAACCAAAAAAAACCCTTTGGTTTTTTTTAGAGTAAGTATTATTTTAATGATATATATATTTACAATATAGTTACCTTTGGGATAATTATTCAAGTGGTCATTTATTGTACATTGTTACTTTTTATATCTCCCAAATTCTAATTGGACATTTCAAACTCCTGATCCTGTCTCCATTGAAATCAGTGACACGGTACCCACAGAAGCTGGACTGGACCTTCTGTGCCCACTCATTTTGTGAAAGCTGGATTTAAAATATGACCTTTAGAGATAACATTTCTAGTTCAGCATTCAAACAAAGCCATATCTTCGGGGAGAATGAGAGAAACTTAAATCGTATGAGTCATTTGCAGATATCGATGCAAGACCACACGCTCTGGTTTGCTTGAAGCAGCAGGGAAGGTTTGCAGTGAAAGAGCCTAAAAGGCAAAGTCACACATAAGTAAGCATATACATACTCACATGCCTGTACTTAAAGGCTAATGGATATCCCTCCTGAAGCCATAAATCCTTGCTTTTCTTGTCATTTTAATTCTTTGTACTTCACATACCTGCAAAAATTGGAAAGTTGTCACTGAAACCACAACAAATGCAGTTCAGCATCCACGCTCTTTGGGGAGACAGGACAGTGGCTCCTTCTTCAAAGCCGTTCCTCCCAAGCCAAGAGCAATGCTGCTGGGTTCTCGGGCTAGCAGAGGGGACAGGCTTGTGTCACACAGATGTACAGATGGCTGTGCTGACACTGACTTGTGAAACTGGGCAGCAGCATCTGACTGGGGAAACCTATCTTGCAGCAGTGGAGCACTGGGATGAATCCCGTGGAAGGTGCAGACACCCCTGTGCTCTTCAGGTTGTATCAGGTGCAGGCAGCCTCCACTCAACCATCCCCAGGGCTCTTGGACCCTTCTTTTGCTGGGTCAGTAGGGCTTGTCTGACCATGTAAACTCACATGGAGAGAGTTTTTGAAGCTACTTTTTTTTTCCCCACCTTATTTGTCCTGCATTTAAATTGCTCGGCCTCCCACTAGTCTTACTGTGAGTAGTTAGGAGTAATTTTTGTAGTCCAAAAGCAAAAATCTGAGCAATTCTGTATTTGAGCATTGACTTGCACTCGGCTGTCTGGGGTGGGGTTCCCTCCTTTCTGTGAACATGCTCTGCACAGCTCACACCAGAGCCAGCCCTTAGTTGCAAAGAAAACTGTCCTGGCCCTGGTTTTTGACCTTCTGTTTTTCACTCTCAGTTTTTGTCCTCTAAGAGTTTCCAGCTGCCCTCCATCTTTTTTCCCAGCCATGCAGCACTAATTGCATGGAGTCCCTTATTTTTCTATAATGTTTATTATGCATTAGCCAGTACAAGTCCCCTTTCTATAATTACCAATGCTGTTGATGGCATAAATATGCTGATCATACACACAGAACATGGGTCCTTTGGTTTATCAAGGCTCTTTTTGTTAAGCCCTCACAAAAACTGAGGAAATTGGATGATATCCCTGATCCCATGCCCAAAATTTAGCAAAGATGTGAAAATACTCAACATATGTCTGCACTGTTAACACATTTCTTGTGACCTCTTAGTCTGTTGGCTGTGTGAAACAAAAAAAGTATGTTTTGCCCCACATTTCTGGTCCCCTTCTCAGCCTGCTCCAAAGCAATTGGTTTTCTCATAACTAAAGACAAAGGAAAGGGGACGAATCCAGTGCCCACTTGTCCAGAGCTTCCCCTTTGGTTTTGGTGGGTTTTATTTCATGTCCTCAGAGGCGGGGGTGTTAGGTTGTGCAAAATGCAGATCATCTAGAGGCCTCCACACTAAACAACTTCACCACCTATATTAATTATTTCAAGGGAAAACTATGTTTTGGTAGAACACCTGCAGAGAACACACAAAAGCATTTGTGAAATTGTTCTGCCAAACACAGGTTAAAATTTGAACCACAGGTACATGGATGTGTCCTCCTAATTATAGCTGTGCTGCTTCACCTCCCTGAGGTATTACACGGCATGGCACAGACAGTGAATAAGTAAAATATTCCTCTTAGGAAATAGATGGAGCTTAACACCGTTTCTGATGGTGTGATGGTCTAAAAGATAATGATCCTTGGAGCACATGGCTGGAGACCATCTCTGGAGACCTCTAAGCAAAAATGAATTAGAAATTAGTGTCAGGTAGACAAGATACTGCTTTGGTTAATTGAATCAGCTGACCAGTCTGCTTGAATTTACAAGGTGATGCACATCATCCCATAAGCCTTTCTGGAAATGCTAGTTTGGAATTTATCACCACTCTAAAGATATATGGGATTATCTGAAATGAAATGTCCTGCAACCCACTGCATAAATCATGCATTGGTCAGCAATCTTTTTTTTTTTTTTTCAATGTCAGTTCTGTCTTTTGAGAGAATGTATTGTGGTAACATACGATGTGTGTTTTAAATACTAACCTGAAGCTGTCCTTCCCCTCCCTTTATTTTCTGCTTTCCCTCCCCTGCAAGCTTCCATAGTGACTGTCATACAGCTTGTCAACAATGTAGTTGACACTATAGAAAATGAAGGTATTTAATTTTTTTTCTTTCTTGTTATACAACAATGCTTCCTATTTTCATTGTGAAACATTCCAGCAGAACCTCACTAATCTACACTGACCAGCAATCCTGTGGCAGGGATTGGGTTTTGCAGATCAGCATGTTCACCAGCAAACATGAAAATGCCAGAGGACTGTACCACAAAATATCTGTGGGTAACTGGAGGTGGTAGAAAAGGTGTCAAGACTTCATCCTCTTCTGTTCAAGTCAATGTTTCTGCTTGTTTATTCTCATTGTCTTCAGAGAAATTAATAGACTGATAATGGAGCCATATCATTGAGCTTATCCTGGCTGCAGAGACTGGGAAACAGAAGGTGACACAGGAAGTGTGTAAAGTATCCCAAGCTGCAGCAGAGCTGGGTTATGTACTCCAGTGGTATCGCACGGAGAGGAGCACAGCGGTGCTTGGCTGGTGGCTGGTTTCCCCCAGGTACCCCTGCCAAACAGCAGATGCTTGGGCACAGCGCCATGGATGCCGTGACTCTCCCATGGGGTTGATGTGCCCATGGAATAGAGCATGGCAACGTGCTCCAAGGACCCAACAGTCACCTCTTCCACTGACCTCCTGGGTAACCTCAGGCATATCATGTTATAAGTGAACCTGTAATGCGGGGATATCACTATTTTCTTTTTTCCATAAAGCACTGAGGAAATGTCGTGTTACCATAGATAAACATTCCTTCTATTTATTTTACAACATTTTTCCTACCCTTGGGCAAATGTCAACTCAACGTCAACTCAGGTTATCCACAAGTCAAAAATTTCCTCTGTCCTTAGCAAATTTAAGACAGATTTTACATACTTCAGCTTATCTGGTCTTCATAATGCTTAAAGATGATTAAATAAATTATTTTTGTCAAACTACTGATTTTTTTCTTGAGCCAGTGTCACAGTAATTTTGATAAACACTTTTACTCCTAGCTAGTTCTGCCACTTGAGTGTTTGTCCATAGTACATTTATTGATTTCCTGAAGTGTAAGAGTGCCATTCTTCTCACTATCAAAACAAATTAACTAGCCAAGGTTATTCAAGAGAAAGTCCCACTGAAAAACATTAAAAAAAACCTTAAAAAGAAACCACAGGCACTGAGAATGACCTTGCCTTCCTAAGGGAAAGCATAAGCAAACACACTGGCTCATTATCATCCTTTACAGGTCAGAAAAAGCCAGTCTGGCAGCAGTTTCAAGAGACTGTCATAGAAAATTCTTTGCCCACTTCCTAGTTCCTTATATGAGACTTAGGATTCTTACTCTGCAGCAGAGCTGGTGGAAGCCACACTGGAGGTCTGGGCAGAATCACTGCCACAGAGTCATGAGAGGATGGGGCTCCTGCCCCAGGGACCTGCCTGGGGTTGTGCAGGTCAGCAGATTAGTGAGGTTCTCCTGGATCCTGATCCAGACAACTCAGAGGGCCCTGATGCATCTCTGGTGCAATGCCATCACACTGACCCAAACACAGCAAAATCCACTGTACAAAGAAGAGAGAAGTGCAGAAAAGAGGTTAGGGCCGGTTCAGACACTGCTGCTAAACCTGCAGTAGCCCCAGCCCTCCTCACTCCAGGACACGGCAGAGCAGGTGGAGAGCTCCCGCCTGGCTATTGAGCTAAGGAAGAAATCACCATCACCACGTGCATCGCGTGGTGATGAGCAAGGGCAAGTGTGGTCTTAGTAGGTGAAGGGCTGTAGAAGTCGTCTCTGCCCAGAGGGTATGAGCTGTGATGCCATAAAGGTCTATTTCTGCTGCCAGACCTCCTCCAGCAATGTCATCCAGAGACTTTGCCCGATGACTTCTTGCATGAAGCCCGGTAACATGCGGCTGAACAAGAGCGTATCCATCTAGAAAACGCTGCAGCTTATTCCCTGCTCTTGTCTCACATAAAACCTCTTTCCTTGCTCTCTCCCCCACCCCTGCACCCTCTCCATACTGGAATGCCTCCCTCCCCACCGGCTAGCATGGCAGTGCAGGTGGGAGGTGGGTGTGGGGTTGTGGAGCATCGTAGCTGATAGCCCCATTAAATGGCTTTGTATTCTATTCTATTCAGGTTCTTATACCGTGCCCATCACCATGGTATCTGAGCCCAGGTGGGCCCAGATTTGTTTGAACCGGCCCTGAGAATGGTAGATTCTTATTTTTCTGTTTCAAAGTGAACAAGTGAGAGAAAAATGTACTTTGCAATTATAAACCATGTAGATGGTTAATAGCCCTTTTTTGTGTTAAGAATTACAGCTCTAATGTAATTCTGTATCTGTTCAGTGAGGGTAAATAATTAAGATATGATAGAAAAGGAATATAATACACGACATAAACATTTCTTTATGTATGTCTGCATTTGACAGGCAAGCTTATCTTGTACGTTAAAATAAAGAAAATTAAAAATCCTACTGACATCAAGGCAGCTATACTTTAGAAATATGCATGCAGAGTTTTGTATTTTCACGTGTAATACAATGCTGGTGACAAGCTCTGAGTTACCAGTTTTTGCTTTTCACTTTGTATCTGACAGTGTCTGTTATGGATCAAGGACAGAACTACAACAGAGGTGATTTTTCTGGGACACCTTCGGACTGGGCTGGGGTGGGCAGAGCACTGACTTGATCTGTTCGTTTTTTTTCTTGAGCTGCATCACATGTACTCTTTTGTTTGAATTCTCTTGGGTTCAAAAGCTGCATGAGAACGGTCAGCCACTTCTTTTGTTTCAAAATTCAGTTTTCAGTCAATCAGATTATTTGCTTGCACACTTTCTTTCTTGAAGTCATTAGAGGTGGAAGGGGAGATGCCATAAGCATGCATTTAAAGATTTTTTTCAAATAACTATGAAAAGCAGTAATTGAGATATTTTGATTTCTTGGACTCGTAATTTCTAATACAACCTGGTAGCATCTTAAAAAGCAAAATGTCTGAGAGTGGCAGTGTTTTGTTTCTTTGCTTGTTTGCATTAGCATCGTAATGCAATTTATCCTCCTCCTCTACCCTTCTGGTCAGAGCATGGCTGACCTGTGTCCGTGGCCTGTGGCGCATGCCGTGATTTGAATGTGCTGTGAGGACTCAGGCGAGTGCATGCAGGACACCCTGCTCTCCTGCCTGGTCTCTTCCTAACAGAGCGCTGTGCTTCTCTTCCCTGCTGCAGCGTATCATTGGGATACCTCTGACTGGATGCCAAGCGCTCGCTTGTCCGACATCGAGGAAGTGCCCAATTTTGAGACGACAGAAGGAGGCTCGGCTCATCACGGCAGTACCAGAGAACTGGAAACAGATTACTACCTTGGTGGCTACGACATCGACAGCGACTACCCTCCCCCTCACGAAGAGGAGTTTTTGAGCCAGGACCAGTTACCCCCTCCTCTTCCAGAGGATTACCCAGACCAGTATGAAACCCTCCCACCCTCACAGCCGGTCTCAATGGCAAGTACTCTCAGCCCTGACTGCAGGAGACGGCCGCACTTCCACCCGAGCCAATACCTCCCTCCTCACCAGTTCCCCAATGAGACGGACACCACGGGATCTCAAACTGGGAACGAATTTAGTACTTTTGCTGTTGGCCCAAGCCAGAACACAGAAAATGTTAGTGCAGGTAAGATGCCCTTATCCTTGCACAACTCTCTAGACGCCTCCTCCTCTGACGTCTCAGCCGGCTGCGGCTTTGATGACTCCGAAGTAGCCATGAGTGACTTTGAAAGCATGGAGGAACTCAACCTAGAAAATGTTCACATTCCATTTGTGGAGACTCAGCATCAGACACAAGTGTAAAGGAAGCTCCTTTCTTCTTCCTCCTCCTCTTCTTTTTTTAATTTTGTCATCTGGTCCAATTAATAGTATAAATATTGAGAAGAAATTTTGCTGAAGGTGTATCTATATATATTGGGCAAAGAAAAGTACAGTATAACCCATTATTAACTTGTTCAGAAATGATACTGTATGTGCAGACAAGAAGAGACCAATTGTGTTAAGTATTATACATCACGAAATTGTTACAGACAATCTGGAGAGTGTGTACCTTCTATTTATTACCAAGAGTAAAACTCAGCTTTTGAGGCAGGGGGAAAAATAACTGCTAAATAATTTCTTTCTCTCTCATAAAGTTGGGTTGTTTTGGGGTTTTTTTTGGCATTGTGTTATTAAAAGTGTTACAGTGTTATGACCTCCCCACAGTATTAAGGAACTGGTATGGATCATTCTAGGATGCATTGTTGCATGAAATTTTATGTCAGCAAAGAGTGAAAGCTATTGATTGCTGCATGCAACACATCAGATGGCTAAAAAAAGCAACATTTACAAACTGACCTGTCAAAGACAACTGACCAGTTATTTGTCCATAAATATTTATCTATAGGTTTTTTTTTTACATAGCATTTCATTCTACTTTGTGTAGAGCAACAGACATACATACAGTTTATATTTACTCCAAATTGGCTTACTTTGGTTGTCATTTTTAAAACATGATGTCAGGCGCCTGTGCATAGCTTCGCCCATGAAGACTTCCCAAAATGTCGTAGTTTGGCTCAGCAGTGGTCTGGTGTTGCCCCAGCAGTGTATGCACAGCCTCACTTAACATGTATGCAATGTGATCAGGGATCTGAAAACATGGGGTAACCTACACAGCTGATCATTTTTTGGAAATTTCTTGCTTGGGCAATCTGCTCTTTAACAGCAGTCCTCATGCTGCAGTTACTGCTGAAAAATTAGTTGCAATTAAGTTACTTATAAGGCTGCTGTAACCTCACATCGTTAGTTCAACATCTTTTGGCAAGTGTCCATCCCTAGAGTTCACAGGATGAGTTCTCAGATTCTGTTGACTGACTCAGTCGGTGGAGCTGCATGGATGGACTGTGGCCAAAGGTCTGTCCATAGATTTTCCACTGGGTGCCTCATTTTGTAGCATGTGAGGACATCCAAAGGTTGTTTGCAGACTTCAGAATATTGTTGTGGAATGAAGAAAACCACAGCATCTCTATTTTTATACTTCCCCCAGCCTGATTGGAGTAAATGGTCATTCACACTGATTTGGCCTGAGCAATCAAGTGCAATCTGGAAATACTGGATTTTCACTCAATGTATTAAGCAGTTTATACACACCTGTTGCTCGGTGCTCTGAAAATGTTTTTACCACTGCATTTGACAGCGTCTGTGTACCTTACCTGTGAATGTGACTTTTTCTGCCTGCATTACTGCTGGGTTTTCATCCATTCCTTCCATGGCATAATTCTGTCATTCTGAAAAGCTATTGAATACCTTAATCATCATGATACATGAACAGATTCATTAGCAGGTTTCCTGTGCTGCTTTCTGCATCCTGTCCCTCGGTCAATCACCTAACTGGATAGTTTCAGCAGTTGTATGCCAGGGCATGCTCTTGACTTGCGTGTGTTTCACACGAAATTAAATCGTGTGCCATTTCTTGACATACAGGAAGGGTTTATTCAGAAATTTTCCCCAACACAAAGAAGCTATTAATAGAATGTAATTTAAACAATTGCAGCTCGTAACACTTTTAATAAAACAGGTTTTCTAGAATTCTTGGAGTAGGTACAGTGTATTGCTGCTGCCCCCCAATAGCTCATATAGCTGTGAAAGGTTGGTGTGGATATTTTTTTTGGGATGATGCAGCAATTCTTCGGTAGAAAACAGCTCATTATGCAGATACACAAATGAAATGAGTGAACTTTTAGAAAGAATGTACTGCACATACAAGTATTATCAAGTACTTGTCTGCAAATAGGTCCTGTCCATTGAATTTATGAATGTCACTTGGTCTTCTCAAAGTAAACATGCTTCTGTAATAGTGATATATTCTGAATGTGCTCATGGTGCGTTTCAAACCCTTTCCCCTGATATTATTCCTGTGTTTTTAAGAAGAAAAAAATACGGAAATTTGTATTGCGATTGCAAGGAACTGAGGGATTTGCCCGAAGGCCATAAAATGGTTTGGCAAGTCTAGAGGCACGGAAAGAGGATAACTTGTATTGTTCATGAAGTGTATGTTACAGGAAAGGAAATGCAATTAGATTGATGTCTCTTTAAGAGTTAGGAGCATCAGAGTTGGCAAAGCAATTCTGCAAATTTGGCTGCACTTTTAAAGCTTGTATGACCTTCTGAGAATGTGATGCTCTCTTAGCATTGGGCTGCAGTTTACATGAGGTTTGCTCCTACTCAGTTTTGGTTTGAGACATTTTTATACATTATGCAATTAATTCTGTTTGAGCCCCCAGCTACTTATTACGTGTATTTGTCACCTGTCTCCTGTAGTGAAAGTTCTTGCATAAGCCTGAGACACCAATATCAAACCTTTACTGGGACATATCAAAAGTGTCACAAGGGACAGCACGATGGGAGCCTAGTGATTGCCATACAAAAAAAAAAAAATCAATGTTTCTTACCAAGCTTGTTGCCTCAGTAATATATTGTTGGTAGTGAGTTTTACTAGTAAAATATACATAAATACAATGTATAGTACTTTTTCTGTTTGATGTTGTTGCCATTTCATTTCACTGAACGCCTACTTATTAAAGTGCTGTTGGGAAGGTGCCAAGGATCACCCATTCAGCCTTCTCTGTCCTATTCATGAATTCTATACCTCAATATCTCCTCCCCTCCAAATCCATCTTCAGATTCCCCTCTGTGAATATTGGTACTTCTGTGGCCTTTCTGGTTTTGTTCAGGCTCTTTTTGATAATGATAAGACCCAAATGCAGATCTAAAGGTGAAATACCTCTTAGGGAGTGATTCTCATATTAACATCTCTTGTTAAACCAAGCCATTTTATTTTCTTTTTAATTACCACTCCACACAAACAAGTCACAATCTCCTGACCTGGAACATAAGCACACATTTATAACATAATGTAAGAATTAATTCTATACCTCAATATCTCCTCCCCTCCAAATCCATCTTCAGATTCCCCTCTGTGAATATTGGTACTTCTGTGGCCTTTCTGGTTTTGTTCAGGCTCTTTTTGATAATGATAAGACCCAAATGCAGATCTAAAGGTGAAATACCTCTTAGGGAGTGATTCTCATATTAACATCTCTTGTTAAACCAAGCCATTTTATTTTCTTTTTAATTACCACTCCACACAAACAAGTCACAATCTCCTGACCTGGAACATAAGGACACATTTATAACATAATGTAAGAATTACTGTTCGTATTAGCACTTCCAATATATATTTCCTTTTTCTGCCGTGTGATGATTTTTGTATCACTGCTGCTGTCATTACCAGGTCCCTGGTTCTGCAAGAGCTACCCCTCACATCTCTGCTTATCCTGTATTTCAAACAACATCCCTGTAGATGGCTCCACTACACGGTATTTTCTCTCAGAATCATCTGTAGCAGATGATTTCATAGGCTTGATGGAGTTCTTTTTGAGTATCACTGGCGTATAACTTAGGATCAAGAAAGTTTTTGCTTTTTGGAAAGAAGCAGCAAAATAAAGAAGCAACTTGTTCAATGCAAATACACATTAATATCAGAAATCACGAACTTTGCCAGGGGTGTATGAGTCTAAGTAAAAGGGTGCTTGTTCTCTGCATTTTGAACAAGTTGAGAATGTCATGCACAGTGCCATCCTTTTTAATAACTCTGGCAATGGAAAGAGCCTTCCAGTAACTACAACACAATTTTTGCTACCAATACCACATTAATTGGCCTTGTGCAAAAGGAAAAATTAGGCTTATGTACCTTTCTTAAGTATGTTAATTATTTTGCCTTTGTATTATAAACATTCAGGAAAAAAGGGAAAAAAAACCCCACAAAACTATAGATACTGGATGTAGTTCCTGTCCTTGACCAGTATCTTAAAGCAGAGTAAAGGGCCAAATGTGACACCATGAAGCTGCAGAATCAGTTCCCTCCCTTGAGAGAAAATGGACAATCCCACTAGAAGACCACCATAAAGTTGCCTTCCTCTAGGACCCTCCTATAGGATACAGCATATGAAGGCAACCAGGAGGACTTTGGAATGCAGAGATTCACTACAGAACTGTGATTTCCTATCATTAAAGCTGTTTTCCTAAAGCTCAGTGACATCTTTGATCCTGAACTATGCCATGGGTTTCTTTAATCTATAGTTCCAGTAAACAGCTGGAAGGAGTCAAAGGCTTCTCACTGCCACTGATTTCCTGAATCTGAAATTTGTGTGCTCCGTCTGTCAAGAAGGCTCTGCCCCTCTGCATGTCCCACAAAGAATGCAAGTTTTGGTCTTTGGAATTTTTTCTCCCATTCTCTAAATTCTCCAGTGTAGTCTGAAAGAGTGAGAGCCTTGATGTATCAGTACCCTCTCTAGTCAGAAACTCAGTGCAGCTGCAGCACAGTGAATAAAAGCATGTCATGAAATGCTGATCAGTGGGGAGGCAGCAGCCTGTTGTCTCTGTGAGTCAGGCAGGTGAGAAATTTTGAGAAGATGACATAAAAGTTGTTCCGCTTGACTCCAATAAATTCCATCATAAAAAAAAATGTGGGCTGGACAGGACAAATGGCTAAGAACACACTTAACTCCTCATCGAGCTCCTGCTTGAAAAAGCTAAATGGATGCTATAGTAAGTATATCCTTAACAGTGAATAATAACTGCATTCATGGGAGAGGGAATTGAAGGCGCCCTGGACCAGTTCTGCTAAGCTTCATTTGAAAAGGAAGCATCCTTAATAATGGAGGAAGCCAGCTCTTCAGAACCAGTATGAAAGTACATCTGTGCTTTGTAGATAATGTTCGGAGCTATTCACTCAGTCATAATGGGCATTTCATTGGTTTCCAACAAGAGAGTTACTTCAGCTTCATTCCCTGATGGTTTACCATCATTTACCATGTGGTAAAAACTGTGCTTTTTGCCTGTTTGCATCTCTGTTCCTCTCAATACGCCAAACTGTGATTTGAGCCTTAGAAATTTAGACCATTGCCCATTACCCATGGTTTTTAGCCTGTGTTTCATGAACTTGACATTTAACATCTCCATTATCAGAAGGGCCATTCAGTTAGTAAATTAGCTGCATCATTCAAGGGATGGGCGGATGGGGAGGAAATGAAATTAAATTCATTTCTTTATGTAATAATGAAAAGCAATAATTGCAAATATGTCGTATTACACAAAGGCCATAAGTAATCTTTACCAGTGTTAAGAGTGCACTTGAACTGTATTGTGGAAAGAGATTGGAGCCCTCAGAACTGTAGCATTCTTTTGTCATAGGAATACCTGAAACACTATTAATCAGCAATGCAATGAGCCCATACTGCCACTTTTCAGGAGATGACAAAGATGTTTAGGAGTGAAAGCAGTTCTCTTTAAAGCACTGTATTGGAAAAGATTGTCTTGTAAATTTTACCTGTCTCAAGCAGGCTGGTTTGTAAAAGATGTATGTTTTGGTGTTTAAAAAGAAGTTTATAAAATAATGTATATAATGGTTTCAAATTACCAGGCTTTTGTAGATATTTGATGCCAATCAGGTTGCTTTAATTTCTTTTGTTTGTTTGTTTGTTTGTTTGTTTCATATAATTCTAAAGAGTCATCCAAGTTGGTTTAAACTTCTAAGATAACAGAAAAAAAGGAAAACAAAAACATTTTAGATCTGAAAACTTTTTAATCATTTCAAAATGTACTGTAACTTTCCTTTGGGTTCAGCTCCTTTTGTTTAACTTCTTTCTTGGTTCTAAGATTTTTTTATTGACTTTTTTAAATGAATGTGTTTTGCACAAAAAACCTAGAGATATGATTTTTATTCCATTTCAAGTAGATATTAAGAAATGTCATTTTTCCAATGACAACAAATTCAACCTTATGCAAAAGGGAAGGTTTATCACCTTGAGTGGGTATAGTTCTTCAACTGAAAACTAATTGTTCCTTCATAATTGCTGTTGGCAGTATTGTCTTGTGTTCTTTTGCTATAAAAACAAAACAACAAAAAAAAAGTGTACAGGTTTGTAACTGCCAAAATTTGCTAAAGTTGATGGTTAAAACAAGTTTTCCAAGTAAACAAAAAGAAAAGCCCAGCCGTGTTGACTGCTTCTTGATTTTTCTCCTACTTTCAAAGGAGGGAACAAGACACACCAGTTATTCAAAGAATGTAGCATTTCATTGCCTCTCCGTGTTGCAGAAAATACTACTTTTTTGGACTCTTTAAATTAATTTCATTATTACATGGAAATTCCTCCTTAGGGGCCCCTACTTGCACTGTAGATCACTCTTGCCAAGAGTTGCTTAGCTGATGTGTGTGAGCTAAGGCTACAATTAAATTAAATAATCCCTGATTAAATCCATATCGTCAAAGAATGCAAAAGGCACCAATGCATTGTGTAGCCATCTAGACAATGAGCTCCATCAAGGGAGACAATTTCAGGGGACAATCCAGCTGTCCTGTGCTAGTTGCTGAGTGGGGATACAAGGAGTGGGTGTGTAAAGCAGCATCCCACTCCACAATGTGCCTGCCGCGGGCATCTCTATGCTCCAGCATCACAGCACTGGCAGGTGGGACCAGCTGGGACAAGTTCAAGGTTATGTGTGTTAGCACTGCCCCTGGAAAGAGATGTCATTGTGCTGGGCCTGATGCTCAGTCTGGCTGGGGGTTACACTCAGGGATGCCCCATTTATCCCCCCTTCATCACACCTGTCCAGCTCCACAGCCCAGGCTCCCCTAGCTGGACTGGACTGAAGCGTGGCTTCAGAAGCTCAGTGTAGGAAGAAGTGGAGATGGTCCATCCTGAGCTCTTTGAACACCCTGCCTTGACACAGCCAGGAGCACCCCTCATGCTGCTGGGGAGGAGGCATGCTGCCTGCAGTGTGTGCCCCATTAGAGCAAGGACTCAGAGCAGTGTTTCAATCACCACCAGTCAGCACACAAATACCCCTTCTCAGCAATCTTGAAACAGAAGTTTAAGCTATGGAAGGGAAAAACACCAAGTCAACATTGGAAGTGTCTCTTCCCTCAAGAATACCTTTTTCTTTTTTTCCTAGCATAGATGACTACCTTATTTTAGCCAGTTTCCTATTTAATTTTCTGTTTCTATTTCTGCTTGTAGAGGAGCTCTTTTCCACCATTACCAATAGATCTTGACCCAATCTCAGGGAAATACTTGTGGCAGCAGTAGTATCCTGGGAGTTCAGCAAGGCTCACTGTTAGAGTGAGATGGAGTGCAGAGCATTATAAGAGAAAGTGGGTATAGTTCAGAGAACATTCGTGATGTAAAATTCTTTCTTCAGTTTAATGTTCAAAGCTCGAGATACGAAATGACATCAGTTTTTGACATCATTTCTGTTAGGATGAAAAAGATAAGAATTGAGATGGCAAACAGGTCAAAATGCACCTAAGTGTTATGTCAAAATGGAACCAGCACCACTTACTGTCCCCTTAGCATCAACCAAAACGAAGTTATTTCTTCCTTCCATGTGTTTTGGTAGCAGGTTTTGTAAACATGCAGCGTACCCCATCCGTGACGGTGGAACCCCCTCCAGTGCTGCTGCTGCATGGAGTCACACAGCACCAGAAGCCTTTGTGGTCTAAAAACTGAGGGGGGAACACCTCATGAGAAAGTACGAAAAGGAACAGACGCTAAAATGACAGCTCTAGTGATTTCAGTGGACCTGAGGTTTTTCACACAGATCCTTTTCCTTTATTTGCACAGAAACATCTGTAGTGCAAAACAATGTGAAAACCAGAGATGAGTGTCTGGCTGTGGCATTTGCAGCCCTTTAGAAAAACTTGGAGGGCTTCTGCAGTATTCTAGGGATCAGTCACCTGGACGTGAAGAAAAAGGAGACAATCCTTCCTGTCTGAGCTGTTACGAAGCATCTTCATCTTCAGATCAAAGACAGACTTTTCCCTGCTGGTAAAACCTTTCCTACTTGCAGTTTTTGTTCTGCCTACCCCCACCCTGTCATCTAGTGGGGGACAAAACATCAGTGCAATGACTGTGACTTCCTGTAATGTTCAAAGAAAGCAATTTAGAAACCCCCTACCTCTTCTCAGCCAGGAGTCATAGCCACAAAGAAGAAAGCATTTTCCAGAAGGCAGGTCAGCCTGTTCCAAGAAGGACTCCTGGCTGTGGAGAGAAATGCGTGGTTTCATAGGAGAACAGACAAGGAAATTGTAACAGCAGGTGAATGTCGAGTTCTTCCTCTCTTAATTTAACTTCTTCAGATGTATGTTCTCCCCAGTGGTACCAAGGGTCTTTCTGTGCATATATTTAGCTCATATTCCCATTTAAACTTGCTTTTCTAGGCTTACAGAGACTACTTAAATTTCTTCAGCACCTGAAACTATGCCCCTGGTTCTGATGTGGAGGAGATGTTATCCACTAGGGCTCCTTATAGGACTTAATGAGCCAGACACCTAAAGATGTGGTGACCAGCCATGGCGGGGAAACCCTACTGTGTCCCTTAGGCCACTGCCACAGAAGAAACTTCTACTGTCAGTGTTGAGGCACTGGCACAGGTTGCCCAGAGAAGCTGTGGCTGCCCCATCCCTGGAAGTGTCCAAGGCCTGGTTGGGCGGTGCTTGGAGCAACCTGGGATAGTGGAAGGTGTCCCCACCCATTACAGGGGGTTGGAACGAGATGATCTTTAAGGTCCCCTCTGACCCAAACCATTCTATGATTCTGTGATTCCATATTTCTTTATCAGGGAGGTACGGCCAGGGATGATCAAGTGCAAGCCAGTTAAGGGAGTCTTTATTCACAGGCATGTGGGTTGTAAGTCTGCCACTGCTTTCATGTGACTTCTAGCTCGCAGTACCTTTGGAATAATGTTCTGCAGCACACATAACCTGAGCTTCCAGGAGCCATTGGACAGCCACCAGCACCTCCCGCAGGAGATGGACTTTGAAAGCCAGGGTGAATCCTCGGAGCTCAGTGGACACTGCTGCTCTGAAGCTATTGCCCAGTGAAGACAGAAAGTACAGAGAAGCAGCTGCACAGAAGCCAGTTCCAGCTGTCCCACTTGGCTAGTTCTTGGCTTGCTCAGACATGTCACACATTGCCCTCCAGGGAAAAATGCTGCTGTAAACAGGCCAAGCAGAGAGAGCAGCTGCCTGCTGCAGCCTACTGAGCAGTTACATGGCAGTGTTTGTAAGGTCATTTATATGATAAATATATATTTCAAAAAATGAAAAGATAAACTATGAAGATAATTTTTTAAGTCACTTTAAGGCATTTATTTCAAATAACATAAAATTAAATGCATTAAGTGTTAATGATAGAAGGCGATTATATCTGTACAGAACAATGTGTGAGGATTCAAGCAGCATGAGTATTTAAGCCTTAATCCACACAAAAGGTGATATGCTGATTTTGTTAAGTCTGCTAGGTCGTTCCAGTTGTCTTCAGTAAATTCGGGGGTGTCCCTGAGAATGGGATGTTTGCAATCCAGCTGTTGGGGGATTACCACTGTCATAGTACAAGCAGGAAAGATTTCTCCTGAGAACTGTTTGCTAGGAAAACTTAAATATGCTACTTAAAGTTAGTTGTGAATTGATATGTTGCAAGGAGAAAAAGTTCCTGTCATTCTCCATCCTGCTAAAAGCAAAGTAGAGTTAACAGTTTCTGTGCAATTTAAGGTCAAAGATTAATACCTGGAGCACTGGAGCTGCTACCTGCAGAGCTTCCAGTGCAAAACTGTGCCCTGTGTTTACTTCCCAGCACAGACCAAAATACAACCACGGGGGGAGGATTTCTGTCATCAAGCCTCGGATATCTGCAGTGGCAGTGCTTCCCTCTGAGCCAGTCATCCTTGAATTCTTTATGTTCAGTGAAAAGATCTGGGATGTAAAGTCATCTAACCCAATGTTAATATCGACTTTAGGACACCTTCTGAGAGCAGATTATTTGTCTTCAATGACCACTAAGGATTCCAGATGATAATCATCCCACCCATGAACTTTTATTTGGATCCTATGGATTCTGCCTCCAGGGCATAATTTCCTATTGTTGTTTCACGTAATTGCTTTAATATTTAATTAAAATTTAATTACTTTAATATTTAATTCAATATAAATATTTAAAATTTACCCCTACGAGAGAGAGAGAGAGAGATAAGCAAACTGGAGAGAGGTCAGAAGAGAACCATTAAGAGGACCAGGGCTTGGAATATATGACATATGTTTAAGGGTTTCAACTTACCTTCTTCTGTGATTCTATCTATTTCTGTACTTTCTGTCCTAAGAAATAAAATGTTTTCTCTTCTATTGAAATTTTCCATTTCTACGTATAGATATTTGCTTTTCATTAATTATTGTAAATGTAAATCTCATTTAGTAGGTCTTCAGGAAAAATCACTTTATGTTATCCCTGCTTACTAGTTTTTAATAGTACTAATTAATTAATGCAAACCTCAAAACCATGTTACTCTACAGGGGGAAAAGAAGTTACTGCTGGAGCAAGAAGACAATGCTCTGATTAAGGCCTTTTTCCATTTCAAAGTTTTGCTAACACATGCTATCCTACTGTCTGTTTTTGAATGCACCCACACGTAGCCTGATGGGACCAGCAGCACTTGTGCTGTGCATCAGTGCAGCTGGTGAGGCAGGAGGAGACCTACTCAGCAGTCGGGATTTTAGCCAGGCTGACCAGAAACCCACTTTTCCTCCTTCCATCCCTTAAAAGCCTGAAAATGTTTAGGAATGTTGCTTTTTCCGCTGGTCTACAGGAGATGCAGGATTTCTTCAGCGCACAGCAGGGTCGGAGCAAGAGGTGCCAGGAGAGTGGCCGTGCTCTAAGATTGCAGGAAAATACAGCACTGTAGCTCTGCTGGGTGCCTGGCTTTGTCTGTGCTGAACAGCCCTCTTGTTTTGGAAAATGGGGTCATTTTTCCTAGGCCAGAGGTAAGGCTAGTGGATTTCTTTTGATTGTTATGTTCAGTGATGAATTTGAGCCATTTAAAGAAAATTGATTATGAGTAATAGCAAACTGAAAGAAGTTCAGAAGAACATAATAATTCCCCTTTAAAAGTACCCAAAGGCCTGGTGAGTTGGAGTGTTGAAGGCTGTGGTTTCGTCACCCTCTTCAAAGAAACTACAGCCTCTGACCCCCTGTCAGGTTGTTCCCTTGGGCTGGACGTAGGCAGGTGTGGGAGCAGCACTCCCCAAGTCCAGAGAACACGGAGACCTGCATTGCTCCGGCTGGTGGTACAAAACAGGCTGAACTGTTCAAAGCAGTCTCCACTTAGGGAATTTTATTTAATATAATTCAATTCTTTTTAACAATAACTGCTGATTATTCAGATAGCAAGGTAAGAAAAGACGAGAAAAACACAACAAATTGCACAAAAAGCTAAGGGAAAAGCTGTTTTACAAGATGCAGTCCCTCAGGGTTGTCCCTGCCCCTGTGTGAGTGGTCCAAGGCCACAATTCCTCAGAGGGGATCATATCCCAACATGAGTCACCACAGCTGCCGTCTCCTCGGGTGTACCTTCTCTGGCATGGATCGCCTCTTTCCAAGAGTATTTCCAGTCTTTGCCAACAACATGTCCTTCCACAAACTTCCTTACTGTCTCTCCTCATGCGTCTTAACCCTTGCAGCTGGTGCTTTTCCTTAAATACATTTGAGCATGATTTTTTTACCACCTGTGAGTTGGTATTGTGTCTCAGGGAACTACACTCAGAAATAGAGTAGTAGATAATGCTTAGAATAAGTGCTTTAAGTGCGATGGTAGGAGTTTGCTATATGGCTGAGAAGCAATCTTTGGCTGCGTAAGACTAATAGTAGGTAGGTGATATTTCCAGCTTTACTAAGACTCATTCAGATCACAAGAGGGAATGTTGAGGAGCTGGAAGGCATTCAGAAAATCTGCAAAACTGAAATAAGAGTTGAGATCCAAACTTTGCAGTGACTCTTACTTATTTAGCTATCAAAAGGTTGTTAAAAAATACTAGAGAAAACAAAGCTTTGTCTATCCCAGGCTAGTTCTGTAGCAAAGCAGGGAACTGACATCGAGAAATGTCTCACTTAGAGCTTGGATCGAGTGCCCATCACTGGACATCTTTAGATCACTCTGATCTTTAATCTGTCTGTTCTTAAACAGGCCTCCATCTGTATCTCTGAAAGATAAGCTGTTGTTCAGGTCGAAGTTACACCCAGGAAAGGTGTTTGGTCTGTGATAAACAAAAAGCCAGTCAATGCAGTCAAAATTAATTCCTTCTATGATTAAAAAAAAATTACTATTCATTTATAGAAGAAATTAAAAGTCTGAGAGATACAAAATTCCCCTTGGTGTTGAGCAGATCCTGTCTGGAAACCTCCCAGAGTATGTCTGCCTTGTGAGCACCATGGCAGCACTCCTGCCCTGGTCAGCCAGGTCTGCACCTCAACTTTGCTAGGAACCACTCAGGGAGAGGTGGGTGGTTTATAGGCACTAATCCATCATTTTCGATATTTATTTCTTATTTTACCACCTGCTTTTTTTCTTTCTTAAATCATATTTTTAATCAAGAGACAGTTTCATTTTATTGACTGCAATACCGAAAGCATGAGACTTCAACAATATTACTCCAGAACACTTTCTGAGGGAATTTAGCATTTGCAAAGGAATTACTCATCATACACTCTGTAGGAAGAAATAAATTCTCTTCCAAATTGCCAATGAAGGTGTTTTTAATTTTTCTTTTTCTCTTCCTTCTTTCTTGTTTGCTCTGATTTCAAGTGCCAGAGGTGTTTTTGACATTAGATCAGTGCTTTGACGTGGTTTCTTCACAGGGGACTAATTTTAGGGGACAATAGAGTTTATCATGCGAAGGAGAATTACTCATTGCTTAGAGAAACTAAGCAAAAGAGAAAACTTCAAATTGTCAAAAGCACTCACTAGAAACTCAAACTACAAATGTTTTAGATAACTGAAAGGGATCTTCCATGTTCCGGCAGAGATAGATTAGAAAGGATAATGGATACACTTTTGGCAGCACACAAATCAACATTTGTAGGGGCTTTCAGCTGGGTCATCAAACTAGAATATATGTGGTAGTGATACAACAATGACATCTTGAGATTTATTACAGGGAAAACCTTTGTGTCGGATGTTCCTGCTGCATCCCACAGGACTACTGTGGTAACTGCTGTGTGAGTGCTTAAAGACACTGTCACAGCCTCCCAGTCCTCAACAGCAGAAACCAGTGACTGAGTTCTGCATAGGGCTATAGCAAGTTAGGGACATATGTTTCGCTGAATTTCACTGCACCTCGAAGAACTCAGTGTTAATACAAGTTTTCAGGATTTGGAAGTAGATCGTTTAGCATGTGTCCTGATAAGCATTTGAAGGCTTGCAGATAATTCAGAGATACCCATCCTGGTTCTGTGATGAGAAAGTGAACCAAATCCAAAATGTGCAATTTAAGTTAATGCTCTATAATTGACTGACCTTTCAGCTCTCTTCCAGAAATGTTGTCAACACCCCTTTCCAGTTGGGAAGCAATGCATAGTAATTTAAAACTCTTACAAATGGTAGTCAAGTTCCTGGTATGTGATAGGCAACACTGAAATAATATACATTGATTTTATAATTTCAAACTTACCCAGTCAAAACATCTTTCATGAAATGTTGCACTGTTGGTTAGGTGCCTCAGTGGAAATTGAAAGTATCCTTCTCCCTACTGATTTAGGGCCCTTCTGAATTCTCCTCCATGTAATAGCATCACATCAAAGGCCGAAGATGAGCAAATTGTACTCCTACTTCTTCTTTCCTTATTTGTCAGGAAAGGTGCAAATCGCTGAGCAGTCATATTTTCCTACCCTCCTAGCTAGAGCACTGAGCAGCCTGACAGGCAAAGAGCAAGTCTCCACCAGCCAGGGGAGCAGCAAGGCAGAGGACATCTCTTCTGTCCAGCAGTCAGAAGATGTCTCTTCTGTCCATGCTTACTTGGCTCTTTTTGTTCTTGCTGTATCAATGTTCTTGTATCTTTTTTTTCCTGAAAGGCTGATCCTTGCATCAGTGTGTACTTGAATTGGTGTCCTTTTCTCTAACCTTTTCTTTCCTGTCACGATGAAGATGCAGCAGAATATATACACAAAGTAGAACAAGATGCATAGAAAAAGTAGCTCAGGGAACCACATTGAGGCTGTGTATAAAAAGGGAGCTTTAACTAAAATAAGGTTCAAGGAGAAAACAACAGTCAAGTTGAAGAAGCTGTTTTCTCTGCAGTGTTTTGTCTGGTTAGAGATTCTGGCCATGACCTGGGTGAGTCACAGTGGTGGGGGCTGCTCTGTACCAAGCAGGGTAGTGATGCTGGCGTTGGTGTGGGTCCAGTGCTCAAAGGGAAGTTGTCTCAGTGGCCAGCTGCCTGTATATGCCCTTTCCTTTGCCTCCCGATGCCTGGTTCCCACCCACATGCTTCCATCTGTGCTGGTCCCTCTAATGAACAGACTGCACCACCACCAATCGCAATGTCATTTCTGTTGCTCACACCAAGTGGATTCCTCTAGTCTTCAGACTCATGGTGTCAATTATAGCATGGCTTTCAGCCAGGGCAGGATCCCAGGACACCTGCTTTTGTCCTGCAAACTATTTTCAAAGCTAAGCTACTTTGATTGTCTGAGTGCAGAGAAGAGCAAATTGCCTGGGAGACGCTTCTCCAGACGTGATAAGATGGTGCTATCAGGAGCCAGCATGCCTGTGGTGACTGTGATAAGCAGAGGCATTCCTCCTCCCTGTGATCTTTTTGCCTGAGGAGATCATGTGGCTTGTTATTCCGGATGAAAATGTTGGATTATTTCCTAAAGCATGGGGCGGCAATGCCTCTGCCCTGCGAATGCAGTGCAGGCAAAAGCTGGATAACGCTGCAGTGGGGCTGATTATGGAACTGCCGCTGGCTCTACAGGCGCTTTTCATCTTCTGCCCTCTCCCAATTCCTGCCTGTAACATAAAAATTTTACTCCTCAAAGAAGTTACTGTAGTTTGGGTGGTTTTTAACTTTCTCTGGAAGCAGATTAGAGTGGCTAAAGCACCCCCCAGTGCCCACAGAAACTACCCCAATCCAAAGTGCAATGTGAGCAGTAAATAAGTGGCATTTGAAAACATAATTTGTGAATTCGGTTAGAATGCAATTGAATATCACACTGGAGAAGCGTGGCAGAAATGTTTATGCATGGCCACAACAGAAATCAAGGAACTTGGATGCCAGACCAACATGGGCTTCATAACTATACTGGTAGTGATTTCCTGAAAACCTATAAACATTTTGCACACATGGGCTTTGGATTTTCACTCAATTAAAATGGACAACTTTTAAGATCCCTTATCATCAATCATTTTTCTCATTTTCCTCTTTGGATATATAGAGTTTTGCAATGCAAAGTTCCAATGTTCAGGGGAAAAATCAAAGAATGTGAAACTGAAAATAAAATGTAATCTTTATTGGAAGGAGCAACTTCTGATAAGAAGAGAAATACTACTGAGAGCAATAGGAGTTCTGATGACAGATGCTGATCACCAAGAAAACCTTGTTTATTATCTTGACATGTCATTTTGGTGCTCTTAATATCTTTAATCATTGTCAAGCAAGAACAAGAATCCAAAATAACTGAACAGCTGCTTGGTTCCATTTTTCTTGGAATGGAAATGAAATCCTTGCTTTTACTCCAACTCCCTGGATAAATACTTTCATGGATTTTATTGCATTCTAATCCTCCTGGTGTATATGTGAAAGCAATTGTGTGTATAAATACACAGAGCAGCTGTAGCCATATTGGATAATAGGCCTATAATTACTTCTCTGATTTAAAGCTTAATAGTTTATTCCACCACTGTTGTGGTGCATTTTTATTAATATTGCAATAATTTTGCTGCCCTTTTGCTAAGTTACGTACCATTGTCTCCCAAAATAAATGCAGTACTTACAGTATAAGAGATAATTAGAATTTAGCACAGTATGGAAATACTTAACTCTCAAATTTCCAACTCAATCTCTTTACAACAGGAACTTAGGAACAAAATACTAAGAGGAACATGGATTAAAACTGAAGTTCCTTTGTGCCGCTTTATTGAAAGCACACAAACCAAACCATGGAGTGAAATTACACATTTAATCACAGCTTCAAACATCTCAGGCCTCTTGCAGTGATTTCTCATGGCCCTAGATGTGGTCAATACGTGAAAATTTGTTTCCTGTAAAGGTAAACATATTTTGTAGTGGACCAGGATTTCCCAATTCTGAATTGATATCTGAATTTCCTAGAATTTCCACAGGAGTTCTACAGTTACAGATTTGCTGCACTTCTAAGTGATGAGCTTATTGTTTTAGTTAATAACACCACCAGGGAAACAGAAGACAGCAAGTGTGATGCCAAATTTTATAGTTAGCTCCAGGTAACTACAGACCTGCGAGATTGACCTGCACTGCACTAAGCAAATCAAACAGTGACAGAAAAGAGAATTAGAGGAGAGTTAGCACTGATTTGGTTGGTAAAAGTAATCTGTCACAAACCTGCTTGAATTCTTTGGAGAAGTCAATGAGGATGTTGTAATGAGTGTCTGGTAAATGGGGTTTACCTAGTGTCTTTAAAAAACTTCTGGTGTGGTCCTAAAAGAAAAAAATCGTCAAAGAAATTAAGTTAATGTGCAAAGTCAGAGATCCATCAGGGGAAAACCTGGTTAAAACATCAGAAATAAAAGATAAGAGGCCATGATTTTTATTATCACAGAGTTACAAAAATAATTTTAGAAGGCTCTGTGATAGAATCTGGGCAGTTCAATATATTCATAAATTATTCACAAAAGTGTTGCACCAAAGTGTGCAAATAATATAAAATTATTCAGGACAGTCAAAACTTAAGATAGCTACAAACACTTGCAGAAATGTCAGACTAAATTTTATATTGATAAATTATAGGTACTGTGAATTACAAAAAATAACTCTAATTGTGTATAGTGGGTTCTAATGATGCATTTTTATTCAGAAAAGAAATCTTGGAGTCGTTGTCAGCAGTCATTGTGAAAATGAGGTTTCTTCTGAAAACATCAACTTAATGCTTAGAAGTTGTTCAAAAGCAATTTGTATTGGGAATTATTAGGAAAGCAATTGAAAATACAGGTAAAAATATGCTTATATCTAAATCAATAAAGCACCCTTAGCTTCAATTTTGTGTATTCTTGTGGTCTTCTATCTCACATAGGGCATAGCTGAACTGCAGAAAGGGCAGAAAAGGACATCAATAGCAGTACTCCACCATACAGGACGATATATATTAAGATATTACATCTTAGAGAGAAATACCAAAATGTTTTATGGTAAAGACCTGGAAACACTGGAAACATTGAACACTTGTACAGAGAACATGCCTAGGAAACAATTATTCACTACTTTTCCTAATACAGAATTATTAGAGGGACTCCGTGAAATTCTTAAGCAATGATTTTGAAACAAATGGAAAGCAGTACTTTATATAGAGTTAACTTGAGAAAAGTTTGATTAAAAAAGTTATGGAATGCGAAATGTAATTGGTGCTTTCAATAGAAACAGAATCATATGAAGTTTATAAAGCATATGTTTTACAGATCGCTTGATGGCTATTTAACTGAAGTTGTTTAAAGGAAAACTCTGGTTCAGGTATTTCCTAGGAGACTTCCCCAGCCCTCTTTACTAGTAAGGACCACTATGTACTTTGAGTTATGCTATTTCTCATGTTTTTTCTCTAAGTATCTTGTGCTAGTCACCTTCATAGACAGGATGTATGGGCTGTTAGTGTTCTTACATTCTAAATTTACAATACACTATGGAACACAAATCTCAGTACTCCTTTGTAATGTAAGTTGGCAGTATTCACTTAATTTGTATCAATTTCTCTTCAAGAAGCACCAGCTTTTTGGTTTAGCTAAGTGATTTGACTTCGGGTTACCTTCTGTCAGATGGCATCTGTCTCTCAGAAGATTAATTACATTACTACCCTTGAAATCCCAACCCTATTTTTGAACCATACTCTTGGAATTAGAGGCTGATACGCTCAGTATTTAACTAAGTGTTTTAAGGTGTTTAACAACTGTCTGAATGATCGGCTCTGATCTGACTATTAGACCCTGTAAAACTGTTTGNGCTCTTGGAATTAGAGGCTGTTATGCTCAGTATTTAACTGTTTTAAGGTGTTTAACAAATGTCTGAGTGATCAGCTCTGATCTGACTATTAGACCCTGTAAAACTGTTTGTATTGATGTTCATTTACATTAATTTCCACTGCTGTCTTCATCTGCCATCATGTTCTTGGGAAAGGTTCGTCTGAAGTTCGGTCAGTCAGTTCCTGGGTGTGACTGACCTGGCTGGCATGCTGCCAGAATAAATTACAGCTTTCAATGGTTAAATGGATTCAAGTGCAGCTGTCAGAGCTGCTGAAACATCAGGTCATTGAGGGGGCTGGATGTCAGCTATATGCACTTGTGCGAAGAGAAGGGACTGCTTTTTGAAGGAAGAAGGGAAACATCAGGCTGCTGAACTGCAGATACACAGCAGGGTGGGTCTGAACCAGGCACTCAGCAGTGGATGTCTGGCTTAATGAAACCCTTGTTTAGAGGAAGAGGATCAGATACAGCTTACTGGAAACTGTACAGACATAAACATATATACATGTAAACATGCATGTACATCGAGATTTGGGATAACATGTGCCTTTAGAGAGCAGGCTACTTAAAACTGCATGCAGATAAACTTCACTGCCGATGGAAAAAAAGAAAATGCCTCAAAAAAACCCCAAGCTTAGGGGCCTGGTTTGCTGCCTGATACCCCAAGCCCATGAGCTGTACCTGTCCAGTAGCTACCTGTGTGGCCAGAAAAATGTGTGCGCAGATTATTCTTCAGACTTTCTGAAGCTACATCTGAGGCACAGTGTGGTTAAAAAGGCTTTCAACCCATGCTGAGAGCTCAGAAAATCAGACTTAAAGTGAGGCATCCTAAACACAGGCAGCCAAAATGATTGTTTTTTTTAAAGAAACTAAAACCATCATAATAGCTGCTTAAAGCATAGTAAGGAATTTAAAAGATTTCTGCTTATGGATGAAAATCTTCTCTGCATTGATAGCTAAAAATGTGTTAAAAGGCCTTTCTGTATTAACACCCACAGTAAATGAATAGGACAAATTGCACTTCCTTACTAGCATTCCAATCTGGAGGCGATGACTAAGAAATATTCATAATTCATAGCTATGACATCAAACCAGTGAATATTGTGTTTCTAGCCTTTACACAGAGTGGCAATCTCAGTCCCTAGGAACAGGTTATACTTTTGCATGGAGTGCAACTTTTGTTCATCATATGCAGGAAACCAATCTGATCTCCTTCCTTCTATGAGAGCGTGGCCTGCCTATTGAATGAGGGAAGTGCTGTGGATGTTGTCTACCTAGACTTTATTAAAGTATTTGACAATGTCTCTAGTAGCATTCTTCTGGAGAAACTGGCTGCTCCTGGCTTGGACAGGTACACTCTTTGCTGGGTAAAACACTGGCTGGATTTTGGAGTGGTGGTGGCTGGAGCTATATGCGGCTGGTAGCTGGTCACAAGCAGGGTTCCCCAGGACTCAGTATTGGGGACAGTTCTGCTTATTACTCTACTGCATCATTGCACCTCCCTTTGCCTCTTTTGTTAGCAATCTCTGAAAGATCTCACCGTTCCCATTGTGGTCAGCAATGTCCATAAGGCAGGTCCAATTCAGCCTCATTTTAAGGCATAATCTGCGGTTAGTGTTTCTTGCTTCTTTGTTATTGGCGTTTTTGTTGCTCAGGGTCAAGAAGTTGTGAACCAGTCTGTAGAAGAATGAAGTACTGAGGCACCTTGTTTAGTCAGTGGAGAGAATGCTATTACTCAATCTTGAGAAGTACCAGAATGTTTCCAATGAGTGTACAGGATAGCTAAGTGCCTCCCTTTGGCACTCTGGATTTTTGAACAGTGCAATGGCCAAGTTAGGTACCACAGGTATTTAGGTCTNACCCATGTTCTTACATTCTAAATTTACAATACACTATGGAACACAAATCTCAGTACTCCTTTGTAATGTAAGTTGGCAGTATTCACTTAATTTGTATCAATTTCTCTTCAAGAAGCACCAGCTTTTTGGTTTAGCTAAGTGATTTGACTTCGGGTTACCTTCTGTCAGATGGCATCTGTCTCTCAGAAGATTAATTACATTACTACCCTTGAAATCCCAACCCTATTTTTGAACCATACTCTTGGAATTAGAGGCTGATACGCTCAGTATTTAACTAAGTGTTTTAAGGTGTTTAACAACTGTCTGAATGATCGGCTCTGATCTGACTATTAGACCCTGTAAAACTGTTTGTATTGATGTTCATTTACATTAATTTCCACTGCTGTCTTCATCTGCCATCATGTTCTTGGGAAAGGTTCGTCTGAAGTTCGGTCAGTCAGTTCCTGGGTGTGACTGACCTGGCTGGCATGCTGCCAGAATAAATTACAGCTTTCACTGGTTAAATGGATTCAAGTGCAGCTGTCAGAGCTGCTGAAACATCAGGTCATTGAGGGGGCTGAATGTCAGCTATATGCACTTGTATGGAGTGAAGGGACTGCTTTCTGAAGGAAGAAAGGAAACATCAGGCTGCTGAACTACAGATACACAGCAGGGTGAGTCTGAACCAGGCACTCAGCAGTGGATGTCTGGATTAATGAAACCCTTGTTCAGAGGAAAAGGATCAGATACAGCTTACTGGAAACTGTACAGACATAAACATATATACATGTAAACATGCATGTACATCGAGATTTGGGATAACATGTGCCTTTAGAGACCAGGCTACTTAAAACTGCATGCAGATAAACTTCACTGCCGATGGAAAAAAAGAAAATGCCTCAAAAAAACCCCAAGCTTAGGGGCCTGGTTTGCTGCCTGATACCCCAAGCCCATGAGCTGTACCTGTCCAGTAGCTACCTGTGTGGCCAGAAAAATGTGTGTGCAGATTATTCTTCAGACTTTCTGAAGCTACATCTGAGGCACAGTGTGGTTAAAAAGGCTTTCAACCCATGCTGAGAGCTCAGAAAATCAGACTTAAAGTGAGGCATCCTAAACACAGGCAGCCAAAATGATTGTTTTTTTTAAAGAAACTAAAACCATCATAATAGCTGCTTAAAGCATAGTAAGGAATTTAAAAGATTTCTGCTTATGGATGAAAATCTTCTCTGCATTGATAGCTAAAAATGTGTTAAAAGGCCTTTCTGTATTAACACCCACAGTAAATGAATAGGACAAATTGCACTTCCTTACTAGCATTCCAATCTGGAGGCGATGACTAAGAAATATTCATAATTCATAGCTATGACATCAAACCAGTGAATATTGTGTTTCTAGCCTTTACACAGAGTGGCAATCTCAGTCCCTAGGAACAGGTTATACTTTTGCATGGAGTGCAACTTTTGTTCATCATATGCAGGAAACCAATCTGATCTCCTTCCTTCTATGAGAGCGTGGCCTGCCTATTGAATGAGGGAAGTGCTGTGGATGTTGTCTACCTAGACTTTATTAAAGTATTTGACAATGTCTCTAGTAGCATTCTTCTGGAGAAACTGGCTGCTCCTGGCTTGGACAGGTACACTCTTTGCTGGGTAAAACACTGGCTGCCCAGAGGGTGGTGGTGGCTGGAGCTACATCCAGCTGGTAGCTGGTCACAAGCAGGGTTCCCCAGGACTCAGTATTGGGGACAGTTCTGCTTATTACTCTACTGCATCATTGCACCTCCCTTTGCCTCTTTTGTTAGCAATCTCTGAAAGATCTCACCGTTCCCATTGTGGTCAGCAATGTCCATAAGGCAGGTCCAATTCAGCCTCATTTTAAGGCATAATCTGCGGTTAGTGTTTCTTGCTTCTTTGTTATTGGCGTTTTTGTTGCTCAGGGTCAAGAAGTTGTGAACCAGTCTGTAGAAGAATGAAGTACTGAGGCACCTTGTTTAGTCAGTGGAGAGAATGCTATTACTCAATCTTGAGAAGTACCAGAATGTTTCCAATGAGTGTACAGGATAGCTAAGTGCCTCCCTTTGGCACTCTGGATTTTTGAACAGTGCAATGGCCAAGTTAGGTACCACAGGTATTTAGGTCTGGAAACAGCTCCCACTTCCCTTTTACACTTTTCTTGTTAGCAGACGGGTCAAGGGGAGAAGAAAAGGGGAGAAGAAATGTGTATTTCCTCTTTATCCACTCCTAACGGAACAAGTCTTCTCTGTGTTTGTATGAATGCAAGTGTCTGTCAGCACCCAATAATGATGTTTAAGCTATCGCTGAATTTCACATAAGTTTGTCAAAGAGATACAGAGCTAAACCTGAAATAAATATTTATAGACAACTGTTCTTGATAAACAAGACCAAAATTTACTGCAATCTCACACCTTTGTCTTATGTCTCATATATGAGTGCCAAGTGCTAAGTGTCTAGGATCATTCAACAAGAAAAAAAAAATTAAACCTGAGGATTTCTTTAAAAAAATGTAGAGCATTATTTAGGGGGCCAGTTGTCTATAATCTCACAAATCTCACTTCAAGCTTTTCCTAAAAATGTGGATTCAGCACAAACTTCTGATTTCTTTGTTCTCTAGGATAAGACTATTTCCCTGTGAGGCCCCTTAGGTTCCACATTAAGAGAAATAAAAGGATGGAACAGGAGACAGAAACAAAAAACAAAAAAACAAAAAAAAAATCAACAACAAGGTAAGTGAAATTTTAGACACTGCAACTACCATATCCAGTCACTGCTATTGGTGATGGGTACAAGAAGGCCACTCCTCCGCATTCAAGCAGAGTCTGATTTCAAGCATTTGCTTTGACATTTAAATAGATGAATCATTAAATGCAATGACTACCTGGAGGCAGGGATGCACTTCTTTGTTTTTTTCTCCTGGCAGCACACTATATTCTAAAATATAAGGACGCCTAAAGAGTCTGCGTCAGTGGATCCTGCTTATTTAAAAACAAAGCAAGAATCTTTCAAGTTTGTTTATGAGAAGTTCATAAAATAAGACCCTTGAGTTACCTCAGTATCCTTCTTTGATTAGAAACAAATGAGCTTCAGCAATTGCTAATTGTTTTTAAAGAATATGAACCCCAAATCCAAAATGTTTGACAGAGACAGCTGAAAAACTGAACTGAAGCTGATATTGTTAATACATGCTTGTACTTCTGCAGTACTCCTGAGGAGGGAAGGAAGAGCAAATGCGCAGATATATGTCATTCAGAATTCAGACACAACAGGTGGCTTACAGCTGATTATTGACTCAGAGATGTACCACTAGGAGTTTTACAGTATAGCAGTATATACTCATGGCTGAACAGAACCACTTAGATGCCATTTTGACCCCTCAAAGGGTAATGCTGTCACTACAACCAGACAAAATTCTCCTTTCTTCTCTTAGGTGGTACTTGCACATCCATCTCATCCTCATTTGTCTCTAAGGAAACTGCTAAGAGGAAACAAAAACTTTACTTTCAGGAAGCACTTAATGGAAGAATGTCAAATATGTAGTGAAAGAAGACTCTCTCAACTTGATGTTGGAAGTGTTTATGCGAAATTAGAGCCTAAATATATGGGGTGGGATGGCAAACAGAGAAGAAGGCAGAAAGGAGTGGGAAAGCATGGAGAGAAAAGTAACTATGCCAATAAATCAACTTCTATTCTAGATTTAATAAAAATGATGATGACTTGCACCAACTTGAAAAAACACGGGGAGTAAGGAGGAAAATCCCCAGCTAGAAAGTTCTAAATGTAAGATTTGTTTCTCTGATTTGTTATGTGGCAAGAGGAAGAGGTAGAAACTTTCACAAGGTATTTGGACAACATCATCCAGGCAAAGGGTGAGTCAGACAACAGGAGGGCATGATTACATACCCACAGCAGCATATTAAATAACCAGGATTTAGTCTTGTGGCACAGAAGCTCAGGCAGAAAACTAACAGGGATGTCTCTTCTTTCAGCTACAGAGCACCTCCTCCTAATGTCTAAACTGGAACAGCTATGTGTAGGACAAATAGAACACAAAAAACTATCAAAGCACACAGAGAATTTTGGCTCCTCTACAACTAAATTCCAAGAGACTGCCAAGACTTGTTTGAAAGATACTGTCTAAATATATTGTATATTAAAAGTATGAATGACTCAGAGGTGTTTCACCTGCTGCACAGAGTAACCCAACAAATGGGGAAAGCAGTCACTTTTACTAAATAAACCAAGTCTGTGACCTGGAAAACATTACGGCTACATGTCCTCCACTAACTTATGATGACTCCAGTAGGTAAAAAAGCCCTCTTAGTGCAGGATATTACAGAAAAATACTGGCAATCCTAGATAAACCAAGAAGCTTCCTCACCACACACTGGACAACAAGAAAGAGACAGAAGTAGCAAAACACTGGGATCCAAATCAAAGTAAACCATTACACTGAAGAAAATTCACCTGTAAAACTTGTGGGGGTCTGTGTTTGAGTAGATGGCATTTCCAGGCTATTTCCCTGAGGGTGGCAATAGCAGTTCACTACCAAGGCCTTCCCTGTCTGCTGGAAAATGTCCTGGAAGTAAATCCATGATGAAATAAATGAAGATAATGCTGTGATTCACATCAGTATCACACACACATACTAATAAAGAGGTGAAAAATTCCAGTAGCATTTTGTTGGAACCCTGATCTGCCACAGCTGTCAGGTCTCAGAGAAAAAGAAAACTATGCCTCATTTCCTCAGTAAACTGCACAAACTGCGACTCCTCTTTGTACACTGATAATGAACTTTGTGAGAAGATACCGGAGGGTATCTAAGGGGCCATTGCAGGGAAAGGAGAAAAATGTTTCAGGAACCAAAATGTCTTTATCTGTGTCATTTTCAGAACAACAGTCTCAGGTTTCTTGGAATGAATTTGTGCATTTTCCTTGGAAATGGACACTTGGTCATCACCCCTTAGTCACCACTCAGTCAAACAGTAAATCTGCATTGGGCAGTTACAATTGCCAAAGGTCTATCAAATAACATGGTGGAAAGAAAAATTAATGTACTACAGTGACACTTCTGAATGCAGAACTCTCTCTCTAGAGGCATCCATAATAGACAGGCAGTTGGTTCAAGATACAACCCTATATTCAAGTGCATAACCCATGGGGTGCTTGCAGCAGACAAGGCACTGACATACATAGATGAATGCTGTTTATGACAGACAAAGGATCTCCCAGAATACCAGTTTAGTCCCTCTGCCAGGATGAAACGACTCCTTGAAGGAAAAAACGAACATTTTGTTTACTCCTGTATTAAATTCCTATTATTATTGTAAATGACATTTGTCTTTCCTATTTCTTGGGGGAACCTGAAATAATGAGAAATTAATTCTTTCCACCTGGAAGCAGAAAAATATATCACTTTTAACATATTGTCTGTTGTCTGTCCTGCCAACTTGGTCTATATGCTATGGATGCGATTTTCATTCAGTGAACAGTCAAATCCTCATTCATGTCACAGCACAAAGCTGGTTTTGTATGTTGCCCAAATGCATTTCCAAGACTCATTATAAAAGCAAAACAGAAACATGGGCATGGAGGATCACCAAGTATGCACAGGCTGAGAGCTCCTAAGCAGGATATGGCTAGATCACAGGCACTTAGTGATCCATCTCAGCCAGCAGAAGAAACTAAGCCAAGGTGAAGAGCCAAATGCTAAGTACTCCTACCAGTGCTGCCTGTGCTGCCTGTCCTGTGTAAGGACTACAGATCTTTGCTACAGCCTCAGGGCACAGCATATGCAAGAAGAACTAAGAAAGAACAGTCTGTGAACTGCACAGGTGAATTTCCAACCCTGAGACTCCTTGATAAAGGAATCTTCAACAGGAAAGAGCAGATAAGCTGCTTCACTTGAGCCAAGAGAGAGGCCCTGTGTGTCCCTCACAGTAATTCATCCTCATTAGTAATTTTTTATAGAAAAAGGCTGTGGTTCTTCACTGCTTGTGCACGGCTTCCATGAATGCCTCCAAGTCAGGCTTCCCAATGCCTTTTTGAGCAGACCTCTGAAAGTATTACATTTGAGGACAATGTCTGCGAGCAAGGAATAAATCCTAAATCTTGTGTTGTCCTGCTTTTCTTTTTTCATGTGGGCTTGAGAAGTGGAAAATTGCAGTTAACTTTTAATGTAAAGTCTTAGAAGCCTGTCTTTTTAGACAGACTTTTAGCCCAGTTCATCAGGCAAGTGAGAGCTTTATCTTCTAATAGTACATCTGCCATGGACAGCACATGGTTTATAGAAATGCCTTCAGCAACACTGTTGTCAGCATCTCACAGTCTTGTTAGAGCATCAGTTCCTTATTTTCCAAAAGGAGTCCCTTCTTATGTCATTAAACTAACACTTTAATCTTCTGGTGAAGGCTTTCTTTAGATACCAAAAGTAATGAAAAACATAGAGGAAAAAACTTCCCCTGGACTAATGGATTCACCATGATTTTCCTAATCCCTTTGCTACGAATATATTGATCAAATAAACAATTAAATCATATTAAAGGGTAAGCTATTATTCTAAGTAGAAAATTGTGAAGTATAAGGTATAGAAATATCAGGAGTGCTGTGTAACCATAGAAACCTCACCAAGAAGCTACTGGACCCTTATGTTTCGGTCAAGAAATTGTGGAGATGATCACACTCACCAGTTATGCTGCTTGGAAACCCTCTACCCCTCCCATCTTGATTTTAATATAAAGGATTCCCATCAGTAGACCTCAGTAGAAATAGCCAAAGACGGTTTTGGGATAAGAATATTGATGAAGTTATTGACTATTGGAATCAATCAATGTAAAGATTAAATTTAAGAGCCAGCATAGTATGCATAGTATGTAAAAGACCTTATGTAACAATGATTTAGCAGAAAAAGTATATAAAAGTGGTGGGTTTTGTTTGTTGAGTGGGACATGTTTCAGAGGAGCTCTCCCCTATATGCCTGGCACCCCCAATAACAAAGAGTCTGCTTATTCACACCAATTTGTGTTGGAAAAGTTTCTTTCATCCCATTTGGTGATGCCCTAGCTAGGGGTCTTCGAAGAGCCAAAATGTGGAAAAAAAGGCTGGTAAAGAGGCAGGGCATATGACAAAGGGGATAGAAGTAAAAGGTGATATGGCTGCTCGGGTCCTTATCTCCATTTCCCTACACATTCCTTCTTTTCCCAGGCCTCACTAGTTCTCTTTTCCTTCTGTCCAACACTCTACTTTCTTTGCTGCCCTCTTCTTTTAAACATGGATCCTGTTGGCCCTCAGCTCTCTTTTGGTGTTCGTGCCACAATTGTGGCTGAGACATGAAGGTGTCCATCACGTCCAGTGTGTTGACTCCTGCTGAAAGGGCACGTGGTGGCCCACCCTGGGGCTCATACAGTCTGTAGTCCTTTCCCTGACAAGGGCTTCCCAAAAGCCCTTCTAGTATTCAGTCCACTGCATGGCCTGCCTTCTGCGCTCTGCTGGGAAAGATGGATTGCATCTGCAAACCAGGTTTCTCTCTGTGTGTTTGATTGTCTCCACAAAGAGTATTATTTACCAAAATCCTAGCAAGTTTGACGATTTTATCAGCAATGCTCAGCACTCAGCAGCTGCTGCTGTTTCCAGTGCCTAAAAGAAAGCCAATCCAAGCCCTGAGAACCTGCCAGCAGTATCTGCAGGCCATGAACCTGTGACAAAAGAAAGCTGGGGTGTGATGCCTCCTCCTGCACAGGCTGCCAGCACCCTGGAAGCACTGGATCTTGGCAATGGGAACAATGTAGACATGGAGGTGTGTTTGCCAGTAGGGGCTGGGGAGGGGGGTGTTGTTTGTTTTTAATGCATATCTACCTTGGCGTGTTCTGGTTGAAAAGAATTATCAAGCACATCTGTCAAATCCATGAGTTCCCCTTCTTTTATGTACACACAGACAGAAGGAAATCAGACACAGCACAGAGTAAAAATACCATATGTGTCACCACCCTGTGTCTCGCTGGCAAACACAGCACTCAGATCTCTTTATCAAAGGTCAAGTCACCTCCTGATCACGTACAAAAACTCGCTCACCTGGAGGAAAAGAGCCAAATGCACACAGCTGTGCTGAAAAATCACGTGCATGGTTAAAGGAGCTGGGAAAGGCATCTCAGCTGCTGAACAGGGTGTTTGGGCTAGCCCCTCACACATTACACAGGTGTGGAGTGCTGTGCTTCCAGGCTGGCTGGGGAGGGAGGGAGGGGGGGAGGGACTGCAGGCACTGCTGGAGTGAGGCAATTGCATTGAACAAGGAGAAGGGGAATGTGGGTATGAGTGATAACAAACCAGGGTTTAAGCCTTTACTGTTGAATTCAACAGGCATCAAAACCAGTGAAAAAAGCCCTTCTACTGATTGCCTTGGTGAATCAGGTTGTGGTTTTGATCTTGGCTACAGTAAGGACTAACAATCAGCTTTCTATGAGGTATCAGCTCCCATTTCTCACTGCAGTCCCATTCTGACTGCTCTTACCATAACAGAGTTGTGTCCCCACACTATGTTTCTCTTTAACCTCCAGCTCCATTTTTTTTCTGAAGGTTGAGAGTCACACATAGGTCTCTTCACAGGTTCCCAGGGCACAGTTTAAAAAAACCTGCATCCTTTAGGGGTTTGCTAAAGTACAGTTCTCCCAAGCCAGAGGACAACTGGGTCTCCTGATGATGACACCTGTACAGAGACCTGCTGAACACATCACAGGACTGGAATGAACTTCAAGGCAGTATGAGAAGACAGTGGTGGGGAGGGAATCAAGGGATAATAATATGTATATGACTTCTGCATGCCTAAGAAGGGAAAATGGAGAGAGGCAATACACTTCCTGGTGATCACAGCCTCTCGAGTACTTCAGTCTCACCTAAGTGCAAAGCTCTGTTGAATCACTGCTGCTTTAGCAAATTAATGTCTCTGCAGCTGAAGGCAGAATGAAAACATAAAGGGCTTCCAATTATGGTTCTTTTATTCACACAGAGGAGTGATGGGCTGTTATTTGTGTGTCTAGAGCAGGATGTTTCTGATCATAATGTCCACTTACCTCTGTTTAGATCGCTTCCTAGTCCTAAATACCCCTCTGACTTCTACCACTCTTGCTTGAATGAACAACGTACCACAGAGTGTGACCTCTGTGGTAAATGCAAGGAAAGATGAGGAGAAATGTGCTAGTCCCATAAGATGAGGTTAACAGCAGTCTGGAAGAGTGGAAAACAGGCTTATCTCCTGTGATGCATAATATCTGTTGGCACATTTTATTTTAGCATAAGTCTACATTAGTATTCCTATTTTATTTTATCACTAACATACAGGGACTAGTGCAGGTATCCTTATTCCTGGCAAGCATTATATTGCTATGTAAACTACTCCATTATTCTTAACTGTGCAGCTTCCAGAATAATATTTTCAATTCAAATTTATTAGAAGTAAGAGTATAAAAATTTGGATGTGTATAATGATGAGGGTACAAAGAGCTTTTAAAGGTGACGTCTTTCATTTCAATGTTCTGTGTAATACACCTGAAATATTATGACATGTTTAATAACACACACAAGAAAACAGAACTGTTCTCTTAGTGTTAATGATCCTTGTTACATAAAATAGAAAGTGTCTTAGAAAACAGAACTATAAAGAGACATTAATATTTTCTAATGTTCTTGAATAACAATCTAATAAAATTAATATAACTTTCTATTAGTGGGACCATTTTCATTCTCGGGCTAAAAAGCAATGAGCCATGTAGGATCTGCAGTGTATGGAATATGGATATTCCTTAAACAAAGAGGCTAAATGATTAAAAAGATTTTAGGAGTTAAAATGAGTGTCCTTACTAATTTCAAACCTACTCTCACTCATGGCGCAGTTTTCTGAGCATCGTAATTCCCCTTCCCTCGCTGTTGTGCCAGCAGAGCTATAAAGGATGAGGAGGGACTGTAGTATGCTTTGGTTTGGGATTTTAAAAAGCTAGATAAAAAAAGAGCCAAAAAAAAAGCAAAAAAAAAGCCAAAAAAATCCCAAACACTTTTATTGGCCACTCTGAAGATGTGAAAAACACTTTGGAGCTCTACACTTAGACTGTAGCACATACTTCAGAAAGGGATGATACTGCTGCCCAGGGAACTAGAAAGTTCAAAGCAGAAATGGCCAAGATCATGCAGTGACTAAAACCAGAGGTGAGGCTCTGCAAGGACTTGAAAGGGTTACTCACCATCGTGTGTGTGAGCTAAGGACAAGCCACACAATGCACCTGATGCAGAAGCTCAGCTTTAGTGGAAGCTGTGTATTTCTCACTAACCCTGTTACATTGTCTCCACCCTATATTCAATCTTTGGATGGAAAATGAAGGTTTTATAGTGTATCCAGCTACATCTAGCTGTTAAGTCAGAATAATATATGCTATGAAGGTAAAGGACAGCATCCATTTCATGCTTGAATACTTACTTCCAAGTAAACATCTTCATGCAGATAGTTTTTTCCATAATCGTTATGCCAAAATAGCTATTCCCATGTGACTGCTTAGCCTGGAGCAGTTGTGAATGCACCACGTTTGCACTGATTCACTTTCAAATCGTTTACCCAAACTGGAGCAACTGCTTTGGGTTGAATCTCTTGTGCAGGACACAAAAATGCACAGGTACAAGCTGTCCTTTGACAAACCCCTTTGTAAAAAACATGTCAGTTTCAAAGCAACTCCAAGTGTTTAATGAACATTTCAGCCATTGAAAAGACAGGTTTGGGATAAAAGCCTTTCCATTTAAAATGCACTGGCTCTCCCTCAGACACTCCCAAGGCATCCATGTTTTTTGGAATGTGTTGTTATCCAACATAAGACTTACTTTACCCTTTACAGTTCAGACATCTTTATCTGAATTCTGTTAGGTTTTATCCCCTGAAAAATATGCATAGCAGGTAATCACCTCCATTGTTGTAGCAGAGCAAGAAAAAGAACCCATAGCCTCAAATTTTGCATTTCTGCTTTCCTTCCTTCCCAGTGAATTATTATCTTTTATTATGAGAGTTCTGCTTCAAGACTCTGCTGAGAGTAAACTTCTTTGGACATAATGCCATGCATACAATAACAATTTTATCATAAACTTCGATGATTTTGCATCTTTGCTTTCTTTGCTTTCCTACTTGGGACAGAGCCAAAATATCCAGATGCTGATTCCTAAGACACTGATGGGGAAGTTGGGCTAGCCAGGTCTTTCTCTGGTTAGCATCATTCCATTCTCTCTACCAACACAAATGAGATGGTTAATGTTAGAGAAAATACATAGTACTTTGTTCATGAAAGCAAATATAAATTGCCAGAAAAATTATTGCATTTTTCTCAATAAGTGCACTTCCACTGAGGCCAAACTTTTTTTCTTGTAGAAGATGTAGATAACCCTAACCTACCTAAGCATCCAATTTCAGTGTTGTTGGATTTGGTTTTCTGCAAGCAAAAATAATTTTTTCAATAGAGGTTTCATTTGAATTAAATATTATTAAAAATTAGGGTTAAAATGTGGCTAAAACCCCCTAGATGATTGAAAAGACTTAAACCAAAATAATTTCATAATTTCTCCTCCCAAAGAAAATGTTATATCTCAAATTATCATTCAAATTTCAACCTAGCAATTGTTTGCTACATGCTAAAACATTTTCGAGACAGAAATAACAGCTTCCTAACACTTGGATTATTCTTTCTCTACAGAATAGATTTACAGGCAGTCATTTCAAGGAAAAAAGAGATACCTGATGTCTCCTTACTCTGGGGCTTTTTAGAGAAATAAGCCCTAAATAGTTACAGGAAAGGCTCTTGGGAAAGAATAAACTCTTTTTCAGGGAACCCCTGAAAATTTTTAGTCTGATCTCCTGTAAAACTTCTTGACTTCCATGCTTGAATGCAATATTTAGTGTAAACACAATTTCCTCCTTTGAAATTGCCCTCAATTAAGACCCGACTGTAGCCTCAATTATTTTATGAGACAGTTTATCCTTTTGAATAACAAACTAAAACTGTGAATATCTGATGTTTTGTCCAACTAGCATGCAATTGTTTCCTGCCCAGAGGGCCTTTTGGGAATGCTCCACAACTTGCTGTGTCTGCCAGGCCCTGCCAGGGCATTGCAGGGGAGAGTGCTTATTGGGACTGATCCAAACCACAGGCTGGATGGACAGGTCATTAGATGTGTTAAAAATGGGCTGGACTGCCAGAATCAAAGGGCAGTAATCAGTGGCTCAGTGCCCAGTGGGAAACCAGTTATGGATGGAATATGTCAGGGGCTGATTATCTCCATCAGTTACCCAGGCAATGAGGCAGGACAAAGCCTCAGCAAATCTGTGGATTAAGTTAAATTGGAGGCACTTGATATGCAAAGCAGGGGAGATTTAATTCAAGGGGACCTTGGTAAATTCAGGGATGGGACCAATAGAAATTTCAAGAAGTTCAGCAAGAAATAACAAGTGCTCCATCTGGGGCAGAGAACTCCACCGTTACAAACATGAATACACATGGGAAACAGACTGTGTTGAACTTCAGTGAAAGAAACTTCAGTGTTGAACAGGACCTGAGAGTTATGATGGACACAAGGCTCAATATCTACCTAGAGTGTTCTCTCCTCACTAATAAGACAAACTGCAGAACAGTGTTATACATGGAGGAGCAAGGCCAACAGGAAAAAGGGTAGTAGTTTCATCTCCTTGGCCCTTGTGAAACCACACCTTGCAAAACTCAGCCTGGTTTTGGGTCTTCCAGACCAAGAGAGTTGTGGAGAAACTGGAAAGAGTCCAAAGGATGGCTGTACAGATGGTCAGTGCCTGGAATTCCAACAAGGATATGTTAAGAGAGCAGGGATTGTTTGGTGCTGTGAGGAGGAGGTTAAACAGAGAACTAACTACAGTCCGTACAACTTCAAGGGGAGATAGAAACTCCTTTCAGCCACAGCAGTAAGAGAATATATAAAAATTAGCAAAAGTCACAGACTGGCATATGGGACATTCAGGTTGGACACTAATTTTTTTTATTTGCACTAGAACAGGTTGTCCAAGAGCTCTGAAAATTATCCATTCTAAGGTTTTCAAGTCAGCTAGTAAAGCCACACTGCTTTACTGCTGATGATCTCCAAGGAGGAGGTTGGAGAAGACACCTGCAGAGATCCCTCTAACCAACACCAGTCCTGGTTCTTATGCAGACATTGCCTGGGGCTTTTATGCAGCTTTATGGAAATTTTGCTGCTGGGCTGCTGATGTTTCCAGCTGCCTGCTTGACCTTTCTGCTGGTACCTGCTGGCCCTGCTGAACAACCAGCAGAGCAGAGCCCAGGCCCCTGACTCCCCTGCTGCCCCACAGTCATGGCATGCACACTGGGAACTGAGGCACACGGCCAGTGACACCCACTCCAATGGGGAAGAAGCTATTAGACACCCTCAGAGAATACAGAAAGTCCTGACACCACCACAGCTGCTTGCTAGGCCAGCTTTACCTGGCAGTCTGTGCTTAGACCCATTTGCAAGCACAGCTTTCTCAAGCCTTGCAGAATGGAGGGGTAGAGAATGAATGATGCCCATCCTTCTCACTTGTACGCCTCCAAATGCAAGGTAAATGAAGGAGACTTTTGTAGAAGGATGGTGTCTCTTTGTATGTCTGGGCAGTAATATTCACAAAAGTATCTTTCCTGAAAGGATTAGCACACGATAGGACAATTCTAGTTTTGTATTCAGCATATTCAAAATTCATGCAGTCCTGGGGACAGTCAGTCATAGAAAAGATAATCACAAGATTCTTACTGGGGGCAGAAAAATACCATTTTTCTCAAAAACATGACGGATAAGGAAATGGCTGATTCTGCTCTTTGCGTGGTAATTCATTATCCCGTTACCAGAAACAGATTTATCAATTCATCGATGTAAGGAAAACTCATCTTTTCTGATGATATACAATAAATCCTTGCTTGTCAGCTTTACCCTGAAAAATGCAAAGCATTCTGCAGGAAGCAGCCCCACTGTGCCCTCCCAAGCACAAAAACTCTGTTTTTCTGAACTGCAAATCTAACCTTCCCAGGAAATACAAGGAAATACAGCAATTTGACTGTGACAATCATCTCATTAACAGAAGTGGTATCCCCTGTCTCCATTGTTTGTAAATGTATATTCATAGAGAAAATGGCCTGTTTAACCCATCATTATTTTTGGACGTGGATATACTATATTTTCCCTTAGTGGATAAAAACAAGTTTAATGTTGGACACACAATGTTTCCCTTAAAATATCTTTGTATGGGACTGTAAGGTGATAATAGAGAAGACAGAGTGATTGAAACCTTCTGGGCTTCAGTGCTTCTACAGAACAGACCCTGTCATTGAGACCTTCAGTGGGATTTATTGGACTTCATGTGCTTATCCTTGAGCCAGCCACCCTCCCTCAATGTCCAAACAGGCAGAGAGGAATGGACAAATCAAGGACAAAATTCAGTGTGTTCTGGTGCAGACACACAAGTGAATTGGTTGAATTACCTCTTCAACCTCCCTCTTCCTCTCCATTTACCCGAAGAGAACCCAATGGGCCAGTTCAGGTGTAGATATGTGCTCTGCAGACACCTCAAGTGAGGTGAGACTATCCCTAACCCTGATGTGGGCTGGGGTCCCCCTAAAGAGAAGGTAATATGTTTGCAGAAAGAACTTCAAAGAATTATTCCCCATTGTAAGATCTGAAATTCACCTCTTTTTTCCAGCAGATACAGTTGTCTCTGTACAGTATGCCATGTATTGGAGCCCCAGCAGCCTGTTTGTGAGAGCTGCATTTGTCCTCTAAGTAGTATCTATGGACTGGAAGCACCTGTATCTTGACCAGCTCTCACAAAGATTTCTGATTCTCTGAGTCAACTGGAAATACTCTTCTCTAAGTGCATCCCTTTTTTGAAGACTTTTGCAAAATAACTGCTTCTCAGAGGCATAGAGACTCTCCTCAAAATAAATTCTCATTTTTTTATCATGCAAATATACTTGACTTGTACTTTTAAAATCCTTTCTAAGGATATGTGGTTTTGTTTTTCCTTTTCACAGCCTCTAGGATCTTGCTGATCTTGCAGTCCACTATGCACTATTCTGTTTTCCTTCTGAACAGTTATTTTTTGCTGCCTGACGAACTCTGATTGCTTTTCCTCAACTTAAAAAAATGAACTTTAGCAGTTCTGTTTCTCCTTTGAGTCCCTGATATCCCATCTGGACTCAGATTCTGCAAACCATCCAAAACTGCATATTCAGCTCTGCAGTCTCAAATCTGTTATAAATGATGCAGCAGTCCCTTCCTTTCTTTCAGCTTCTCCTATCAAGTTGATGCCTTTCAAATGCATCATTCTTTTTAAAGCACAGTACTTTTCAAATGTCTGTGACTGTCTAGCTGTCATACTCTTCTTCATTTAAATATAGCTATTAAACCTAGTGTGTCCAATCCATTAATATTAAAATAAAAATAACTACTTTTGGTGCATCTTCCTTTTCAGAAGGTCCATTTGCATTCATGAATACACAAAATACTTGCCACTGATGTTTCCAGTTGGCAGGATTTCTGGAGTGTTCGAGGTGCCTTGGGGTTTCTACCTTCTGCTCCAGTTTCTCAAGTCTTCTCTTCCACTTTTCTTTTTCCACTTCCACTACTGCCATGTATAGTGGCTAATGTGATGACTAACATGAACCTTGAATCATATCTCTGATCAGGCTTTCATATAACAGAAGATAAAAGAAGAAAAATTGTAGAAAAGAGATTGAAAGAAAAGGAGAAGGGTTTTCGTGCCTAATTCTTTATCAGATTGTTCATCAATTAACACTAATAAGCCACAGTTCACAAGCAAGATGTGCCAAACCTCTTAAATGCTCAGTCAGCTGTACAACCCAGAAATTTCCATGTCTCTATTACAAAGGCAGAGTTTCTTTCTCTGGGTCTTTTCTACCTCTTTTCTAAATAAAGAGAAAAAAACGACATGGTTGGGAATTACTGCTACTAGATAAAAGTCAGACAGGATATGCTGGGAAATAGAAAGAATTACTCTTAAACACAATAAAAGAAAAGCTTGAGAAGAAACATGTTATGTAAATTTGACTCTCGAGCCAAGAAGTATAACTTTTCCCTGTTTGCTTTAATTCAGCAATTTGTTTCTGGAAAGAATAACTAAACAATCAAAAAAAACCCCAAACAAACAACCAAAAATTAAACCAAAAAAACCAAACCAAATAAAAACACTCACAAAAACCCCAAACAGACAAATACATCAAAATGATTACTGATTTGAGGGCAGAGGGAAAAGGGAAGAATTCATGCCAATGCCATGGAAATGCAAATGGTTCTATGGGGCTTAGCTGCCAGCTTGGTTTAAACCACAACAATTATATTATAAATACTAGGCTGTATGAATTGCATGGATGTGGTTTATTTTTTGTGTAATGAAGAGAACCATCCAGACTGTTGATTTTGAGATGAGCTCTCACCTTCCAAATCTTGCACCTGGGGATGCAGTAATTGGCCCTATGAAGGAGCCTGACCTCCTTCTGTGCTGTGGAAATTGTCAGCGAGATGCATTGGGTTGGGGATTAAATCAGCCTGGGTGGTCTTGGCTGACTCAGAAACAAAGCTGATATTTCCAGGACGGGAATAATAGAACATTTAGAACCAAGAAGCTTTTTTTGAAGAGAGTTCAGAGACACACAACTCGCAGGTTTTTGTCACATCAATATCCTTTTTCATAGAATCATAGAATACGCTGAGTTAGAAGGGACCCAAAAGGATCATCAAGTCCAGCTCCTTTAGAACCTTAATAACTCCTTTATAACCTTTTAAATTAGCTGCTGATACAAAAATGCCTCCACTGCTCAAACTTGTAAGGAAAATGGTGATTTTTTTTTCATTTATTATGAAGAGTAGCAGTGGTAACAATATGAAGTCATGGTCATTTTTTTTTTCCTAGGATGTAGCCCTCTGCATTTCTCAAATGAACCTTCTGAACTTTTAATTTCTTGAGGCTGAAAACTTTTAATTTCTAATAGGCTAGAGTGGAATTCACTAAAATTATTATCACAACAAAGAGACAAAATAATTTCAATGCAAGAGAATAATTATTATTCACAGATTGTGTTAAAAAAGTAACTTTTAAATGAATGAACACTTTTTACTTGAAATGTTGTAATAGGTATAGTGTTTCCTTTTCCAAGTGTCGCTTATTTGTCCATGAGGATTTGTCCAGACCTGGTATATCTGTGGCAGTTGTTCCCTCTAAAGCTGTATTGTTTGGGGCTGGTTGCTTTCCAAATGGATGTGCTGTCACTTAGAGGAAACAAGGAACCCTGCCCTGCACACAGCATGGTGGAAGCAGGGCTGTGCTGTTGCCAGACAAGTCCTTGTACCACATCTTGTAGCTTTACTGCCTCAGGTGTTTACCATCTCTTCATTGCATTCCAGGTCCCAGCGAGGATGTGCCCATAGGGAACTTGTGACTGACTGTCTTTTATCTCCAGGCAGTGAACTCAAAGGCATGTGATAAGGTGCCCCTGTGACAGACCATAAACCACTGTCAAGGCATGCAGCAGATATCCAAGCTGATTCAATCCCATCCATCAAATAAAGCAGTAAGGCTCCTCCCTTGTCTCCTCCAAACTATGCACTCACTCTCGTGAATGAGCACAATGTCAGTCTGCTCACTGGAGCACACTGTGATCCACCTGGCTTGCTAAGATAGCAGAAGAATATCCACCATTTCTACTGGGTGATTAAAAGCTTAAGGAACAACAGAAAAGGCTGGCAGAAGATAAGAACAAAATTATGCTCCAAGTAGGGACTCCTCCTTTTGGGCAGCAATCAGCTGCTGTTATGTTTGGTGCAAACAGCTCTGTACAAGACTCACCCATGAGGATGAAGCAGCTGTAGATGAAATGAGAGGATCACAAGGAATAGGTATGGATTATAAAACTGTAAGGAAAGTCTCCAGCAACAGACCCACAATCCAGACTCGCAAGTTTGTTTCCAACAGGGATACAGATCCGAAATGCAATGCTCCAGCACTCCAGGCCACTGTGCTTTCAGCTGGTGCAGTCAGAGTCAGGACCTACATCATCAGCTCTCCAAAGGAGAGGTTATGAAGCTTTCAGATGTTTGGGGTAAAAGGCATAAAGAGCAGATTTTGTGTCAACTTGTGCAGTATGGCATGTAGAGTGGATTTCAAATATGATGTTTGGGATCAGGAACGCAAGAGATAAGCTATTTTACATACTAAATTTTTATGCAAAAAGGCAGCATAGAAAAGAGGACATTTGATGGTGGCAATGCTATCGTGAAGACCTGAAGAGGAGTAAAAGGAATAGATCAGAAAAGCAAAAGACCTTTGCCCCAGTTTTTCAAACAATGTAAACTTTTTGTGACTTTGCACAATAGACTTTGGCAAGACCTGAAACAAGCTTTCTTTCTTAATAGTGCAATACAGTGCATGTAAAGGGCATATCTTGATGGGAAAAGGGTTTCTGTGCTGTGCAGGACACTCAGCACAGTGATGTCTATCCAGAACTTCCCTCACACATTATTAGAGGCAGAGCCATGCTTTGCATAGTTGGTCCCCACGTGCTTTGTGAGCAAGGTAGATGTGGCAGACATGCTCCTCTGAGACCTGTATTAAGCAGGGACTAAAATGACTGGAGATTTTAAAAGGGATTTGAAGGGGTGGGGGAAGCATGGGAGAAAGTGTAAAGCTGAAGAGATTCATCATTAGGTTCACATTTCAGATTTCACTGACTTTCAACTTCTATTGATTCTTGGTTCCCTTTCAGCAGCTCCACCTTATTAGGAAGGTAAATTACTGACAAGAACTGAAGAAATTGCTATCACGTACTGCTACAGAAATACTGTGTGATTAGCACAAAGTGAGTCATATGTTTTTCACAGTGTGGGAGAAACCATACCTGCTTGAAAATAATCTCTTCTCATTCCGTATAATCCTTTCAGTAGTACACTCTAACACATAAAAGCAGGGTCACAATGCTCTCAAACAATTCACATATTTCAGTTGTCTCCTAAAAACACCAACTCCTGGTACTTTTATTCCTTAGCACAGTGCTGGAAGGAGCTGCTTTCTACAGCAGTAGTAACATAATCACCACTGACAAAGGAAGAATTACAGGTACATTGAACAATTACACCTAAGATATTGTAGGTCAGTTGCTAGAGCTCTATGACATTCATTGCATGGTGTATATTAAAAAAAAAAAAAAAAAAGTAAATGAATTATTTATAGCCTCAGGCCATAAAATACTGTGCAATCTCAAATGGGAGATCTCTTCCAAAAGTGTGAGCTTAGTAATTCCTTAATCAAAGGGATATCCTGCAAAATGAAGCTAGCAGCTCAAAGGTCCTAAAGGATATCTGGTATTGTGGATGTCAGTCTACAATTCTTGCATTAGTATTGTGATAATCTTCCTTCTTGAGCTTGCTGCCTACAAAGAATAATGCTTAGTCCTATCTGCTAAGTAAGTTTTCTTTGACAAAGGGAGAATTACTTGAGTTTTAATTCATTCTTTAATTCAGTTTAAACCTAAAATATCCTACAACAATAAGGAAAGAATTCTTTAAGAGTTCCATCTTGTCACCACCACAAGCTGCAATGATAGCATCCCTCGCCTAGATTGGGTTCCACTGCAATATAAATTAACCATAATGACAATGATTGTGACATGGCTTGAAATGGGTGGTGAAGGGAACAGACACTTGCAACCTCCCCTCAGCATAAGACTATAACATTTAAAAGCTAATGAGCTAAAAAGAAATGAATGAGAAAATTAATAATGCACTGCAGAGTAGAGCATTCAAGAGAAACTTCGCCTCCCCTCCATACCAGGGCTAATTAATGTGATCTATCCTAATAAAAACAACCCTAAGCACTACTTCTTCATTTTTAATAACCTGTATTACAAGTCAATGTATAAATGCTCTTTGTAAAAGTACAGAATTTGAGTAGCTATGAATCATGACACTTAAAATGACACTTTCAATTGTGAAAGAAAATTCAAGGACACTGATTTTTCAAGTGGTTTGTTGTGTTCACATTGCTGTTAAGGAGTCCAGGTGGTTGTTCTATCAAATAACAGGGTTTTTTTTCTTGTATTGGTGCATGTGTTATATGCTCCCAAAACACTCCAGAAGTTGGACAATTTTTGCACTAATTAATAGTCCATCAATCTTACTGCAGTCAAAGGAGTTGCCCAAGATGCAACTTCTAGCAGTTTTGGCCTTCTGTATTAAAATATTAGCAGCAGGCAAGAAATTGCTGTAATGATCACCACGGAATACAAATTGACCAACTCCCCTCAAAGGGAACTTTGTCACACTAACAAAAAGGACATGACTTTTAAGTTGACAAAAACTTCCAAGACAACTAAAGAGAGTGATGAATTAGTGATTCACACATAACCACTCCCACATTTATAGACACTGTCCTTTCCTTAGAGGATAAGTAATGCCTCACTGTCTTTTTATTCCGCATACAGAGAATCATAGTGTCATGGAAACATTTAAGTTGGAAAAGACCTTCAAGATCATTGAAACCAACCATACAGATAGCACTGACAAATCCACCACTAAACCATGCCCCTAAGTGTTACATCTACATGCCTTTTAAATACCTCCAGGGATGGTGATTCAACCGCTTCCCCAGGCAAGTGCTTTTATCAGCTTATTCACACATGCAGATTTTTATGTCCTTATATTCTTTCCCATCTTTGCATTAGAATCAAAGAATTGTGAAATGGTTTGAGTTAAAAGTGGCCTTAAATTTATCATCTAATTCCACCCATCCTGCCAAGGTTAGGGGCATCTTTCACTAGACCAGGTTGCTTAAAGCCCATCCAACTTCATTGGGAACACTTCCAGTGAGTTGGCATTCACAACTCTGGACAACCTTTTTCTGGTGTCACATCACCCTCATTGTAGAAAACAGTTCTTTCTTATGCCCAGTCTAACTCCACTCCCTTTCAAATAAAAAATGTTACCCCTTGTCCTGTCAGTGCAGGCTATGGGGAAAAGTCTCCATCTTTCTTGTAAGTCCCCTTTTTACACTGAAAGGCCACAGGGTTTATATGCAAGCACCAAGTCTTTGAATGCTTCCTAGGGAATGGTCTGCAAAAGAAGAAAATTGATTGAGAAACAAGTGAGATTCCTAGCCAGTATTCCTCCTTGGGGAAGAACTGGCATTGACAGTTATTTTTAACTTTAGACACACTATAGTAGAGACTGAAATACTGAGAAAAAAACCCCAAGAACATGGTAAATTAGCAACTAACGTTTTATTTGTTGGTTTTTTTTCCCTTAGTTTGGCAATGTCTCGAGTAAAATAGTACATGCATACTGCACATGGTTAATTCTGCACATGATTTGTTCTGTAGATGCAATTACCATAGGTAAAAATGTTTTGGAAATGGGTTGAACAAAATGTCAATCTGAATGGTGGTTGTGCTACTGCTAGGGACTGGGGAGTATTAATTACGAGGAGATGCTAGATATTGCTAATTAAAATCAGTAGTTCCAGTGTCAATAAGTCTTGTGAACTTCGCATGACATGACAATATCCATGAATCACCAGGTGACTTTCAAGGCATGGAAATCACAATTACAGAACTTTATGATTTATACTTGAATTAATTAGAAATTTTGACTGTTGGTAGAACTGCATGAATTACAGTTTATTCGGACCTTCTGTTACAGATGTACTTAAATTATGTGGCTGTATGTACACTTAACTTTTGTTACATTTATATAAGCATTTAACTATGTACACTGGGTCTCTCTACCTTCCTTCTGGGGCTAGCAGGATAAAGAGAACTGGGGAAATTCTTGTCCTATTGGACAAGATAGAGGGTCCTCTCCAGTCTCACAGTCGGAGTGCTGGGGTGGAGGGTTACAGGAAGGATAGGCAGGACAGGCAAGGTAGGAGGTGTGATGCTGTACATACGGGACAGGTTTGATTGCACAGTCCCTACAGATGGTTGTGATGTGGTTGATGTGATGGCAGGATGTACTGGGCACAGTGATGACAAAAGGGTTGAGTATAAAATTTTCAGTGAAATAAGAATAAAGGACAGCAAAGTTGCTATCCTGGGCTCCAGAAGAGCAAGCTTTGAGTATTCAGGGAGATATTTAGCAAAGTATTTTCACTTCCCAGGGCTGATCAGTTTGTAATAACTATCTTTTTATTAGCTCAGGAGCAGGCAGTTCCAGTGTGTCCTTAGTCAAGTGAGCAGTGCAGAAGACCTGCGTGGGGAGAGCAGTCCTGCAGAGAGAGATCTGGGGGTGCTGGCTGGCAGCAGCTCAGTGTGGTCCCACTCCTTTCCTTGCTGGCTTGATCTAATAATGTCAGTTGTTTCCAATAGAAAAAGTTCTGCCTAATTTCTTATTTTTGAATGGTTATTTCCATCTTTTGGTATTGGTTCTTATTCCTTTCTCTTTAATTCTTTAAATTTCAGCATTCCTCTGTGTCAAGAGAGCACACTCTGTAATGGCCTCATAGATTGAAATCAAATAATTCGTAAGGTTTTGTTCTAACAAACTAAAAACTCTAAGCTCATTAATTTGGTCCCAGAGTAGAATTTCCTTCGGCCCCCAGATACTTCAGTGGCTCTCTATTGATCATCTACAAACGCTATTAAGCACTCCTGAAAAGATGCATTACTCCAGTGCTGGGTTTATTTTTCCCAAATACACAATGGAAAGAGCAGTTTGACTATGTTTACCAATTATTGCCCTGATTACAGACTCAGTAATACCAGTTCTTTCTACCACCACATCTGTTTGTTCAACACAGTCAGTAAATCGTTTCACCACCGCTGCTGCTTAGGAGTTACTCTGCCATGCTGTGTATTCTCCACAGGGTGTTACCACCTTGTACTGGTACTTGCATGTGTAACTTTGTTGTTGGCTGTATTAAAACACAGCTTGGATGGACTAAGAATACTAAGCAACCCCGATCAGTCATTCTGTCTGCACATTCCTGTTTGTTGTGGTGACTGTATTAGTCTGTAGTTTGATCTGCAATAAACTGAGACACTGAATGAAGCAATTCAATGGCTTAAACTTCTAAAGGGCTTATACTTGATAGAATCAGTAATTCATGTTTGAGGTGTGATTCATGTAATATTTAACAGCTTTACACAGAGTATGGGATGCCCTCCTTTCTGATTCTGAACTGTAATCTGCCTTCCTGCTTGGATCCATATCAAGGACACTCATAAAATAAATCTTGGGGCATAGTGCCAGTCCTTTCCGGAAGGGTCCTACATTCTTTGCTGCCAAGATGCATGAATTGTGTAGACACCTTCCTCTTGGACTGCCTTGAAGCAGTGTGGACACTGGACACCTGACTCACATGCTCCATGTGAGAGGCTCTGTGGCTTCACAGTGGCTGCACAGAAGTGGATGAGTGAAATGTTCTCCAGTAGTTTTAATTGTGTTGACTCTGAAAAATAGCACATATGTAACCTCACTTACCAAAGGCTTCATCCATTCGGTCCATGTTCTGCAGTACAGTACTGACTTTTAACAGGAATGGCAAAGCAATTAAATGCTCCAAAGAGTTCAAGTGAGAGGCATCACTATCTTTAGCAGTAGAATGGAAACCTGGAATAGAATGGAAATATTCTCAACTTTTCCTTCTATACATGTAACCTTCAATACATCAGCTTTACATTTTATCACCTAATAATAAGACTTTGCCATTGCAAAGGTTTCATTACTGCTAGCACTATTTTATTTCCCCCTTTCATTTATTTACTTTTATGCACTAATTACATTTTACATAGTTGCTATTTCCCTGTTTTCACATTTTCATTTTTCGTCATTCATGTTCACTGGCTGGCCTCTTTCCTCTGCTGAAGAACGACTTGAGCCCAACACTGTAGGATTTTACTACCCTGGTTGCTTAAGGGCTCCTGTCTGCTGCACATGGCAGCACTGTGCAAGGTTAATGCTGATGATTTGTTACACACAGCCACTACTGCATATTCAATTTGGTGCCCATCATTGAAGAGCACACTGCCTAAGCCACCAAGCTGTCATTTTCTATGCCACCTCTGAGCCCTGCCTCATTCTAAACTGTAAGTCTAACCTAATACCCCTCCTCCATTTCATCTGCCTTCTCATGGCTACACTGTTCACCTGTTCTATTTCACTGATAATTTTTCTTAGGCTGAAAACTATGTCCCCTACAAAACAGAAAACATGCGTCTCAGAGCTGGGACCATCTCTGTCTTTACAAGTTCAGATTAATCAAGTCATGGTTGCTGATACCCAGATAGCATTTAGCTGTCATTTCAGAAATTATTAAGTTTTCTAAATTCAGCATGGTCCTGTAAATCTCTAAGGTGAATTTAGGGAAAAAAGTTGTAATATTTTTTACTTAAAAGGAAAAAAATAATTCAAGGCAAGCTACTTCTAATTATCTTGCATTGATGGTGAGGAAAGGAAGTGCATACATCAATTTTCCTAGCCACTCATCTGTCACTGACTCTGAAGTCATAATATTATGGTATGCTTTAACAATGAGTGAAGAAATCAATAAAGAATGTACGATCTTCAAACCCTGAAAGTGACTTTCTTGGACTTCATCAAACATCATTACTTATTACAATGAGGTTTCAAATAATATTTTTCCATATTTTTTTTCTGTTTCTATAATAGTTTAAATGTGTTAAAAAGAATATGAGCTTATACATGCTCCAAGTTGTTTCATTTTCCTTGGAAATGGGTGATTGGAATTCTGCAAAACCTGCTTTGTAACTCCTCTGTTAGGATCTGGGGACTGCACCCAACAGCAGTGCTTCTGCACAACGGGACCTGCTATCCAGCCAGGGTACAGCTAACAGAGGAGAGAAAACTTCAGGAAAATGGATTCCTAAAGGTCTCTGTGGTTTAAATAGAAGGGAGCTTTAGTGGAGCAGAATTGACAAAAAAGAATAAGCCATTGATGCTTTGACTGATGGTTGTTGATTGATTAATTGATAAATTGATTAATGCATTGAAGCCTTTACAAGCCTGACATTGGTGAGAGACACTGGTGTGAGCAGGCCTGAATGTCTCATTGCACAGTAGATGAGACTAAAAGAAGAGGACTGAGCATCCAATCGACCCCATTTAACAGGAAGAAAAGTGGGACCTGTGCTACAACAGAAACAGGGAGTCAGTGTCCAAACAGCAGCTGAGAATGTGTAATGAATGTGTAAATGGAAGGGAGTCCCTGTGTATTAGAGGCAACTGCATCCTGCTATTAGTAATAGGCAGAAGACTGTAGTGCCTGGAGTTTCAGCTTTCTTTCCATTTGTACAGCAGTATCTGGCCTCCACGGGCTCAGCTTGAGGCTTTCAGTCTAGGGTATTTTGTGGATAACAGTTTCTGATTCTCCTCCTCCTTTTTTCTCTCCTTCTTTTATTCATTGTGCTTCAAGTCAAAGCTTGAGGCAGCAGATGGATTTAACAGCATGGGATCAGCAAATTCCTATTATGATGAAGTGAGAGAGAGAAAAACCCTAACTTAGCTCTATTCATGCAAAAGGGAATAATTGCTTGTGAGTCAGTGGAGCTGGGATTTCATTCTGTGCATCCAGACTCCTCCTGAGTACTTGGAAGTGGAAGCTCTGGGAGGGTTTGGCACTTTTAAGGGTGTTCTTACAGAAAGAGATTGCAGAGGATATTAATGAAGTAAAAAACTATCACAATAGTAGTATTTCTTTTCCTTGAAAAATCATCTTAACAAGCTGGGGATGATTATACTTATAAAGCAGTGCAACTAAAGTAGAGCAAGTTCTGCTTCTGATGTATCTTGACATCCTTAAGGACTGTTGGGAATACTTTCTGGTCATTAGGACAAGCCTGCTCTTTGGACAGCATCCTACGCATTAACATGTAGGTGTTGAAAGCAAACAGTAGGTGGCCTCAGAACATTAGCATTGCTCTTCCCGGGAACAGCAGCAAAGCGAGGGCAGAGCCCTGCTGATCCTCAGAGGCTCGGTACACCTCCTTCCCTAATTGCAGGAAACACGCTGAGATCTGTCCTGCAGCCCAGTGCTGTGGCTTTCTCCTGGAACGAGGCCACTTGTTAAACCCGAATGCAAACTCCTGTGATCTAACTTTGCTTTGCTGTTTTAAACCCATTTTGACCATTGCCATGTCTCAGAAGCTATAGGAAAAACAAGCGTTTAACAGAGAAAACGAGGAGATAAGCAATTCTCATTATCTGATGTGGCATATTGGATATCTTACCTACCTGTGACAGTGAAGAAAGACTCAAAAATCCACTTGCTGCTTTACTATGAAATATTCTCTACTCATATGCCTTGCTTTTCAAATATCCAGTGAATGGATACATCTCAAACAATTATTTGGGAGATGAGGGCTCATTAGCCACCATGAGCTACTTCATGATTTGGCCTGCCTTCTTTAGGGAAGTTTTGCAGCCAATTAAGAATTCAGATCAAACCTGTGGGCTTCAGGGTCATGAGAGTCAGTTTGCAACCTTGGTCAAGGTTTGCTCCCCTTCAAGTACAATTTGTATCGTCAGTATCTTATCCCGGCCCTGAATTCCCGTGCTTCAGGAGAATCCCTGATCTCAGACTCCAGACCCAGTGTATGATGGAAGTCCATTTGCAATAACCTAACCTGTTCCATCAGTGACCTTCCAGACTGCCAGATCATATCAAGAGCAGGGAGAAGAAGAGTCTCTTATTGCATCTGCTGTTCCATTTTTTTCATTGTTAGCTGTCGCTCTTGGGGTGGACATGACACACACGGACCGTGCCTCAGACAATGTGCAAAAAAGCCTTTATTAAACAAAGCAGTTTCCTTTTATAGACTTCTGGATGTTATCGTTCATGTTACATGATTATTGGCTACTAAATTACTACAGTTGATTCATCGGCTATTGATAACTATGATATACTACCATTGGCTACCTATAGCTTAAGCACTCAAGCATTCAGAAAAATACCATGTGAAGATATCTTGTTGTTTTTCACCTTCTATTGTTTAACCTTCTTGCTTCTGTTGATACTACATTTACATGGGTAAAAACTAGTTGTTTTTCTTCTCCCGGACTTTTCTCATGATCCTTCTCTAGCTGAAGTAACAGGCCTAAGCCATGATTTTAGAAAGGCAACAAGCCTTTCATTTTATAAGGTTTTACCTATATGCAATAGTTAACTTCTCAGAAAATAAAAGAGAAGCCTTGTACACTACAATGGTAGTCACTCTTCCTCTCAACCCAGGCTGCTAGGGCAGAGGTGTTTTCCAGCCCACTCCCTCATGTGTTTTCCACGTTCATATAGGAAAAAGCAAAGGTTACCTTGGGGAGTGTACGCTTTCTCTTGAATGGGGGGCACTTGCTTTTAATAGCACAGGCTCTGGTCTGTACTGGTCAAGCATGGAAAATATCCTCTTTAATCTCTTTTCTAAGTTTCTTGTGACTCTCTTTAATTTCCTCCTTTAAATTCTGGAAAATCTTGATCAGTCTTTCCACAGAAGAGATGTAGGCCCCTAACAGGGCAGGGATAGTTTCTTCATATATCTGGAGTGTGTCAACCAAAGCTTCCACTTTTTGGTCTCCCTCCTTCAATGATATCACTCTCAATGTGCTGGCATATGATGTCGGCGCATTCCATACAAATTTCTGCCTCATGTTTTCTGTGCACTGGACATTGTCTGGATTATTAGGGAATCACTCGTTATCTGAAAAGATTACTTCCAGCACAGCTAATAATCTCAGGTACCAGACACCTTGTGCCATGTTGCTCCCCCTTCGTGGTGCACTAAAAGCTCATATTTGCATGGGTATCTTTCCCTAATATTTGACAAGAATTGTCTACAGAGGCTGCAAGTTTCTGGTCTTTTCCTGATTCCCTGGTCAATACTAGCATCCCCAGAGAGGGATCCCAGTTGTTTGGCTTCACTATCATCTAGTGCCACACCGTTGGCCACAATATGCCAGCATCAGAGCAGCCAGGTCAATAGAGGTACCTCCAGGGATAGGGATCACGTGATTATCACTGGCCCTCTTTCTTCCACTGGTTTTGAAGGTCCTGCTTCCTCTTCCTCACTCTACAAGGATTGATTTGGTCTTGGATTTCATCTTCTTAACAGTGGTGACAGCTACTAGTATGGGTTGTCCCTCTAGTTCGCCTGCAATGTCAGTGGCCATGGTGCCTGTCGGTCTGCTTTCCTTCCCCTCCCCTGAAGGTGCTGTAAAGTAACAAACAGTGTGGTGGGCAGTAGCCAGGGCCCAGCACATCTTCATTCCTCTCTGGAACTGCCACAGCATTTTCTTTCAAATATTCTGCCATTTTATCAGGGTCCTGTATTTGTTCAGGGGTGAACTTCCAAATCACTGAAGCAGAATACTTTTTCAAAAGCTGGCCCATTTTCTCTCACCTTTCACGCTACTCAGGGCTATCCATCCCTGGGGCAGGTCTCTGGACAACTTCCCTAGAAATCTCTGTCCTGACTCTAAACACAGTGTAGACCATATGGAGAGACATTGCAGATTTAGCAGCAAGGATATGCTGTCCTTGACAACCAAAGGGAATTCAAAATTCTCGTAAACTGTTGTAGCAGATCTGAATGAGGATGAGAGGGTAAAAGACTGGGAAAAGCCATTCTCTCCTGTTCCCCCCACCAGCTGGGTACTATTATTAATGAATTGCCAGAGTTAGCAGCCAAGGCCAGGACAGGCAAACAATACCAAATTCACATCCCAAATGACCCTCATTGTCCTTGTTGTTATGGTGTCATAAACTCAGATCACAGTACATCACCAAAGCAATCTTACTCACCCTCTCTGCCTTGACAAATATTATCTGGAGCAGCACATACAGGAATATATACTGGGCTAGGTACCACACCCACATGAACACACAAAGCACTGTAACCAGGGAGTTCTGTACCCAATACACAAATGCTTCCATCAAAATGTCATTTCAACTTCTCCCTCAAGCCCTATATCAATTGGGCATCAATTAAATGTGCTGGGTTTGGCCCCAGCAACGAAATTAAACTCCAAATAAGCCACTCCCCTTCCCCCGCCCCTTTCAGTAAGGAAGGGACAACAAATGAGGGATTATGAGTTAAAATAACAATTTACTAAAAGCACAATTACAAATGAGGTATTAATACCAAAATTACACAAAAGAGAAAGTGTTTTATGCACAAAAGGGTATCCACCAGTGGGAAAAAGTTAAAAAATGCTTCCTGAAGATCTTGATGTCTCTGCCAGAGAGAAGAAATTCTGCAGAAAACACACTGGCAAGTCCAACCATTGTAGAAAAGACCTCCAAACTAAAAACTGCAGTGGGAGCACTGCCACGGATGTAATGAAACTTTGCCTGACAAAGAAGTGTTTTAAACACCTCATCCATTAGGCAAGGTTGGACATCAGGAGGGCTGGCTGACGCTCACTGCAAAGCCAGGCTCCTGGGAGTGCAGACAACGTTAGCCTGCCCTGTCTGTCCTCAGCTACCCCACTGCCCACAGCAAATCGTGTGCACAGAGCCCTTCCTCTGATGGGCTCCACCCTTCTCCAAGACGGGACTGTTCAGCCTGACCCCTTCCTTTCACAGCTCCTGTGACTCTCTGCATGCCTTTATCACCTCCTCCATATGGTAGTTATCAGATCAAATTATAGCTGCATGGTCCACACTGAGTTAGCAGTCAAAGTAACAGCAGTGAGCAAGAGATTAGCTACGATTTGACCTGTCTGGAGAGTGAATTAATTAACAGTTTATTGAGGCTGTCTTTCACTCATATCCCATGTGGAGTAAAGTATGGGCCTGGACAGTTTCGTGCTGCTGTGACAACCACAGCAATCAGCATTTGGCTGATCAGAAAACAAGGTTTTACCTGTCTGAATTTCAGGAATGCTGACATTTAGCTGAAAAGGAAAATCCTCCTGAAATAACCCAGATCCTGTCCCTCCATTTAAGTTCATCTGCTGCTGGTTGCACTTCAGAGCATGGGAATCCCCAGTGTCGTCAGGACTGATTAGCCAGCAGTGTGAGGCAGAGGGACAGGATGTACAATATTCCCTCACCATGAAATTACCATTAATGTGTAAGATAACATCCTTCATTTATTCATTAATATGATTTCAAAAGAACCCTGCAATTTCACTCACCTTGCAGCTGACACTGACCCAAAAATATGAAATGTCGTTTAGTGAGTTATCAGTCCAGACAATTTCAGTCAAAACTTGATTTTTTTTGTGTTTCTTGGGCTAGATTCATACAAAATTTAGTTGCTTAAGGCAGCTGACTTAGCTGGTACTATCTCAGTTCAAACTGCTGAGGGTTCTACTCTTAGTTAAGTATCCACATCACATTTGCACAGGCTGAAAATGTCTTTTAAATTGCAGAAAAACTCAAAAAGCATGAAAGTACAGTATTTCAGTTCAAATAGCACATCCTTATTCTTCTAAAAATGTGATAATATTTTTCTTCCCATCCCATTAGTTTTACTGTCTGAGTTGATTAAATATTGGTCATCTTCAGCAGCTTTGGAGCAGAGCAGATCTGGGTTGAGTAACCTTCATATAGCCCTTCTCTAAAGAGCTGCAATGTTCAGGATGTGTTAATCAATACACAAAATTCTGTGCTTTGCTTATATACTCTTGTCTGACTACATCTGCATCACAGAACACATCTGCCTTGCTATATAAAACTGCAGAAGCATCTTGCTGAGAGAGTATCTTTCCATGAAGCCAGGGAGAAAGGCTACACAGCCCTAGACCCTGGGTCTCCTCCAAGTTCAATGTGATGAGTCCCACAAAGACCCTAAACTATAATTGCTACTCAGTTCACCTGGGGTTTTTCCCTGTCCAGATCTATGATAGATGTGAGGCTGTGGGTCAGCCCAGTAGGAAGTTGTTTTCACAGTGGGAAGCCCAGGGCTTGTGTTGCACACCCTGAGAGGGGAGTTCTGGGAGGGTCTGTGCTGGGCAGAGGGCAGGAAAGCTGAAGCAGTCGTGCTCAGCTGGTCTGAGAGGAGGCAGTAAGGCTGTATGATGCTCCTGGGCAGCACTCAGACCCAGCCCAGCCTGCAGGCATGCTAGCAATGCAGCACTGGTCCTCTGACTTGGAACACTTTGGCAAGAGAAGCATCACCAAATACTTTTTAGTCTTCTTTCTGCCTTAAGAAACTTCCCAAGTTTCAGTAATGATATGACAACCAACACTGTGATTCATTTGACCTGACTTCTATTATATAAATACTAGGATTTGGTCTAGATCAGCGCCTCTCTGCACTCAAGAGCACATCCCAGACCTGAAATTACATCTGAGCTGAATCTCTCTAAAAGCTGCTCATAAAGGAACGGGATGTTTGGGTTAGGTTTTAGTCTAGTTGTTGACAAATCTTCAGTAAACTATTGAAGTTCAGTTTATTTCAGAAAGCAATAATAAACTACCTGTCTATTAAAAGGAGCACTACAAGACTGCAAACCTTTTTAAGATCCATGGCTTAGAGGTGCTGCTGCAATCAGAAGGTACAATAACAACTTATAAATGTGACATGCTGCCATGATCATTAACGAGAACAAAAAATATATTTATCAGAGAAAAAAAAAGCACAGAGCTTAAACTTGTAAATAATTCCATAGCATTATAAATTTTCCCACTTCTCCACTCCAAGTTAAAAAGACAGGGTCTGGGTCCTGATAAATGTGCTACCTCATTCAGACAATTATAATGCACAAAATGTTTTTGGAAAAGACACACAGCAAAGCCTTGAGGGAAGATATGATTTAAGGAAAACCTTGCAGCAGGAGGGAGAGGATAAATGAAACACAGAAGTGGGAGGCTGATGGGAGAAAAAGGATAAGAATGGGACAAGTTTTGTTTTCAGTTGCACTAACATAAATGATTTTTACCCCAGTAGTACGTGCCTTTGGAAGGCCTAGATTTCTTTTTTATTGTTTTTCTCTTAATAACTAAGGATCAGCCAAAGCCAGGAAAGGAAAACCATATAGTGTGGTCAGTATTCTGATGTGGACTTACAGAATTTGTTGCAAGGAGGATGGGTATGTTCATTTTCTCCCTGTGGGATGGGATATAGGGGTTTTTTCTGATCAATGAAATAGCCTGTTGTAATATGCAGATTTGGACTTAACAAGGAGGTGAAGGAATTGCTTTATTTTTTATCTTTAGTGGACTAGCTGACCTGAAAATTATTCTGCCCTTAGACTTCATGCTTATGCCTCTACCCTGCAGGTAGAAATATAGCAGGTCCAAAAGGCTAATAGGTAAGTTCCCACCCATTCACAAAAAGGGTGGGAAGGAGGATCCCAGTAATTATAGACCAGTTAGTCTGACCTCAGTACCCAGTAAGGTAATGGAGCAGTTTATATTAAGTGCCATCACACAGTACTTACAGGACAGCCAGGGTATCAGACCCAGCCAGCATGGATTTAGGAGGGGTAGGTCATGTTTGATGAACCTGATCTCCTTTTATGACCAGGTGACCCTGGTGGATGCAGGAAAGGCTGTGGATGTTCTGTACTGGACTTTAGCAAGGCCTTTGACACTGTCTCCCACAGTAAACTCCTGGAAAAGCTGGCAGCCCATGGCTTGGACAAAAGCACTCTCTGCTGGATCAGGAACTGGCTGGATGGCTGGACCAAGAGAGTGCTGGTGAACAGTGCTGCATCCAGCTGGTGGCCAGTCATCAGTGGTGTCCCTCAGGGATCTGTCCTAGGGCCTGTTTTTGTTCAATATTTTTATTGATGACATGGACGAGGATATTGAGTCTTTGATTAGTAAATTTGCGAACGACACTAAGTTGGGAGCATGTGTCGATCTGTTGAAAGGGAGAAGGACTCCGCAGAGAGACCTGGAGCGGTTGGATGGATGGGTGGAGTCCAGTGGGATGAAGTTTAATAAGTCCATGTGCCGAGTCCTGCATTTTGGCCACAATAACCCCCTGCAGCGTTATAGGCTGGAGGCGGTGTGGCTGGACAGTGCCCAGGCAGACAGGGTCCTGGGGGTACTGGTCGACAGCCGATTGAACATGAGCGAGCAGTGTGCTCTGGTGGCCAAGAAGGCCAATGGCATCCTGGCCTGTATCAGGAACAGTGTGGCCAGCAGGAGCAGGGAAGTCATTCTTCCCCTGTACTTGGCACTGGTGAGGCCACACCTTGAGTGCTGTGTCCAGTTCTGGGCCCCTCAGTTTAGGAAGGATGTTGAGATGCTTGAGTGCGTCCAGAGGAGGGCAATGAGACTGGTGAGGGGCTTGGAATACAAGCCCTATGAGGAACAGCTGAGGGAGCTGGGGGTGTTTAGCCTGGAGAAAAGAAGACTCAGAGGTGACCTTCTAACTCTCTACAACCTCCTGAAAGGTGTTTGTAGTCAGGTGGGGGTCGGTCTCTTTCTCCAGGCAAGAACTAACAGAACGAGAGGGCACAGTCTCAAGCTGTGCCAAGGGAAATACAAGTTGGACATTAGGAAGAAGTTTTTCACAGAAAGAGTGCTAAGGTACTAGAATGGCCTGCCTGGGGAGGTGGTGGAGTCACCATCCCTGGATGTGCTCAAAAAACAACTGGATGTGGCACTCGGTGCCACGGTTTAATTGAGGTGCTAGGGCATGGGTTGAACTCGATGATCTTGAAGGTCTCTTCCAACCTAGTCATTCTGTGATTCTGTGATTCTGTGCTTCTTGGAAAGAGAGTACATAAAGAGTACATAAAGATAGTAAAAGGACAACACAGGGATTTATCACCAATACCCTTAAACCACTGACTGCACAGACCATGCTCTCTTGAGATGCAGGATTAGGTCAGATGGACAATAGGACAAGGTAGAACATGTCTTATGTCATTACCCTCTGCACCTTACAGACCACACTTTCCTGCATCCTTAACCAAGGTTTGCAGTCACAGGATCTCGGCATACACATGGGACACTGCCTAGATTGCTCATGGTATGGTGAAGGCCAAGTGTTGGAAGGAAGCTGGTGTAATGGGGAGAGAAGTGCCCTCACAGGGCCCTGACAGAGAGATCTAGGTGTCACCTGCAGAACAAGGAGACCAGCAGGAACTTCAGTGGATCAATGGGAGATTTAACAAACTTAGAATTTTGCCAAAAGGGAAATACTGGAATGACATTCAGAGAAGTGTAGGGAGTGCAGACAGAGCAGAACAAAATGCCAGTTGACTGAAAGCTTCTCTGTTGTCTCATCTAATGTTTAATACCCTTTTCAAAGTGTGGGAGGTAATTCTGTATCACTGGCCTAGGTTTCCTCCCACACAAACCAAATGCTTTTGCTTCGGCCTGTGCTCGGCTTTCACTGTGAGGATACACAGAGTCAGTCTTCACTTTTTGGAAGATGAATTTCTCATTCTAATAAGAATGCTCTTATCCACACATTTGCAATGAGCAGGTATAACAAGCTGTGCTACCTCTGAGTCCTGAAAACTGTTGTTTCATAAACTAAGATACAGCCTTATTAACAGAGGCCTCATAAGTGTAGGTGGACCCTCCCCCAAACTGCATTTCATTTACAGTCAGAAATCTAACTGCCCTCACTACTTTGTCGGATGCCAATTAATCAAGGTAAATAAGCCAAGGATATTCTTCCTGGTCTTTAGGTAGCCTTTCAGGATTATGTAGGTATGCTATAGGTATCACGACAGAGCTACCAGCCCCATGAACACATTGTGAGTACAGTGCAGCTGGGATTAGCTATAGGAACCCAGACTAGACAGGGATACCTGAACCCTTCTCCCAGTGGTGGATCTCTACAGAACTGCCTTCTGTTCTGCTCTTGACTGTACTCATTAGTGTAGGCATTCATATACCCAGATACCTGCAGGCCCATTTGAGACTCCAACCACATCTTTAAAAAGATATAGATTCTCTATAGGCTCTTTATCACGGTAGCCATCCCTGTGCAACTGTCTTTCCCAGAAAATCCCAATGACATTACACACTGTGTTCAGGCAACTGAATGAGGATTCAGGTCTCCATCATCTATAGCAGTATTTTTAATACCTACCCTATGACTAGTTTTCAGTGTCTAAATCTCAACTGAATGTCACTGGGAGATGGAAAGTGGATTTTTTGCCACAAGATAAGCCTAACACTGTGATTCCTCCTCTGGGCAGTTAAAATAGTCTTTCAGAAAACAGGGTTTTTTTATTGTTGACAAAGCCTTTGAGTCTGGAAAAAATCACTATGACATGATGAGAATTTGCTACAAATAACCATTGAATTAGGCACATATGTCCATAAGCAGCAACTCTGTAGGGGCTTTATATGGTAGCATTTTGAAGAAAAGCTTCCAGACGTTCACAGAATCGCAGAATAGTTGAGACTGGAAGGGGTCTCTGGAGATCATGTGGTCTAACCCCCACACTACAGCAGGACTAACTACAGCTAATATCCCAAGTCCATGTACAGCGAGCCTCTGAATAATTCCAGGGATGGAGATTCCACAACCTCACTGGGCAATCTATCAGTGCTCGGTTACCGTCACAGTAAAAGAAAAGTTTGCTGATACTCAGAAAGAACCTCCTGTGTTTCAGTTTGTCCAGTCACCTCTGATCAGTGGGCAGCACTGAAAAGACCCTGTCTCTGCTCTCCTTGCACCTTCCTTTAAGGCATCCCTTGAGCCTTCACTTCTTCAGGCTTTACAGTTCCAGCTCTCTCAGCCTTTCATTATATGTGAGGTGCTCCAGCCCCTTAACCATCCTTGTGGCTCCCTTGTTCAACTTTCTCCAGTGTGTCCATGACTCTCTAGGACTGAGGAGCTCAGAACTGGGCACAATACTGAGTAGAGAAGCCTGACAATTCCTGGCCTAATACAACCCAGGATTCCATCTGCCTTCTTTGCAGCAAGGACATATTGCTGGCTCATGCACAACTTGGTGTCCACAAGGACCCTGAGGTCTTTTCCTGCCAAGATGCTTTCCAGCATACACTGGTGCATGGAGATTTCCCCCCAAGTGCAGAACTTTGCACTTAATGAGGATAAAGTTGAAGTTTATGACGGAACAGACTATCAAAGGTAGAAGAAATATAAGTTGACAAATATTGATGAGGTACTCCAGAAATTCGGAAACCATTGACTAGATAGTTGATGCTGAAAGGAGCTTGGGGTGCTGGCATGCAGGGACAGTGATGGCTTTGGTTGGACTACTCAGAGATACACTTTCCTAAGGAATTCACGTGAGTATTGGATGGTGTTTGTCTTTATTCTGTAGTTTGATGCAGTTTGTCCATGAAGCAAGAAGTATGACTGTGAACAGGAGTTCAGAAGTTATCACAGGCAGAGAGTTACCCTCCTAAATGGTGAAAGGCAAGGGTAATTACCAAAGTGAACTCACTGGTTAAGTCTACTTATAGTGACTCAAACAATAGGTAGGAATGTTTTGAGGCCTTGGACCTTTGGACTGTGAAAGCTCTGACCAAGACCAATGAGCACCCTCTTAACCAATAACCGATCTGGGTGCTGGCCTCAGCAGGGGCTCAGGATCATCCCAATCTTTTTGAAAGATAGGCTATGGTTGTGCCCATCAGTCCTCATCCCAGAAAATGGTCCTGGGAACATCAGAGATAGGGAAGATTAGGGTACACATAACAGCTGAAAACCCTCAGGTTTTGCACATGGCAGCTATCCACTATGTTCTGACTACCAAGCTGAATTCTCAATGCTGCCCCTTCCCAACCTAATGATATATTCCATCCTCAGCCTAGTCCCTATCCAGATGCTACCCACCAGCCACAATAACCTAACCTAAAAAATCTGGGAAAACACCTCTTCTTGCTAGTGTCTCTTTCTTTCAGCATAGATTGTTGGCTAACTCAAAGTCAGAATGCATTTATATCAGAGCTTGTTTGCAGGCTGTTTTCTCACTTTGCCACAGTTAGCATGGAAGTTAAATATCTGCAAATTGGGAACTTTGGTGCAACAGAGTCGAGTGGAGGTTGTGTATCTTTCTTTGAGGTGATATGGGGGAACATACGTGAAAGAGGTGCGTTAAACATCTAGAAACCCTTGTGCATTGCTGTAGAGGCAGAGAGACAGAGCTGCAGATGAAAACTGAACCACCTAAAGCCACTTCAGACATGTATTTTCAAGCAGGCAAATCTTACTGGTCTTGTCAGGCCTTGTAGAACTCCCAAGACTCTCTGAAAAAAAATAAAACAACTCAACAAAACAAACAAACAAACAAAAAATCCCAAACAAAGCAAACAAAAAGCCCAACCAGAACTGATAATTTCATCAAACATTGATCATGTTTTTACCTAGTGAATGTAAAAGGTAGTCCATTTACCCAGGGCTTTTAGAGGTTAAATACTCAGATCCTGAAGGATTTCTATCATTTTGCTCCTCCAACTCTCAAATTCCAAGTTTATTCCTTAATCCTGAGGAAAAAGCTACAAAGTAAGATATGCTTGTTAGCAAAACATTTCTCTTCTCATTAGTACCCATTGTTATTAGCATCACTTCATCTTCCATATGTTTTGCATTTAAGCCTTGCTTTAGAAACCCCTAAATCTTGCCTGGGAAGTATGAAAATAATTATGAATTCAATGAAATTCGAAGTGTAACATATTCTTGATATAATTTTCATGTTTGCCATCTTGACAGACTGGTGTAGTAGATTTTCAGTTTTACTGTCTCCTATTCAAAATAACTTTAGCTCCCCTCGAGGAAAAAATTAATGAAACTAAGACATTTTAAATCTTCAAAATGTCAGATTCTTTTTGTCACAGGATGTCATGCACATGAAGATTCACAGCTATTCTGCTGAGTCACTCTCACAGCTGCACCGTGTTGATTCTATTAGCTCCAATACAGAAAAACAAAGAAGTAGCACGTTTCTGAGGCAGAATATATTGGGAGTCCACACACAGAAAGGAATTTCCTAGCATAGTCATGCCTAGTTGGAAGATAGTTGTGGCATTTAAGTTTGAAATAAAAGCATCTTGTTGAACTGTCTCTACACAGCATTTATACATGGTTTTCATGGGTAGGAAAGAGTAACCTTATAAGCTCGAACAGTACCTGACTACGAGGTGTACATGCCCCTTCAAGGCCCTGGCATGACACTATCTCTGCCCTCTGTATGTGCTCCAGAGGACAAGGGAAGGCTTGGTCACACCATGGAGATTTCCACGCACCGTGGAAAGAAATGAACTGCAATTCCTTATCCTGGTCTCTACAGCACACACAAAAATTGAAGCTCCAATGCTATTTTAACTGGGCAAAGTTGAGGAGGTATTTAGAGAGATTTCAAAAAACATACCCGTGTTGTGAGACCATCAACTTAATTATAGGTACTTTCTCAAAGCACAGAATTGCTGAATGTTCTTAATGAATGAATTTTCAAGAGTGTTTACACTAAAGCAGATTTTATTTTTTTATTAGGACTGCTGATATTTATTCCTAAATGTCAGAGGTAAACACATAGAACTGCATTTTTCAGATCAGGTCTAAAGTTCGACATCATTTTAAACCTCTAAAAGTCAGCAGAGACTCCAAAAATTATGAAAGCTGGGACAGTGAAATAAGGCAGAAAAAATACACAATTGGTTAAGTCTATCATGTGTATGCCATGTAGGGATGCTAAACTGTATTGGGTCGGCCATGGATAACAGCTCAACTCCCTCCCAGCTGCTTGCTCACTTCCCAATTCCCTAGGACAGAAGCAAAAAAGGGTAAAAAAAAAAATAGGAAGAACAGGAATAAAAAGCATGTGGAACAATATAAAGACAGAAGGATTGCTTACTAATTACTGCTGTGAACTAAACACATTCAATATGTGGAAAATTAATGTAATTCACCCCAGAGGAGGAGGTGCTGCAGAATATGTTCCCTCTGCTCTGTTAGCCAAGACTCCTTCTAGAGCCCAAGCCTATGAAGCAGCTAAGAAAAATTGAGATTCAGACAGAATCATAGAATCACGAAATAATTGGGGTTAGAAGGGACCTTTAAAGGTCATCTAGTCCAAACTACCTACAGTGAGCAGGAACATCTTCAACTAGATCGAGTTGCTCAAAACCCCATCCAGCCTGACCTTGAATGTTTCCAGAGACAGGGCACCTCTGAGCAATCTGTTCCAGTGTTTCACCATCCTTATTGCAAAAAGTTTCTCCCTTATATCTAGTCTAAATCTACCTCCTTTAACTTAGGTCATGTTTCAGTGAAAATGTTTTGGTTTATTTGTCTTTCATAAGTGTGCTTCTGTTTTGTCATCAATCAGCTAACCTCATCTTTGCAAGAACACACTCTGCTTCTGCCCTAATCTTGCCTATGCTTGAAGCATATGCTTGGAGCTTCCTATCATGTCCCACAGTCTCTGTTTTCATTGGTCTCCCCACCTGAGACACTGCTGATTCACTCTTAGTGTCTGCTTGTCAACATGTTTTCAAGCTCTAAAGGGCATTGGACTGAACTGTGAGAGTAATTCTGGGTACCAGGGACGCCAGCTGTCAGGTAAATGAAGAAAAATATGCCACAACCCATGGAGTTCAGTGTTTTGCAACAGCAGGAGTTGGGGTGGAAGAGGCAGCAATACCTGCACTGTCTGGTATCAGCATAAAAAACATTGGCCTGTAAAGAAATGTTACCAGCTTGAGATGGTAAAGATTGATGTAGCCTCAGTTCAGTCTCGTTCCTATGTGGACCTATTTTACCAGAATCATTTCTTTTTTAACACCAATCATATCTGCACTGCATGTATGTGGAGCTAGTTCAACAGCATGGCCAGCAAACCTGGGTGGTGGGGTCACCTGTCTGCTTCATCTTGGGTTTCGTGATACAAACATGCCTTGACATACTTCTCTTGATTAGAGCCAGGAGCGATACACACAGAAAGTTATTGTCTCTTGAACCAGCATGAATGATGGTAGGTTTTCCTCAGACACCCATCACATCTCCTGAGGCTGCCATATGGTGGAGTTCCTGCCAAGTTTATTCCTATCCACACTCTAGTAACAGCCCCCTTTTTATATCTCTATTGGTCTTTTAAGCCTTCACACTCTTCAGGAAAGTTGGCGTTGGGGTACCATCCCAGTGAAGTATCATTATGATTCTTCCCTTGCACAGTTCATTCTCCCCTCCCTTCGGGATTATTTGATGACACATTTCCTTGTTCAAAACTATGGAAGCCAAAAAGAACATATGGTCCACAGTTTATAATAAACTCCTGGCAGCCTGCCTCTACGGATGTTTTAGCACATTGTGGGGACTTGATAGCTTGCAACGTTTCCTTCTCAGACAGATTCATTTCCTGGTAGTTAGTATTGGCTGTGTTGACAGCTGCAAGTTTGTGTTGGGACAAAGAGACATTTACATGTAATGAATAGCAGTAAAATGTCTGTGTGATAGAGCTTGAGAGGTATAAGGGTTTGCTCTAAGAACTGCTCTACTGGCTTTCTTGAGACAGCAAATGAAGAGCTTTCTCTCATTGTAAAATGCAAGTTGATTCCCCCTTTCCATCAGATCATTAATAAGCCTTTTTCTTAAATGCAGTGGCAGCATTCATGTAAGTCCATCTTCAAATGAAGGATTTCCAGTTTCTGAGCTTATCTAAAGAAATCTAGCACAGATTTTTCTCCAAGGTCATAGATGATATAAATTTCTTTTCTAGTCATTTTTTCTTGCCTCTGAGTCACAACTTACTGCCCCATGCATTGGGCTCATGCAACCATATGCTGATTTTCCTCTGGAATAAACTCGGGCAGTTCCATGAGTGGCTACATTGAATGGCAGGGCAGCTGAACTCTGCCATATGTAGGACAAGATCTGCTTTATGTGAGATTGAAACCACATCATATGCATCATCCACAGCAAACATCACTCCATTCATAGATATTCTTGTCCTTCCATATGTCCTCAATCTGTATTTTCCTTTTACCTTTACAGTGTTCCTACCTCCACCAAGACTCAGATTATGGTTAAGTCATTTCCACCATCAAAAAAATGAGGAGCTGGACTGGAGACAGGATTAGTTGCCTAAAGGGAAGTGAACTAGATAGTATCATAAAATCATAGAATGGTTTGGGTTGGAAGGAAGCACTGAAGATCATCTGGTCCAAATCCAGTGCCATGGCTAGCAACATCCTCCACTAGAGCAGGTTTCTCTAAGCCTCACCAGCCTGAATTTGGGATGGGCAATCCACAACTTCTGTGGACAACCTGTGCCAGTATCTCACTACCCTCATAAAAAAATTTTTCATGTCCAATGTATATTTATCCTCTTTCAGTTTAAAATCCCTTGTCCTGTCACTACATACCCTTGTGAAAACTCTCTCATCCTCTTTCTTATAGGCTCCCTTCTCTTCTCCAGACTGAACAGCCCCAACTTTCTCAGCTTATCTCCATAAGAGAGGTGCTCCAGTTCTCTAATCATTTTTGTGGCTCTTCTCTGGACCTGCTCTAACAGGCCCATGTCTTTTTTATGCTGGGGGCCCCAGAACTGGACACAGTACTCAGATGGGGTTTCACAAGAGCCAAGGAGAGGGGCAGAATCCCCTCCCTAAATTGCTGGTCACAATCTTTTTTATGCAGTCCACTACACAATTGTTTTTTTTGGGCTGCAAGTGCACATTGATGACTCATGTTTTATTTTCCCCTTACTAATAAGTTGAAAATAGGATATCAGAGCTACAGCATATCTGTACCAACACAGCAAATATGGCATAAGCCTTGCATAAGACCCATGCTCTTCTAATTGAGCAACTGGAAAACAAGCAGAATAGTCCATTGTGACTAATAAGTCCCTGAACAGCTATTCAGGCAAGAGAATGACAGCCATGCGAGATGTAACTCCCAAGATTACTTTGGTCTGAGTCTTGCAAATTCCTGTCCAGGGACAGGAGCCTTTCTTTTTGCTGTTCTTATACATCCAGCCACATAATATGGATAGCAAATAAAGTTCAGGCTTTTTTTTCTTTTTTATTTATACTAAGAAAATACACCACCTCAACATCTTAATAGGACTGTGTTCTTACATAAGCCCAGCTGTTCACTCTGGCAAGATCTCAGTTCGAGGAACAAGACTAGAACACAGAAGAAAGCCTATTCTATTTATTGCACCTGGCTCAGGTGGTTCCCACCTTCAATTTATCCCCACCCATTCATTCCTATTTCTGACAAATTATCTTGGTTTTGGAAAATACCTCTCTTAGAATTTATGATCAGGATTATTTAACAATTCCAAGTGCAGGCACTTTTATCACCATGTAAATCCACAGAAAGGAGCAAATTGTAATCACTGATGATGGAGAGGGAGAAACAAAGGACAGCAGTTCATTCCTTGGCTGGTGAATGCTGAGGGCAGGAGCCAGTAACTACCTCTGAGCACTATTCTTGGAGAGCTGGTTCAGCTGGGTCATGTGCTGGATGCCTATGCTTCATTTGTTGACATAAATTACCTTGGAGCAGTTTGGACCTTTGTTGCCTATTATCCACAGATGTTAAGCTTAGTTGGAGGGAAATACAGACAATATCTGCTACCTGACCTTTACCTTATAAGATTTGTCTTCCTAACCCAACCTAGAGCAGGTTCTCTAACCTTTTTCTGGAGTTATTGTCCTCCAAGAATAGGTTTCTTTCTGTCTTACAGCTACTTCTTAAAAGTGACATGTCCAGCCTCAGTGAGACACCAATGGTCCTCTGAAAACTGCAATGGTAGACACCTAATTTGGTATCTAACATGTGTGTTTTACTAAAAGTATATGTCCATATTTCAAACAGTTGACGTTGATTGAATTGTTTCAAACCATTAAGTCTTTTTTGAACAATGAACCTAATGGAGTTATTATTTTTGTTCTCTGCTTCCCATGGAAGCTTATTTCATCTCCCTTATTCCAACATTATCATATAGGTCTTAGTTCACATTGTTCTCTGAGAACAGGTGACTTGGGAGTAGACAACAGCAACTTCCAGTGAAAGGCAGCATCTAATTTCTTCAGGACTCAAGCAAGGCTGTGGAAAACCCAGCTTACCCATACAGGGGCAAAAAATGGAAGAGAATGCCCTTGAAGGAGGAATCCTGCAGGCAGGAAGCCAGTCAAAAGCCCATTAAAATCCCATCAAAGTGATTTGATGACATAGTGACAAAATTATATCTCATATTTAACATATATCTCATTATACAGAGGATGACATAGCTCCTCTCAGGCAGAAGGCCATGATGCTGGGTGCTCTGATGCACGCAGTCAGCTCTGCCAGTGCCAACACTCTCTGGATCCTGATACCTACTGGAGTAAACTGGCAGGGCTGACAAGGGACTGGAGCAGCTGCTCTTGTGTAGGTGCAGTGTGCTGTGAGTTTATTAGAGCAGCCTGCAGCCTGCTGCACTCTCATGTCCCAGGCTGCGATTGTATGGAGATGCTGTTAACTGGCTCCCTGGCAACACTGATCCCTGCTGCTCTGCACAGCCATGTGAGTAAGAAGCCTGGCCATGAGGACCAGGTAGAAGCATCCATCATTTAAATTGTGTCTCATGGGTTATAAGGTGGATGCTAGATGCTAATGGGTATTTATTAAACTTTTCTCCTCACTGCTGTTTTTTATCCTTCTGCTTCTAACAGGTCACTAAAGCTGCTGAGGACATACAGTGACAGATAATTGCGGAAGAAATTAAGGTATTTATAAAATTGTCCTTCATTTGCAGACTGAGCGTAAAACATTCAGGTATATTTTGAAAAGACATTTTGAGGAGATGGCTGTGTATTGTAATGGCACAAATTACTTGCCAAGGAGCAGAGAATTCCAGACAGAGGAAGAGACACAGTCTGAGAGTGGTGACATACTGTGATAACAATAACTGATCATGAAAACCTCTCTAATCCTCCTGAAAAATTGGTGTGTGTCAGTCCTGAGAGCACAGGCCTGTAGAGCCACTCCTAGGAATGCAGAGAAGCAAAGAATTATTTGGGTTAGAAGGGACCATTAAAAATCCTCCAGTCCAAACCCACTGTCATGGGCAGAGACATCTTTCACCAGACCAGGTTGCTCAGAGCCCCATCCAGCCCGACCTTGAATGTTTCCAGGAATGGGGCATCTGCCATCTCTCTGAGAAACCTGTTCCAGTGCCTCACCACCCTCATTTTTTCTTGCATCTTGTCTAAATCTCTCCTCTTTCAGATTAAAACCATTGCCTCTTGTCCTATCACCCTGTTAAAAAGTCTGTCCTCATCTTTCCTATGGGCCCTCTTCAGGTACTGGAAGGCTGTTAGAAGGTATTCCCAGAGCCTTCTCTTCTCCAGGCTGAACAACCCCAACTCTTACAGCCCTTCTTTACAGGAGAGGTGGGTCAGCTCTCTCATGATCTTTGTGACTCTCCTCTGGACCTTCCGTTACAGATCCAGGTCTTTCCTGTGCTGAGGACTCCAGAGCTGGATACATTATGTGTCCCTCCTTACAGGGACCTCTTCAGTCTGTGTTACTACATAGGACCTTGCTGTCTGTGGAGTGGGGGTCTGTTCCATTCTCTGTGGGAATAAATACAGGTTTTTTTCCTGGAGCAGGGAAATAAAACCCTCCTTAAGAATCAACACGTTTTTTGGATCAGGGGCCTGTTCAGCCCACATTTGCACATAGGGCCTTTCTATCTGTGGAGCATGACAGTTCAGAATGGTCTGAACACTAAACTCCTCCAAAAATTTTGTCAAAGAGCTTGGTAGTGCCTCAAAACATTTCTCTATTATTTCCATTTAAAATTAATTGGTTTTTTTGTTGTAAAGAAAAATAATCAAATTTTATCTGATTATTTGCAAAGAGGTTTCTGATAAGACAATGAGTGAGGAGGCAAATGAAATTATTTAGGAGGAAGCTCTCCTGGGATGACCTGGCATGGACTAAGGACAACATGCCTTTGCACAGACTGGAGAACAGATTCACTCACACTGACACATTAGTTATGCAAGCAGCAAACAGCTCTGATGACAAAAATGAGACCTAAACAGTGGGTGATTCTGCAGTGGAGGAGGTGATCTTGTGTCTGCAAACACGCCAGTGTGACCACACAGAAATCAATGCGGTTGCATGGCTACCACTGAGGACAGACTTTGGCACAGTGTTCCAAAGAGGTCAGTCACACAACCAGAGCAGTTACACCACATGTATTAAATAACATTTGGACAAATCAGAATCAAAGGAGCAGCTCACTCAAAAGATGCCAGTCTTAATTTCTGAGTGCCTCCTTCGCCTGTGTCCTCACAGCTGTGCACCCAAATTAAGTATGCAACTGCATACTTGCATGTTTCTTCTTTTGCTCCATTACCGAGTATCTCTTGAACATGTTTTGTTCATGTATATAAGTTGAAAGGGAAAAATATTTTAAGTTGAAGGTTTGGAGAGAGAGGCAGAGAGAATTTCTTAGGGCCTTGTTGCAAGATTGTGGTGGGTTGACCCCAGTTGCCTCCCAAGAGGGATGGGAGAGAGAGTCAGAGGACAAAAGCAAAAACACCTCACAGGTTGAGATAAAGACAGTTTAATAAGTAAAAAGCAAGGCAGCACATGCAAGCAAAGCAAAAAAAAAGCATTAATTCAGTACTTCTCATCAGCAGCCAAATGTTCAGCTGTTTCTAGAAGGCAGAGTTTCATTGCATGCAGTGGTTACTTGGGAAGACAAAGTCAGACATCCCATTTTCTTTGTCTTCCCCTGAGCCTTTACAGCTGAGCATGTCAACATAGGGTTAGAATGGCCCCTTGGCTGGCTTGGGTCAGCTGTCCTGGTTGTGTCTTCTTCCAGCTTCTTGTCCACTGACAGACTACTGGGGAGGGGAGAGTAGAAAAAGAAAAGACTGTGACACTGGACAAACACTTTATAGCAGTAGCTAAAATGTGTTATCAACACTGATTTGGTCACAGATCCCAAACAGTGTCCTCCAGGCTACTATGAAACTGAACTTCATCTCAAGCAGATCCAGTATGAAGGTTCGTTTTTTTTCTTCTAACACAGTTGGTAGCACAGCAAATGCTATAAAACACTGCTGACAGGTGCCTTACACAAATTCTACTGAAGTGCTCTCCCAGCTCTGCTCACACTGATCTCTTCGCAGCCAGGAGGCTGCATTTTTATCCCCAGAAGCTGCAAGAGCAGAGAGACTAAGAATGTATCTTTACTGACAAGTAGCTGGATGGGGACCTGCCTTTCAGTTCCTGTATTTTGCTTTCAAAATATTTTGGTTCCTTTACCATCCTGTTTACCCAAACTCAGTTAATCAAAATTCTTAATTAAATAAGGATTAGTTTTACCCTCAGGACCTGACAGTACTATTTCCTGGATCCAGAAAACCAGAAGTCAATATCCCTTGGATAGCTTCCCAGCACAGTGCTTGGAGAGAGCCACACTGCAGCTTGCTAAAAGCCAGTTATGCTCCAAGATCCCACACATCCCACACATAATGAGGATAGCAGAGCAGGCTTTACAACTTTGGTTTCTTGTAAAGTGTTTAATTCAGCAAACTCCCAGTTTCCTCCTTAGGTTACCTGAAGGTTTATCTCAAAGTGCTTTTCCAGACTTCGAGCATTTTAATGTACCTGAGTTCCAAAAATTGTATCTGTCTGAATGCATTCTTGCCCTCCTGTATATCTCGCCTGAAAAGGGAGCAGCACATGCAGTACCTGCAGTTAAGGCATCTTTCACTACTTTTAAAGCACAGAATAGCCTCCAATACTGAATTTACAGTAACATGTTGTGACTGGGAAGCTCCTTGCTTTGAATTTTTTTCAATATACAGGAAATAAGATGATTCAGCAGTAGCTTCTGCTGGGAAAATTAATTTGAAGTGACATCCTTTCAGTTACAGCACTTCTCTTCCATGGGATGTCATTAATGAGGTTGTCCTGCATACAGATAGCCAGGACTGTTTTGCAAATTTTTTGATGATAAGAATGTCCAAGTTATATCTAATTTTATGTATGATGTGAACTCTATGGTTATAAAGGCATAAATCTCAGTTTAAGCTCCAACAGTATCTACTCTCCTCACAATGTGATGTGGCTAGGTATAATTAGCACTTTCCCTGGGGCTCATGTATTGAATACGTAAAGTAAAGATGAACATGAGCAAAAGTTTTAACTAGAATTAAAAATAGCAAAATATTAAAATAATAACCTACTGAATTTCAGAGTTGTCCCAATTAAAAAAAAAAAAAAGCCTGCAGTGCATGATTTTGGAAACAAATTACTTATATGACAGTTTTACTCTTATTATCAGACATTCTCTACATTACCTTCTGTGTGGACAGTGGACAGCTGATTTTTACCTGAAACAATCACAATGAAGTGAATACCATATATAAATAACATTTGAAAATATCTCTCCAGTGCATTTGCTTCTCTTTGTTTTGGGTCTTCTTTTCTTGATTCCTTTGTATGAAGAACTCCATTTATGTTAGGCAAGGTTAGAATTTTGTCACGGTAGATGATAGCTGAAGTTTTAAGAAATTTTGCCAAGTAAACACACACTGAGAGATGTTAAATTCAAATGTTTTGGAAACAAAGTTTTGAAGCCTATGAACCAAATCTCAGTCTGCCAAATAAATTTAGCTGTTACACATATGCTACATAGGTTACAGAAAAATTATTTAAAATATTTTAAAGATATTTTTCATGCTTAAAATATTCAAACTTTGTGCCCTCTCAGACATGTAGCTTCACGCCTCTGTTTACAATTAATGCAAGAAATTAAGCTTAAAAAAGATGCCTAAATCCTCCTCCAAAGTGATGTTCCTCTATTGAAAATATCACTTTCCAGGATGATAGCCTGATATCTTCAGCTTCTAACAAATATAATATGTCCCCTTCAGCAGCTCAGGCTCTCTGATTCAGCATGCAGAACACTCTCCAGCCTTACAAGACGACAAGGCTTCAGACCTTGAGACTGGTATACCAGAAACATGTTACTGGCCCAAAAATGAGTGTTAATCATCTTGCAGCAAAGCTGATGAAAAGAGTAATTCACAGTAGGGAGAACTCATTTATCCACAAGGACAAATAGAATACCTTTTTCTAACAGGAAGAATTTTTTTTTTAAATTGCTTTTTATTCTGCCCAGACCACTGGAATATCAGAAAAGAAATGGATTAGCAAACAAACATGACTAGAATCAAAGGGCATGTAATTTTCCTATTTGACATGTGACTGCTAATTTTTCTTAGAAAGTTCCTGCTATTGTGGCACCTTACAGAGTTCCTCTGCTTTTGTCTTCTGGTTCTAGGAAAGTTTCTTGTGGAACTCCATCAAAGAAGGAAAGTAACACAAGCACATAATGAACAATTTCCAAGAAAAGAGGAGCATGAAAGTGCTATGTATTAACTGCACTGTTGGCAGCAGTGCACCCAAACATGCAGCATAAAAGTACAGGAGAAAGGTATCATAAGGGCTTACAGAACACACTGGTATGACAATGTAATGAGCATTTATTGTCTTAGACAACTTTCTACAGAAGCAGTGAGAAAAGATCCAAAGGCATTTATGCAGAGCAAATTCTTAAACCTTGTCAATAATAATTATTAAAACCAAAAGCTGACCTCACGACTAAATGAGTATTGGGAGGGAGTTTCCAGCTCCATGTTGTTTTCAAAAGACAGGAACAATCTGAAACCGGATACTGCAAATAGCAACACTGCAAAAAAGTTGAACACATGTCATTTTTCAAAGAGTGACTATTCAGGTTCTATATGTTCTATTTGATTGGTTTCATCAGAAAAAGCGGAAAGTAGGGTAAGTGGTCTTATATTTTAAAATCAGAAAGTCTCTCTGATATTTTTAAAGAAACAAGTGTCATTTCTTTCAGCGAAAATTATTCATAAGCCTATAATTTACTAGGTATATTCCTTCCAGAAAATATTAACATTAACACTAATGTTTTACCTTTCTTCATGTGGCACCCGCTGAAGGCTTGCTTCTGGCTCCAAAAATTATCAGCAAAGTGACCATGAGGTTGAATTTTAGCAACAGCAACTGATGGCTGCCATCATCACACGTGATAGCTCTGCAGTAACAGCAGAGTACAACTCTGTCGCCTGTAAGGATCTGACAGGCTTGGTTTTTTTCCAAAAATATTTATAACTGATATGGTTTCTGTTCTTGGGTATCCAAATGCCTGCCATAAAAAATGCATTGCCTGGGGTGACACTGGGAAAGGTACACAAGAACAAGTTTTTCTTCATTCGACCTGGTGACCTCAGCTAATGGGATTTATAGCTGTGCCAAAGAAATTGTTGGCAGGGAAAGAATAAGAATGGGCAGAGACCGTAAAGTACATCGTGATGTTACACTTTGTGAAGAATATTATCCCTTAACAGGGAACCTCTTAGACTGTGTGTAGAGCTTCCTGTGCAGTTCTGGTGAAAAGGAAGATTTTGCAGGAAAATATGCATGAAATGAGTAATCTGAGCTTCTATCCACTGCACACTGAAAAGCTCTGAGGGGAGCTATTGCATCTAGCATGTTTCTGCCAGGCTTAGTTCATCTTCCTTTCCTCTGACAGGTCTTTCTTCTGGGGGAGAGCAGGTTTTTCCCAGGGCAAAAGCACTAGTTAGGCACTGAAACAGGTTGTCCAGAGAAGCTGTGGATGCCCCTTCCCTGGAAATGCTCAAGGCCAGGTTGGATGGGACCCTGAAGAACCTGGTCTAGTGGAAGGTGTCCCTGCCCATGGCAGGAGAGTTGGAACAAGATGATCTTTAAGATCCCTCCCAAGCCAAACTGCTCTGTATCGCTGGTACCATGATTCCTTTAGTGTTTGCTTCTGGGTATGATCAGCTTGCATGAATAGAGAGGCATAAGTAGACCCAATGTACCTGAGTGATGGGATGAGTATCTGTCACATAACTTTTTTGGCTGTTTTGAATTTACAGTTTTTCAAACTACAAAAAACCATTGAGATAAGACATCCAGGTGACATCTAATTAGAGCATTCCAAAACCTTGAGGATGGATGAAAACCTTTACATTTAAAAACAATACATTCAAGGTTTTTTTTACTCAATTTCTTAATTTTGAAAATAATTGGGATATGTATTAAGGGTTTTTTGTTTGGTTTTTTGCTTTTTTCATGTTTAAGATTTCTGATGAAGAAACTAAGATTCCATGGCAGTCATCTGGCTCCAAGGCCTAGGATTTTAAGTAGAAGAGCAGAACCCATGACAGACAAGAGAAGCTTCTTCATAATCAGCTGGTCTACCTGTGTTCAAATAATTTGAATGACACACAGTGTGGACAGGTAACACAGTAGCTAAGAAGCAACTTGAGTTGCAATTTAACCTGATCTGTTCGAATTGGGTTTGTACCACATTGATAGTTATAACGAGCTAAGCTCAGATATAACAGATATAAATTGGTTAGGGGGAGGTTAATGTTTCAATTTATTGCACTACATTCATACCAATGTGAATTTGGCAGCAGGAAAGACATTTAGTCCCTGGTTTAGTTTGTTACTATTGAAGACATTTGTTGCACAGAAACTTGTTCATAAACAGAACAAGCCTCTAGATTTATACCAGCTGTGAGTTCATCGCTGAAGCACTGAGGACTGAAGTGTCAAATCTCACTCAAGTGAGATTCTTAGCAGTGGAAGAGGATAATTTGGAAATGGGTCCAAACTGAAGAGAGCAGAGAAAATGCTATCTCATCTGGGAAAATGTATTGCTCAGAAATTTCAGGACTCATGCCTGATTGACTAAGAAGGATAGTTAAGTCCACAGAATTGATGTGTGGTTTTACTACTCACAGGGACCTATCAAACATTTTGGATGCATGGGAAAGATGGAGGAGGAAAAATCAAAGGAATAAAAAATACTTTGCTTAAATAACAGTGAAAAGTGTACATTCTGCGTCAATTACATTATTTCTAGAGGGAAAAGAATTTCCTTCTCTTTTCCTCAGTGCAAAATTTTGTCACTTTTTTCCTCTATAAAACTACTATCCTCTAAGCTCCTTTCTCTCCATATGTCAGAGTAATTCAAAATAATAATAATAAAAAAAAATCTAACTTCATTTAGTGCATCCCATAGATATTCTCATGTACTAGAAATTTTGCTCTGTGCTGCTATGTTTAAAATTTGTATTTATTTGAAAGGCACGGCATTTTTAAAAATTAAATCTGGCAAAGTGCTGGAGTACCAGGGAATCTGTATAAGCAAGTTAGCTCTGAACCAGAACATGACATGGTCTCTCCCATTTCCTCATGATGTCCTCTTAAAGTCAACAGTGTTATAGTCCCACACAGTATTAAAGGGTACACAGGAAGTGGTGACAGAGCAGGCAGACACATTCAGGATCTCTAAATATCAGTAGTAGCGACTAAATTGAATATCCAGGGCCTCATCCAAGCCTCAAATGACACAGACAGAAATTGTTTTTCTGATGGCAGGAAGGAAGTCCTATCCCTAGAAAGCTGGTAGGGAGGCTTTTCTCATGGAGTGCTACTGTGGGGATGCTGGTGGGCAGCAGTTTTTGCTCCAGCTGGGACAGGCATCACAGCTGTTTGGGGAGAGGGGGAGTATGGTTTAGGATAGAATATAGGGTCCCTGCTTGAAAGGTGAGGCAAGTAAAGCAGACATGAACATGGAGTTGAGGTTGGAGGAGACATGAGAGGGGTACTCAGGCACACTGACGTTTTGAGGGAGGCACAAGGAGACGAAAGCTGTCTGTAAGGCTCTACATGCCCATCCCATTTCATCTCTGAGTAGAGGGGATGTGCAGGAACCCTCCTTAGACTGCTACTGAGGACACCTTCCACTCACCACAAATGCCTAACAGCTGCTCCTGCTTTTGGGGGGAGCACAATTTTGACTGGGAGTTTTCTTTGCCTTCCTGAAGAACTGAAACTTCTATAGTTTCCCCATGTCATTTTGGCATTAGGTCTTCCTTCCTTCCTTTTCCTTCCTTCCTGTAGAATATTTATAGAAGATTATGCAACTTTGACTTAAAGACATGAAATGACGGAAAAGCTACCATGCCTAGATTCTATCTGGACTAACAATGATTAGAATGATAAGACTTTGAGAACACTAAAATTAAATTATTGGATATACACATATCGATAAAAGATGTGCTTCCTCTTCACTCATAAACAAGATTTTGGCTGCTAATAGCGGCAAAAAGTAGAAAAAGCTACAGATGATTGTGGGTTTGATCCCTGCATGGGCCCTTCACTTAAGAGCTGGACTCAGTCGCACTGGTGGGTCACTTCCAACTCAGAAAATTCTGTGATTTCTTGAAATTCCTGATCTTACCTTTACTTTTTTCCTTGAAGACCAGCTGGTTTTTTTCTGTCTTCTGAAGCCAATTAGGATATAAAATTACCCACATTTTTCCTATTTTCTTCACTACTACTAGCTTCAAAGCTAGTTACCACTAGCTCCATCTCAGCCCTGAGGAATCAAAGTGAGGAAGGAGACAGGAAACAATGACCTGAGATCCTCAGTAAACTGGGATAATGGAAATGACCATGCTAAGAAGTCCACCATCCTGTCTCTGACACTGGCCAGCACTGAATGAGTTGGGACAGTGAGCACTGCCAAGACACTGACAAAGGATAATTTACCTTCTTGTAAAAGAATAGTCCTGCCTGTGGACATTTTTCAAACCCTTTCTTAGTTCCTGACGTTTCTTTCACTGTCATGCTGCTCCAAAACTCTCCGTGACTCACTGAAGTCTGAAGTACAGCATTTTGCAGAAGAGAATAGGACAAAGAAACCAAGCATTTCATCTCAATTACATCAAGAAAGAAAGAAAGAAAGAAAGAAAGAAAGAAAGAAAGAAAGAAAGAAAGAAAGAAAGAAAGAAAGAAAGAAAGAAAAAGAAAGAAAGAAAGCCAGCAAGCAATAACATGCAGGGACTGCTTGGGATGATCACAGTCATTACTGCTTTGTTACCTTTATAAAGCTATCTAACATCAGTTTTCATTCTGCAATTACAAAGTACAGGTTTGTACTCATAATCCATCAATGTTGTACTTACTTTTCACTGAAATTTGTTAGATAGATTTTTTGAAATCCCTGTCAGCATTATTAGTATTTACTTTCTTCATCACTCTTTTCTGAGAAGTGGCTAAACAGCTCAAGACACATGACTAACAAAAATTTTAATTTTAATGATTTGTGTCAGATTTTTGGTTTGAGCACAGGGGTTCCTCTTTCAAAGTATTTATTCTGAAAACTACATACATACTGCAAGCTACTCCTTGACTTTTTGATTCTTTCATATTTTCAGGAAAATATGTGTAGGTTTACAGACTGCATGAAAGGTAGGGAAAATGATTATAAAGTCATTACTTTTTCCTCTTTTCTAATTTAGTCATACTGAAGTTAGACTTCAGACAAAGTCAGGGTGAAAACTTATCCTACATTTTCCTGGAGAGCCATTATCTTAATGTATATTTAAAATCCATATAAAAGTGCAAGGACATTTGTAGGACATTTTAATTATAGTCAAATCCATGTAGGCATATTTATTTATATGTATGAAAAAAATCAAATTCCTCTCAGGTTTGGAAAGAGCTTTGGTATCGTAGTAGACCATGAGCAGCCACAATGAAAATGCTGAAGATGTTCAGAAAGAGGCATCTTATAAGAGAGTAGATTTTCAGACCACTCTGAGTAGAACATGCAACTGGGTGGAATTAGATTAAAATAAATGTGTACTTCAAAGTAATGACAGACTTTCCTGGATACCTTATTCCACTAAAGAAACTGCTATTAAGCAGGGAGACTTACTAAATATTGCAGTGCTTATTAAACTTGTCAGCCCACACAGGCCTGCTTATCTCATACAGTCATCTGACATTTTAAATACCCCTTGGACTGCCTACTCTCATGTTCTCCTGAACCTCACTGATTTGTTTGGAGGGAATATTTAGTGTTTGATTAGCAGATGTATTAAAAAGTGGAACAGTGCTTTTATTGCCCTATGGGAAGGATGACTGTAATCAACTTGAGATTTTAAATTCTTCCAAAGACAGTATTAAGTATTAAGACAGTATTAAGACATCAGATATTCAAATTACAGACTTTCTGTGTCTATCGCTGTGGAGACACGGCTTCTATTATGAAGCAGTCCATAAAATAAGGTTTCTTAAAAGATGCTAAAATCTCTGTCTGTAATTAGAAGTTTGTGAAATTAACTACAGGAAATTGTAAATTTTAACCAAGAGCAAATTTTTTGCCCGAAGAAGGAGCAGTCAGTCTGGGGTAGTCAGCTTCATATTAGAGGAGCTACCTTATCATTTATCACAAATTCGTCTTCCTGCCCTTTTGATACACTTATAAAAATCAACAAAACGCTAGAACACTTTGGACAAGGAATGATGTAATTTTCATTTGTACCATATATGGAATTATAGTTCTGGGTGCTCTGTTCAAGATCCTGAAGATTTGTTCAAGGTCAGTTCGAGTGGGAAGATTTTCAAGCTTGTCTCATGCTCCTCACTGGTGTCAGCACAGCATCTCACAGGCCTGTGGGGATGTTTGGAGCCCTGAGGAAACCACCTAAGGGGCCTAAAAAGTAACCAGCAATCCCCATTTCCCATGGAAGAAGTTCTGAAAAGCTGCGGCAGGCCAATTACCACTTCAAGTTGGGTAAATCTAGTAAACCCTGAAAAAGGGTTGTATGGTTAGAGCTGTCTTCCCACACAGTTAAGAATAAATACCATCTGTGTGTTCACACAAAGAAAATAGGTTAAGAAATGGGTGGGAAACACCATTGGAGATTGGTGATTGGAGACTAGGTGGAAAGGGAGGGGACGGGATGGAAGAGGAGCAGAGAGGAGGGGAGAGAGCAAGCAGCTTGTGTACATGTGAACATAAGAGTTTTCATGCTCCCCACCATGTGTTCTGTCATCATTGAGCCTGTGGACTGCACTACATCATTCTCCCTTCTCCACCCTCATCAGAATTCAAACTTCTTGATCAAAACTGTCCTGTCTTCTTTTTATCCTACAACCGAAACTTATAATTTCTCCCAATGACTCACTAGTATCACCAACCTTCTGATGTCCATAAACTTGCTCCTTCCCATCCTGTTAGATCATCCTGACTCTTAGCAGAATTAGACCACCCGAAGTGCACAGACGGTGATGTACAGATGGGAAGGTACTGTAAGCCCCAAGGCTGATAAACTCTCCAGCACATACGGCTGCTCACTTTCTTTGCACTGCAGTTCCCTTCTGCTGAACTAGAAGCCACACTCCCTACTCGCCTTCCCACCCTGCCCTATGTTTGCACTGTCTTACTGGTCTGATGCCTTTATTCTAGCTCCTGTGGTCCTCTTCTCACCTCCCACTAATGCTGGTGCAATAATTTTGCATGATCTTTGGCACATTCCCAGCCACTTAGACTGCTCCTGTACTTAACTCACGCATTTTCCATCTTCCCTTACCATCTTTCATCACACCATTTTTAATTGGTGAATATCTTTAGCCCCAGGCTACATATGCATGCAAGATCCATGTGTTCAGTTTTTACTAGTTATCTGTTAGTCTGATCAGGATATCTCCCAGTCTTCACCACCTCATCTATGTCAGGCTGCAGAAACCTTGTGGCAGACTTCAGTCTTTCATCATTTCTTTAATGGGCTGCAGGCAACTCTTTCATTACCCAGCTATTAATCAGTCACAGTCTCAAGCTTTCTATTACTTTCACTGCACAGTCACAATAAACAAGCTTTATGATTTTGGTGTCTGCATGACACTGTGTCAGTCTTCAACTAAGCCACTGGGATACTCTGAGAAGCAGATTTGTTTCCTTCTCCTCATTCAAACTTATAAGTCACTCAAGTCTCACTGAATCTATTTTTGTCCTCACTTTCTCAGACACAATTTTCAGATGTTACCACATTACTTTTTAAATAAGTGTTTTCTTTTTTGAGCTGCAGCAACTGAGACATATGATAAATATGCACACATAAAACAAAAAATTGCCACTGTTATTGTCCATTCTCTGTCTATCTATCTATGTTGCAGCGAATAACATGTATGCATTTTCATTATTTCAGTCTGATCTTTTATCTTTCACATCCTCATTTTGGGCTAGACAGTACTTAATATCAGCCCAAAGAAATGAACTATAATAATACCCAGTGACATTAGTAAGGTTTCTTAAAAACTGGAAGGCATTGCAGCAGCACCAGAGAAATTCCCTCATGAACCATGGTCTCCTTGTGAAAGCCAGTGGCCAGTCACTGCATAAACATCCCCAAAAAAGCTACCTACCTGCCTCCTCAAAATAGCACCTAATGATGGAATTTACCTTCTCTAAGTTTACTCATTCTAAAAGTTAAGTCCCAAACTAAGGTAGTAAAAGAGAAACTAGCATCTCCAGAGGACAGTCCATCTTATTCTGAAAGAGATGTCTAAATAAAGACTAATCAACTGTGAGACATGCCACTGGTCACTCTCTTTGCCAAAGGATAATAGAGGACTAGAGGACTGTCCTGAATGACACACTCAAGACCAAGATGGGTAAAGTTAAATAGATGAAAAGTGTCTCAAGAGTCTGGGCATCTGACATCCTTAGCACAACAGGGCACAAGAAATCCAAGAGGTTTCTGGAATCCGTTCTTGATAATTTCCTTCTCCAATTAATACAGGAGCCAATGAGGAGAGGTGTGGTGGTGTGAAAATTTTATTTGTTTCAGTTTCTCGTTTCTGTTATTTGAAATTTCCTGTCACCCCCTTTTCGGNGGTAGGCAATGTGAAATTCGAGGGCAGCTTTGGCTGCAGTGATCATGAAATGGTGGAGTTCAAGATCCTTAGGGCAGTGAGGAGGGCACATAGCCAGCTCACTGCCCTGAAGAAGAGCAGACTTAGGCATCTTCAGGGTCAAAGCCCACAAGAGGAGAGGGGCCCAAGAAATATTCAAGGATCACCTCCTCTAAGGTCAGGAATGATGCATCCCAATAAAGAGGAAATCATGCAAAAATGCCAAGAAATCTGTGTGGATGAAAAAGGAGCTCCTGGATAAACTCAAACAAAAAAAGGAAGCCTACAGAGGATGGATGGAAGGAAGGACAGGTAGCCTGGGAAGAGTTGTCCCAGAGATTGTCCAAGCATCCAGGGATCAGGTTAGGAAAGCTAAAATAATGAGAGAATTAAATCTGGCCAGGGACAACAAGAGCAACAAGAAAAGCTTCTACAGGTACATGAGAGATAGAAGGAAGACTAGGGAAAATTCATGCCTTCTCTGGAAAGAAACAAGAGACCTCATTACTGAGGATATGGAAATGGCTAAGGAACTCAATGAATTTTTTGCCTCAATCTTCACCAGCAAGTGTTCCAGCCACAGCTCGAGTCATAGAAAGCAAAATCAGGGACTGGGAAAAACCATGCACTGTAGGAGACCAGGTTTAAGAACATCTGTGGAACCTGAAGGGGCACAAGTCAGTGGAACCTGATGAGATGCATCCAGAGGTCCTGAGGGAACTGGTGGAGGAAGTGGCTCAGCCACTATCATGTTTGGGAAGTCATGGCAGTCTGCTGAAGTTCTCACTGACTGGAAAAGGGGAAGCACAGCTTCCATTTTTCAATTTACAGGCCAGGCAGTCTCACCTTGATACCCAGCAAGATCATGGAACAGATCCTCCTGGAAACTATGCTAAGGTACAGGGAAATTAAGGAGGCGATTTGTGACAGCCACTATGGCTTTACGAAGGGCAAATGATGCCTGACAAATCTGGTGGCCTTCAGCGATGAGGTTACAGCATTGTCATTTTACACTGCCCCACATGACATCCTTGTCTCTAAACTGGACAGACATGAATTTGACAGGTGGACTGCTCAGTGGATTAAGGAATTGGCTGGATGGTCGCACTCAAAAGATTTGTGATCAATGACTCGATGTCCACGAGGAGAGACCAGTGATGAGTGGCATTTCTCAGGGTTTGGTACCAGGACTGGTGTTGTTTAGCATCTTGGTCACCAATATCGATGGTGGGTTGAGGGCACCCTCAGCAACTTTGCCAACAACACCAAGCTGTGTCGTGCAGTTGCAGTGCTGGAGGGAAGTGATGCCACCCAGAGGGATCTGGACAGGCTTGAGAGGTGGGCCTGTGCAAATGTCATGAAGTTCAACAAGTGCAAGGTTCTGCACCTGGGTCAGAGCAGTCCCAAACACAAATACAGGCTGAGCAGAGAACGGACTGAGAGCAGCCCTGAGGACAAGGACCTTGGGGTGTTGGTTGATGAGCAGCTCAACACAACTTGACAGCTACAGTATCCAGAATAGTTAAGGTAGGAAAAGACCTCTAACATCATCAAGTCCAAGCACCAACGTAGCGCCACAATCATGTTAACCACTAAACCTTGTCCTCAAGTGACATATCCACACGTTCCCATATCCATGTGTGCTTGCAGCCCAGAAAGCCAAATGTATCCTGGTCTGCATGAAAAGCAGTGTAGGCAACAGGTTGAGAGGTGATTCTGCTACTCTGCTCTGCTCTGGTGAGACTCCACCCTAGAGTGCTGTGTCCAGCTCTGAAGACCCTCAGTACAGGAAAGATGTGGACCTGTTGGAGTGAGACCAGAAGAGGGTCATGGAAATCATCAGGAGGCTGAAGCATCTCTTCTATGGAGACAGGCTGAGAGTGTTTGGGTTGTTAAGTCTGGAGAAGAGAAGGCTCTGAGACATTAGGACCTTCTAGCCCTAAAGGTAGGCTACAGGAGAGCTGGACAGGGAGCTTTTAGAGGGATATGTAGTGATAGGACAAAGGGGAATGATTTTTAACTGAAAGAGGGTAGGTTTAGATTAGGTATCGGGAAGAAATTCTTTACTATCAAGGCAGTAGCCACTGGCACAGGTTGCCCAGAGAAGTTGTGGATGCCCTGTCCCTGGCAGTGTCCAGGACCAGCTTGCATGGGGCTTTGAGCAACATCGTGTATTGGAAGGTGTCTCTGCCCATGGCAGGGGGATTGTAACTAGATGATCTTTAAAGTCCCTTCCAACCTAAACCATTCTGTGATTCTATGAATAAAGAAGATTTTATTTCAAAGTAATTATCTTTTTCTTTGCTCTCTACCTCTAAACATTAACATTCTTTGTAGCTATGGTACTCCATAACATAAGGACAACCCTACAGAACAGTGAAGGTTGGCTTTGGTTGTTTCACAACTAAATTCACAGTGACTTCTCTAGATAAGAATAAAAGCACCTGCCACCCTCTCCAGGAATAACATTTGACCAGCTTTATATTCCCTAACAAGTAGTTAGGGTCTTCTGATATTTGGAGAGTTTATTATTTCATTTGTTACAGAGTTTATTTGTCAACAAAGACAAAAAATGTTACTTTACAGTACATTCACTTAAATAATACTTAGTTACATCTGGTTTAGTGCAATTTTTTTTATGTTCTGTGAAAGAAGGTTAAACAAGAGGAGCAGAACTTTATTTTGACCTTAGGGTGTAGTGTTATAAAATATTATATAAAAGATAGATATGGACTTGTCAGAGTCAATTACGAAGTCGCTCTGAAGTTAGAAAGCTCAGCTGAGCTGATAGCCAGCCCACACAGCAGTGAGTCATTTCTGCCCCATCACACACGAAAGCACGCAAGTAAGGCATGTCAATAGTGCGTCATACACACCTCACCAATGGCTGCAGCTCCACTTGTGGACAAAATAAAGTCAGTCACTGCACTCAGCTTCTTCTGAGACTCCAATAGCCCATGCTCAGGATGTCACACTGACATTTCACAAACACAAAGGAGTTACTTCTGTTCTGCTCAACCAACTCAGTTCTGTACAAATGCATCAGCCAGAGAAAAAGAAAAAGAAAGTGCAGGGTTGCTGCTTCTGGTTGAAATACCTCTGCCTAAAACCATTAGAAATTCAGATATGTTATTATTTAATATCTAGAGTAGAAAAATAAAATTATACTTAATGAGTGAGAAGAGTGCAGAGGGACCTCAGGCATCTGGCCATAATCCCACAATATGTATCTGCCAGTGTGTTATATCAACAAAAAGGACAAACCAGTGTCTTGGTAAACAAGAAAGGCTTGATTCCATTGCCCACAGAGACATCCAATGTCATTTAGGGTGTGCCATGGTGCCTGGAACAGACACTCAAGGCTGTCACAGCACCTAGAAAAGGCTTGTAACCAGGAGTCAGGTAGCCTTTACAGCATCTCAAGTGTCACAAGTTGATGTTTAGGAAGCCAAAGTGATTTCTAGTGTAAGTGGAGCCTTCTTCCATGAACAAATACATCAGTTTGCAGTGATTGTATTTCCAACATCCAAATGACATGCCCAGTCTACTTCTCGTAGCCCTGACCCTTCCACCCCCAGATATGAGTCTTAACTAGCTGAGATGCTGTAGGGGAACTGACACATTTGCACAGAATTGATATGTAGGGCCCATGTATTTCTGGCAAAGAATCTGGATGTCAAAGATGGTCTCGGACAGCCCTAGACACCAATATTGAAATAATTGAATTGTTTTCAGTGTCCAAGTCCCCATTTTAACCAATGGAATAACTACAACTACTAATACTATTATTAATCAGTGAATGAGCAGTACAGTGAATATAAGCTACTGAGCACTTTAGCCTGCTGTTGGGTGATTTTCACTGTTGTCTGATCTTCTTTGATTGCTGTGGGAGCTCAGACTCTTGTCTCATCTCCAAACACCTACATGTAGATCTCTGCCTCTGGATGTGCATCCTACTTAGTTTCTGTATTGCATTTCCCCAAATACAAATGAGGATAGTAATACCCGGCCTTTACTGGTGCCACTGTGGGGAACACTCATTAGCACATCAGAAGTAGAGCTGTCGTGGTACTGTGAGTGCAGCACCACGAGCAGCTGAAGAATACAACTGATTTAGGGAGCTTGCATTCTGTAAGTTCCCTGTTCAAGAGTTCTCTGAGCTTTTATAGGATGAGATACCTACAAATACCTGTAACACACATAAATCACTAGAATCACCTTTTTGGGCTTGGATGGGGATGGACCAGGCACAGTCCACCAAGCTACTCACTCTTCCAAATCTAGTTTCCAATTTCCTCCAGACTTCAAGCCCTTGGACAGCTAAACTGAGGAAGTATGCATGGTCACACAAAACCTTACCCTAACTTAGGACAACACCAGGGCTTGTGGTCAGCTGAATAATGGTTCCCATGTTACCACAGTATGCAGCTTGAGAAATATTTCTCAGATTTTTGTCGATGTGAAGTATAATATTTTTTTTTTATTCTTCATTTAGGACACATGACGAATAAAAACCTCAATATGATTCTTTGCTGAAACATTGCCTACTTTTATCATGATGTCATGGATCAGTTCCTTAAATTAAAGGAGGAAACAGAACATAAAAATTTGATATAATGGGGAAATTAAGCACTTTCCTTCCTAATTGCACTTCTATCAACTTCTGCTGAAAGACTCTTGCTATTTCCTCCTATTATTAAAATAACATAACAATTTTGTTACCCCAGTTCTCAGGAAATCTTCAGAGTTTTTTTAGTTCTTTTGCTCACTGGGTATGACAACAAAGAGAAAGGGAGAAAAATTACTACAGAAAGAATTGTACAGCCTGAAAATTGCTTTTTCATTCAATGCAGACAAAAATTTTCATGTTCACAGAGTCATAGAATAGTTTTATCAGGAAAGGACCTTAAAGACCATTAAGTTTCCATTTCCCATATCAGGGACAAGGACACTTTTCCCTATATCATGTTGCTCAATGCCCCATCCAACATGACCTTGAACACTTTCAGGGAATGAACATCTACAACTTCTCTGGGCAACCTGCTCCAGTGCTGCAACACTCTCTCAGTAATTTTCTTTTCTTTTATCTTGTCTAAACCTACACTCTTTCAATTTGAGGCCATTCTACTTTGTCCTATCACTACATGCCCTTGTAGCCCCCATTAGGTACTGGAATGTTCCATAAGGTCTCTCTGGAGCCTTCTCTTCTTCAGGCTGAACAACTCCAGCTCTCTCAGCCTGTCTTCATAGCACACATACTCCACCCCTCTGATCATATTCATGACCCTCCTCTGGACTCACTCCAACTCAATCCAGGTCCATGTCTTTCCTATACTGATGGCTCCAGAGCTGGACTCAGTACTCTAGGTGGGCTCTCACCTGAAGAGTGGATTAAAAGGGCAGAATCCCCTCCCTTAAACTGCCAATTTCACATTGTAAGGCTGAGCAAGTCATAAATCTGTACACACACAAAGATGTGTTCATGTATTATCTAGTCAGGCTGCTGTCATATAACTTCATACAGACTGTACAGTATTTTCAGATCTATGTTTGAAGGGAGACTGCTGGCTTGCAATAGTAATCCTGCAATTGGAAATTTAAACTGGGACAGCATCCTCTTAGGAAGGAAGAAGAGAACACAGTCCAATGTAGAATGATCTGGTGCAAGAATAGGAGATCTAGAATCTCTCCTTAACTCCTTTAAAATTAAAAGCAGAGAGTTTTGCAGTCTGTGGTCAGCAAAAACCCCAGAGACCATAGATATGACCCAATACTGTGTGCATGTAAAAGGAATAAGTGAGTGCTTCAAGCATTAAAATAAGCCTAAACTACGTAGGGATACGGTATAACTCTGATAACTAATTTCTAATACTGATTAACTAATAGCTATGGGGTCCTGATTCTGGATCTGACCCTGCACAACATCTAGGAGCCTATTTTGCATAAATCTTACTCAGATAGAGACACTCAAATCTCAGTTGGCAATGGCAAGGCATTTCCAGGTGTTTCCCCAGAAGCATTCGGGTGTCCCACCTTACAGACATCAAACCAGAATAAGGTGAATCATAACCATAGAGGGGAATCAGAGTGACTAATTCAGATGTGAGTGCCTGCAATGCAAGCACTTGGAGGTGGTCAGATGAGTCCTGTCTTGACAGACCAGGAGCATTTGCAAGATAACCACAGGGCTAGAAAACAGCCAGAGGGAGTACAAAAAATATAACAATGCTGTTAGTCATCCAGACAGCTACTAGTGTAATATAAAATTGGTCAATATTTAATGGTCTCCATCCTTCTTTAGACGGATGTGATTTACTAGACTTTCCTCTTTTCTCATGCTTTTCCTTGTCATGTTATATCAGTCTGAGCAGAATTTCTCATAGGTCTCAGGGGCCCTAAGCCTCCATATCAAGTTTTGGGCAATAGTAAAAATAAAACTGATCATTTAGTCTCATAAAAGTCTGTATGCAGATTCCAGTCACTTCGGATATCTCCAGAAGAAAAATAGAATTTAACACCCCCCCCAGACAACAACAACAGCAACAAAAACAAAACATCAACAACAAAACAAAACAATTTAAAAAACCCACAACAAAATGCAAAAAAACAAAACAAAAAACATAAAGAAAATCCAACAAAACCAATCAAAACCAAACTAACCAAAAAAAAAAGCCAAAAGCCAAAAAAAATCATCAAAAGAACCCCAAAAAACCCCAACAACAACAACAAAAAAACAAACAAAACAACTCCTAAAAAAACACATGAGAGAAAATCTAGGGGAAAATTGGTAACTATAGTATAATTTCAGTAACAGCAATCTTATGTTGTATCAGGACCAACTATTTTAATGGCTAGTACCAAGTCTTACAAGCATACAAAATTTTTCAGAAGCTTTTTTCTAACACAATGATTAAGTAATTCAGGAAAAAAAAAGTTGAAAAAGTTGTTGTTTTTTTTCCTCAGACTAAATGTATTTTCTACTCGCACAGAAAATATATCACTTAAGGACTCTTCATGCTGAGAATGCACTAGAAGTTCATAAAGATGTCTCTAATGCTATTTTCTTAAAACTGACTCAATTGGATCTTTGTGGACTTTTTTTTTGCCCCTTAATCATAAAGCCAACATGACAACCAGCAAAGCTGTCAAATGTTCAGCTCAGCCCTGGCAGTTTTATCACTAGGATGTGATAGATGTTAATTGCAACAACATTCTGTAAAAGTAGTCACCAAAGTTACCTCCCGATCTTATAGTTCATGTGCATTTCAGGTAGTGATTTGAAGAAAAAGGGAGATAGCCATTGATGCTTGATTTGTGGCCTTCCCACTTCAGGGTGATACTGTGTGAAGGGCTGTTAGAGAATACAAAATGTGTCATGTTCAAATGGGGGATTCCAGATAGACTCACTGAGCTCAGCAAAGTGACACCGAGAAGGATCATTAACAGAATTGCTCTTTGAAGCCAACAGGTTTTGCAGAGTGTTTGGTTAAGTTGACAGCATCAATCACGCTCGCAACACTTACCAAAGAAATTTGTAAATTATGTCCTATACCTAAGATACTTCAGATCACACTTTGGTTGCATGTGGTAAATGTTCATCATCACTTTTTTACTTTCTTGGCATATCTGTCCTACATTAGCATATCAACAGAGCCATAAAATCTGCTTCATTGTCCAGATATTCATCAGCATGTTCCCTTTTGAAAGTGCTGTAATACTAATGAAATACAGCAAATCAAGCTGGTGCAGAAAGCTACGAGCACATTTGTGTGCCAGCTTTGATGATCTGCCTCTTACAGGTTTCAGTGGGTTTTCATCTATACTGACATTGTCTCTTTGTAGTACGCAATTGTTAATAAAGTCTGGGAGATTATTTGTGTTTTTGCATCAGCTGACCATGTCCTGTGGCTCCATTGCTGCCAAGAAGAAACAAAGCCCACAGACAGTTATGTCCCACACTCTCTGACCTCTCAAAGGACACAGATGAGTCATAAGCTGATGATGCCTTTCTTCCGAACTGCCTGTTGTTGTAGCAATTGCATGGTAGATTTTAGGTATTTTCCATCAGAATCAATATATACTGGCACTCATTTCTCTGAAACCTTTATTTCTGACAAGATAATCACTGTTTTTAGCTACTCTTCTGGAACATGTAATAGTTTTACTAGTACTATACAAGCATCTCAGACTTTAGGAGAACTAGCTATTTTGATCATAGAAAGGCCAAACATGACTAAAATCCTCTTTAGTCCTGGAGTTAATGCTGACACATTGTTAAGCTGTATCTATTGGTTTAGAAACATACACTATACTTTTCCATGTATGCCATGTCTCTGCTCCAGCTGCCCTGGGCCTCATAAGAATCCTACTCTTTCTCAGAAGAGATACTCATAAACTGCCTCTGTTCCATAACATTTTTCACTACAGTGGGGAAGACTTAATCCACATTTTACCATTCCCATCATAAAAAGGCAGGGATATTAAGATACAGAAAAAGACACCAGCAATGCTTTACAACATATCCAATTAAAAAAAAAAAAAAAAGGAATAATAACTGGCAGTTTGATGTCACTAGAAAATAATTTAGAAGTATGGACTAAGATACCATCCGAAGTGAAAATACCTGGATACCTTCTTTTCAGTTCATCAGACAATGCTTAGTTCTCAGAGATTTCAGATATATGCCTGTGTCCATTTCCAAGTTTTGTAAGCTCAGTTGTAGGTCACTGGTATTTATTCTTAGCTTTCAGGGAGAAGTCCAGAGAGTTCACCACCACAATGATGATCCCACTCTGTGATTTCCCCAGGGGATACAGAACAGCCAGGTCCTGAAGTGCAGTGCTGAGATGGGTTAAATTAGAGGCTAAGTTTCCAGGTGTGTTAACACTAAATGATACAGGTCGCAGAAAAAGTCTGTAACAGCCTAATGGCTGTTTTAACCAGGCAGGATTTAATGTGGCACCATTTAAGCTGTTGTCAATTTAATTATCCAAATAGAGGGTTAAAAGCTAACAAATAGCTTTTAGAAGCAAATAGAACCAAATAGTATATTCTCATACCAGTTCTGTTCAGAACACCAAGCAATCTAACATATATGATGCAATTTCAAGATAAAACAGCAAAATTTTTATTGTATTATGTTAAAATAATTACTAAATTAATATTAATTCTATTTTTACCATATTTTATTTATAACTTTTTATTTCTTTTTATTTTGAGTACACAATTACTATGCTGAAAAAATAAAACACGGAGAAACACAAAACTTATTTCAATTCTTCCTGCTCTTGACACATTTTTACTCTATGCTCATCAGCCTAATTTCTTAATTCCTTTCCACCCAAAGAAATTCCAACAGATGAGGTGTGCAGAGTTCATCATTGTGGGGTGAGTTGTTCAGCACTGCGTGTTGCTGAATGCTTTGTTGGAGAATGCCTGGCCACAGAAATACCCCTTTCAGTGACAGTAGAACATGCAGCAGTGTTTCCAAAAGCCATTTGCTCTGAGTGGAGATCACAGCACAGCCTGGAGGACTCCCTAAAGAGCCCTACCCCTTGGTTCATGAGCAGCCCCCATGACAAAGGTCTGAAGGTGACCACTGAGCAGGCACAAACACCAGGACTCCTCTGGTGATCTGGACTGCCTGGCACTTGTTCTCCCAAAGCTGCTTCCTCTAGCCCAGGAGGTGTTCCCTGTGTCCTCCCAGTGCTGACCACTGCCTTTACTCCTCTCCCCACCAAAGTTTCACTGAAAGGAGATCTGGAGGTGTAAACAGACTCTTGATGCTATCTTGTGCTAGACATTTCCACCAGTTGTAAGGGAACAGAAAATAATTTTGACTCAAAATCTTCGACGTAAATCTGCACTAACTTTGGTAATTGTTGCTCTTCCACTACAGAGGACTCAGTTGTAATTCTGGTACAGATCTTACATTTAACTGCCCCTGGGATTTATAATACCCTATATAATATAATATTTACTGAAACAGCTATCAAACCAAATTTTGGAGCTCAGATTTTCAAGGAAGATTTTGAGAAGTACAGGAATTATCTCATATATTGCTGTAAAGATTCAGGTTTTAGAATTAAGTTCGTTGTGGAATACAGAAAGGGAAAACCCAGGGACATTCTTCTGGGAGAGGGAAGATACTCATGTGCCTTAGGTCTTCCTGGTGTTAGATTTTTCCTGTTTACATGGCAAGGAGGCAGCCACTTACCCTCTGCCTTCACCCAGGCCTGACTGCATTGTTTAATGATGAATTTGTGTGTTGCTCTAAAATACATTTTATGTTGATATGACAGATTGCACATAAGAGTCTTCCTGATCTCCCTTCCATCCTGAGTTATCTTGTGATCCTGTGATTGCATAAGGACTTTGACCACCATCAAGCAAAAGACTGCCTGTGGTAAGATGCCACCTGGGGTACTTATAGAAGACAAGTCACTAGAGAAGTACAGCTGTCTCTGTGTGTGAACACTCCAATTTAGCTGCATTGGCTCATGGCACTTGTGTGTTCACACAGGCAAGTGATTCTGTCTGGTGCTGTCCTTTTTACAGTTTCGAATACAAGCAGCTGGGAAAGCCCATACTTAGTCATCTGTCTGGTTGTCTCCTTCCAGGAACTCTACAGAATGCCCATATGTTACCCTGTCAAAAATGGCATTGCTTTTATCCACTGAGAGCAGAGAAACAGTAAGGGAAATGTTCAGAGCTCAATGCTGAACAAGATTTTCTTTAAATAACCCAGTTTCTAATCTATACTACCACTCTTTATTTAGGCATAACAAAATGATATGACATTTAGATGAGCTAAAAACTGTAAATATTATTTTTACACACTTAGGCCAACAATGCTTATGTGTAAAGAGCACATAAACTGTAATAAGCCTAACTGTAATTCCTGGGGCCTTTTAGTGATGCTGATCACTAAATAAAAGACAGAAATTTGGTTTGCGTCAGCATCAATACAACCATGGAAGAACTATGAAACCAACTGAAGATGTCTCTGAATCAGAGAGGATTTGGGGGGTTTGGGGGTTTTGATTTTTTGGGACTTAGCTGTTTTTGGTTTTGGAGATTTTCAATGGTATCTTTAATCTCTTTGACATCAGCTGGAAAAGCAATACAACGGATTCAAGCAATCCAGAAGACTGTTGCAGGATTCTATGTCTCTGGAAGAGATGATGAACATCTTCATCTGCTATTCACTACCAAGGAAGAACTGGTGGCAATCTTGGCTGTAGTGCCAATGAAATAGTGGCCTTCAAGGGCTTGAGGGGACAGAGAAAAGCAAGGAGCAGAGCACACAGCCAGGAGTTCTGGTCAGCAGACCTCAGGCTGCTCAGGAAGGTCAGAGGTGGGATTCCATGGGAGACAGCACTGAGGAGAGGAGTTGTTCAGGGTGCTGTCCCGGTTTGAGACAAATTCAGAGGTAGATAAACAGAGATGTAGATAAATAGAGATGTAGATAAATTGATTCAAGTCCATCATAGGACCAAAATGGTCAGGAGATCATAGAATAGAGCCCTAGAATGTCCTGGGTTGGAAAGGACCTTAAAGATCATCTCATTCCAACTCTCTTGCCTTGGGTAGTGATACCTTCTGCTAGATCAAGTTGCTCAGAGCCACATCCAATCTGGCCTTGAACACTTTCAGGGATAGGATATCTGCAGCTTTTCTGAGCAACCTGTAATAGTGACTCACCACCCACACAGTAAAGAACTTCCTTGTAGTATCTAATCCAAATCTGCTCTCTTGCAGTTTAAAGCCATTCCCCCCTGTCCTGTCACCAAATGCTCTTGAGAAAAAGTCTCTCTCCATCTTTCTTGTAAGCTTCCTTCAGGCACTGGAAGACCACAATTTGATCACCCCAAAGCCTTCTGTTCTCCAGGCTGAACAGTCACAGTTCTCTCAGCCTTTCCTTACTGGAGAGGTGCTCCATCCCTCTAATCAACTGGTGACCCTCCTCTGAGCTTGCTCTAAGAGGTCAGTGTTGTTCCTGTGCTGGGGATCCCAGAGATGGATGCAGTATCCAGGTGGGGTCTCATGAGAGCAGAGTGGATGGGGCACTTGGCCTGTGAGGAGACACTGAGGAAGCTGGGTTTGTTCAGAATGGAGAAGAAACAGCTTCAGGGGGATCTTATGGCAGCCTTCCAGTTACCTGTGGGTAGGTTTTCAAGAAGATGCAGCCAAGCTCTTGAAAGTTGTATATGGCATGAGGACACATAACAATGGTCATAAACTGTAAGAAGAAAGGTTCCACTTGGATATAAGAACTTTTTCAACATCTGGGCAGACAGGTACTGTAAAACGTGCTCCATAAAGGCTGTGGAATTTTTCTCCTCGAAGGTTTTTCAAGGTCCAGCTGGACAAAACCCCGAGTAACTGAAATAACTTGGTCTGGTCTCCTAGCTGACGCTTCTTTAGGCAGGGGCTGGACTAGTGATGCCTGGGTCCCTCCCAATCAGAATGATTTTGTCATTCCTCTGCTGCTGTCATGTTTTCATGCAATCAACAAAAACTTCTGTTTGTGTCCAACTCTGGGAGCTATAAGGTACAATTCTCTGGGATCATCCAAAGGTCATATGAAAGGCAGGAGTTACTGAGATAGATGGACTGCAGCAAATCATCCTATTGAAGAAGGAAAATACAAAGATTGTTATGATTGCATTAGAGATCTTTAAAAACTTGAAATTCAATAGAGATTCATACCAAGTGGATCTGCAGAGCATGATGATGACAAGGGATAAAGAATGACATAAGCTTATCTGAATAAAAAAACTAAGTTGAAAAAAATAGTTTCACTCAGTAGATCATATAAAAGCAATATAAAAAATTTCCTACAAATATGTTTGAAATGCAAAAATCAAAGGAGAGCACAGGTCTAGTAAGACTCACTATTATTTGCAGATCATATAGTAGATGATGCAAAGAAGGCTGAAGTATTCAGTAGTTTCTTAAATTTTGGTTTGGAAAGAAAAAGCTTGCTAACAATCTACATGAATTTCAACAAGATAAGAATTAGGCTAGAATGTAGAAAGGACACATTAAATAATGAATTTGAGTTGGCAAAGCCTGGTGGATTTCACCCCAGAAATTATGCACAGCTTTTCTTCCCTCATCCCATTTTCCCTAAAAATGGAGAGGAACAAACCCAGTACTTATGTCATTAAAAGGAAAAGGACATGCACATGAATAAAAGACCCACCATTTAGAAATAATTTTTGAAACATCTGACTGCTGTCTGAGCTGCACTTGTGTAAGTTGACAGTGTCTGACTTTGATGGAATTATAGAAGTCAAGAATTAGCCATGAAGTATTACTCATAACTTGAGGCCTGATTAAAAGCAACCTATGGGAAAAAAAACCTCTTATTGAATTCAGGTTTTTTATAAGCCAGGCCAATTCCTTTCATATTTAATTTGAAAGACATCTTGTGAAAAAGATGTTCACTTGTCAATTATGAAAGCTGGTTAATACAATTTTCTGTAGATCTGCAGGTTCAAAAAGAGGCAACAGATACACTTCAGTTTAATGAGCTATTAGGAAACATCTGTGCCTTAGTATACCTCAAGTTTAGAAAAGTTCTGCACCAGGTACATTTTTTTCCAAAGGTCAGATCAACCTCTATTTTAAATTTTAGCATTAATAACTTGCAAATTTTCTCCTATGGGCCTAAGAATGTGTCACTCTCTCTGCGTCCTACTCCCAGCTGATCATGCATGATTCAACATAGAACATTTCTATGAGTTACATTCATTTCATGATCTCATAACTAATTAAATGCTGGAACTGAGAAGCATCTACAGCTCCCTTTAATAGAGTCCAGAGCACACAACACCTGGTTACCTTTTGGTGCCTAGTTACGACAGTGATCTCAGTGAGTGATTGACCAAGTTTTCCTTGACAAATTCATTACTTAAACGCAAGATTTCGGCACACTTTAGAATATAATTGAGACCTAGAATAGAAAAGGGCTCCAATATACACGTTCTATTTCAGTTTCACCTTAATTTCATTTCAGAATTGATCTTGACAAGTCCAAGAGTTAAGTCCTTGCTCCAGCTCCTACAAAAATCAGTAGAGACTGTAAGGTTATTACTTAATTTCTGTTTATTCAAGTTGTCTAGAACTGAGACTCGCATACTCTAATTCTAAGCACTACAAACCAAAAACCACCTGCTGTATATAAGTCGATTAAGCTGCAACAATTTATTCCAGCAAAGGATCTAGCATTCCTTTTTAGATAATATAAATTAAACAAGTGGATCATCTCATAGCTCTAAGTCTTATTGTGAGCTCACATCAGCTCCTTTTCTTTTGAATTCTAAGTGCGAAATGCCTTTAAAACCTCTGCAACAGCATGGATTTTCAAAAAGCCAGAGAGTCTAGGGAAGCAGTCTCCGGGCCCCATGGAGGGAGGAGCTCATGCTGGAGCAGGTTTGCTGCCAGGACTTGTGACCCCACTGAGGACCCACACTGGAGCAGCCTCTTCCTGAAGGACTGCACCCCATAGAAGGGACCCACACTGCAGCAGTTCGTGAAGAATTGCAGCCCATGGGAAGGACTCACATTGAAGACATTAGTGGACGACTGTCTCCCATGGGAGGGAGCACATGCCGGAGAAGGGGATCAGTGTCTAGAGGCCTTCCCCTGAGGAAGCAGAGACAGCATGTAATGTGACTGCAACCATATTCCCCAGCCCCCTGCACCACTGTCAGAGAGGAGGGAGAGAAATTGAGAGAGAAGTTGAGACCAGGAAGGAGGGAGGGGTGAGGGGAAAATTATTTTAAGATTTGTTTTTATTCCTCATTATCCTGCTCTGATTTGATTGTCAATAAATTAAACTAATTTCCCCACGTCAGGTCTGTATTGTCTATACCAATAATGTGTGAGTTCTCTCTCCTTGCCAGTATCTCAACCCAGGAGCCTTTCATTCTATTTTCTCTCCCCTGCTCAGTTGAGGAGGGCAGTGATAGAGTGGCTTTGGCAGGCACCTGGTGTCCAGCCAGGGTCTGCTCACCACATTTGCGTGAGTGTAATTATAGGCTGACTTTTGCTCTTAGACACTTCTGTGCATCTCTGCACACAGATTAAGCTTCCTTCACAGTATATGCGCTTCCATGGCTAATGTTTTTTGTACAAACACGAAACTTTAGTGCTATTCCAGATATCCCATGTTATTTAAGGCACCTGTGTGCAATTTGCTAATGCAACACAGAACCTGTATAAAACTTCTGTGTGCTGTTCTGGACTCATAGCTGGTACCAAGCCAGCATACCTTACATACTCAAAGGCAGTGAACTGTCTCTCAAAACCTATGCTGAAGTCCTAGTCAATGCTGTCAGCAGAGCTTCCTGAACGACCAACGTCTACATGCCTGCTTTAAGATGAAGTGAATCGTTCTATCCAGGTTCACTTGAACTGTAATGAACAGGACTCATGTGCCTAGGCAGATGTTTCTAGAGTAATTTGAGGTGGTATAGGGTTGTTACTTTTAGGTGCAGCTCCAAAAGGGCGCAGGTTTGCTGTGTGACCATTGTCACATCTGCCAGTCCTGAGTAGAGATTCTGGGCAGCCCCAAGGATGTCCCGTAACATTATGTACTGAACTGCAGTCAGCTGAAAGGAACACTAGGTTTCTCCAGACTACAATCACAGCCTAGACACACAGCTAACATACAGACATCCACATCTCCTAGTTTAAAAAAATAATTTCAAACTGAATCCTTCACAGTTTTGTCTTAACTCTGGTGCGTACTTCACCAAGCTTTGTGTGCTCGGGCGCCACAGATGAGATCAGCCAATTTCAGGAAACTGTGGATGACCTGAAACAGTCAATGATGCTTCAAGCAAGAGAGAGCAACAAGTATCTGTGTGGGGGACACAATGAGATTACGCTAATGCCCATTATACAGTATAATGAGAAGCAGTGACACTCAGTGTAATGAGCAATGGTGATTGCAGTGCATGATTACACTCTCACTGACAAGTCTGGGAAACAGAACATGAAATACATGAACCCAGAGACCTAGTGATCTTGAGTCGTGTCTTGCTCATCATTAACACCTATATGAGTCACTAGAACATGGCGAAGACATTACATAAACTTTTATTCACTATCTGCTGCAAACTGCATTGTTTAGCTGTTGTTCTGACTATAAAACCCATTTCTATCAGAAGCTATGAAAAGAAAAATAAAAAAGAAAAACAAGAGTGAGAAACAGTTGGGTTTGTCGAGGATAAATTGCCAGTTAGACACTCTCTTCCCTGTGATACATATCTGTCAGCTCCGTTAATTAGCAAGTCATCAAAAAAAAACTTTTCAACTTCCATAGAGTTTCATAATTTGACAGAATGGACTTCAGTTTAGTCATATTTGTGATAAACCAAGCTATGTTGTGCATGAGATTTTTCTCATCATCATTGGAAGGCATAAATGTTACGGGAACTCTAGCTCCAAAATCCCATGGACCATGATGAAAATTCTTACTGATTGGTGTCAGGTATACACTGACAAACTGTTCCTGCTCTGGTGAATCATCCTGGACATTTTGCATTATTTTTTTCTGGGCAGTTGGTCTACTAAAGTAAATTTGCAGCATGGTAGAGGAATACTGTGGACCAAAGGGATGCTGGAGGATCTAGGATCTTGTGTATTTAACACAAATTACATAGTTGACCTCAGTCACAAACGATGGGATTGGATTTGGTTTGATTTTATTTGATTTGATGACCCCGGCTCTGTGTTTCTATACAAAAATAAAGTTCATATATGTGTATTGATCACCATTTGAGTGCTGGCCATAATCTTTTTTAAAACTTCTTCTCTAGTCTACAAGATACATCAGCAAAAACCCCAATAGCCCCTGGAGAGACTCGATAGAAACAAAAAACCCTTGTGTGAGCAGGGGCTTGTGCCTGAATGTACGAGCACAAGCTACCAGCCTGTCTAAGATACTCCAAGTCTGAGACTGTGGCTGTGGTCTCTGAAGTGGGAAACAGCTGAATTAAGCAGAGCTGTGTTGCTGTTTTCTTTCAAAGGAAAAAAAAATGTGAAGACTGTATTTGTCACACGCTGCATTATGATGCAGATATGTTTGGTACAATATGTCTCCAGAAAGAAGTGAAAAAAAGCCTCCTTGGGGGTGGTGTTGTGTCAGCAGATCATGGAGGGCTGCAGCTGGAGTACTGATCTGGGCTAGCAAAGGTAGATGCATCTTTTTCCCACAGATTGGATATTTGCTTTCCCCCTTAGCCCAGCCACTTTCTCACCTTTTCTGTTTCGTATCTGCCTTATCTAACTTGAATTTAATCTTTGAAGTCCAACAGGCCTTACAAATTAGCATCAGTGTCTTAGCACTCTCTGACCCAGACTCATCTTGCCTAAATTTAGAGATAGTGAGACTTGGCTTCCTTTCAAGAGAGAAACCAATTTTGCAAGTGCAGATGTCAATTTAGGCAAAACGTTATTTGTTGCGGGCCAATGTGGGTGGTAAAGTGCCCCAACCCTCCTAGAAGCCTATCTGTTGATGTCACTCACAGCTGGGGATACCTGGGCTTACAGCATAAGGCTGTGTCCTTTTAGAGCAAGCCCCAATTGAGGTAAAGGCATTGACAATAAAGAGTTGGGAGGAGCCTTCGTTTGGGTTTCCACAGTGATTTTCACTGCAGCTAAACTTGTGGAAGGGTCTAGGGACGAAGGCAGATGGTGGTGATGATGAATCCCATCCAGAACAGGGTGTGCAGGGGTTTAAGTACAGGGGGTGGAGAGCAACAGAGTCCAATGGGATGAGAAGCAGGGGGAGTTAGATAGGAGGGATCGGGACCAACAGGAACAAGGCAGGGGCGGAACTAATGGACAGAGGCTAAGGGTGGGCCGAGTAAGAGAGAAGGGTCTAGGGATAGGGGAGTGCCAGAGAGAGAGTGGCAGGCATGTACCTGCCCAGGGGAAGGAGAAGTGGGGTGGCCAACAGGCCTGGGGGAGGAGAATAGGCAGCATCAGGGCTCATATAGAGAAGACAAGGGGAGGAGAGAGAGTGCAGGACTGACAGGCCGAGCAGACAGGTGGTGTTGACATAGCAACTCACTGCCTCAAGGGAAAGGCCTTCTCTTCATGGAGACTCACAGGAGGGGTTGGCTCTTAACCCTAAGAGCTGTCCCACCAGTGTCCAGCTGGCTCGGGAACCCTGCTCCCCTCGGTCACACCAGCCCCTGGCTGGGTCACTGCCACAGCTCTTCACTCTGCATTCTGCCCTATTAGAGACTAGTTATTCTGAGTTTCATATCTACTGCCTGTACAAACAATTTCAAAGCAGCATATCTTCAGTGCATGTCATTAAATTTAGGAAATTCTGCTATGTGATTATTATTAGAAAGCCAACCTACTTCCCTTATCTGCTTCTCTAAAGGTCTGTGTTGTGGCCACAATAAGCATGTGTGCATGAAGGAGGCCTTCAAAGACCTAATGTAGCTGTACTCTAGATGTCTTTGGTGAAACCACTCTTGAGAAGTGGTTCACTTGAGCTTTATTAAATATCTATTTCAGAAGAAAACCAACACCTCAATTTCATTACAAAAACCATCTCACCTGCTTCACTAATTTACAATTACTGGGACTGTGAACAAGCAGTTCAACAGTAGTTAAAAATATCAGAGTCAGATGAATCAGCCCTAAGTTTCTCTGACACCTTGTTTTCAATACAGAAGACACTCACCTGCTATGCTAAAGAATGAATTCTAAAAATTTAGATAAACGGAATTACACAGCTCTCTTAAGCTTTATCCTATTTTCATTATATTAATCCATACTGCCCTCAAGTAAAGGGTCAACAAAACTATAGAAATTAATAAATAAAAATTGAAATAATTTTTATTTTGGAGTTTCACAGTGAGATTGCATCTTGCATACCTATTTCCTTCAGAATTTTAGTTTCTAACAAGAAGAACTATGTTTCATGTCTTAAGCTACCCTAAATGCTGTCAGTGTTCAACAGACCCTGATGGCCTTTCAAGACAATGTGACAGCACTGTGATGATACAGCAAACTGATCTGCTTCTCTAAGCTATTTAGCACCAACATAATTACAGCGAGCAAGAAACCTTCTTCAAATATTCATAAATACTCCACGTCACCTTGCAGATATTGTGGAAGAACAGCCACTTGAGGCATCAAAGAGGTAGCATGACAGAGTGCTGAATTAACACAAATGCCTTCTGGCTGATTCCCTGTGTTTATGCACAGCCTACCACCAGTTACCTGCATTTCTGATAAAGCAGATGGAAAAGAATGTAATGAAACTGAAGAATCATTCTGCTCCTTGGCTTAACTGTGAGTCCAGAAACTAATCCTTCAGGAAAGAGATTACTCACGTTGACCTTAGATTTACTCATCATCCTTTCTGTTTGCACGGGCATTCAAGCGTGTTGAGGTTGACGTTGATAGATAGGCTTTGGGACATACAGGAACACTGGCCTGTTGTAAACCCTCCTTCTTAGCTTTTCTCATCCTATTAATTAAGAAATAATCCATGAACTATTTTCATCTGAAGAAATGTGTCTATACAGCTGTTATAAGAACAAAATGTGGAAGAAAAAGACCCACTTCCTTTTAAAGACATTATTTCCTTTAATAGTATAAAATATTTCATGAATTCACTGATAAAATTATTTGGTTCATGAAGGAACTATGTTCTGTAATGCATGAAGGTAAACGGCAATGTACTTTTCTTTAAATTAGTAACTTGGATGTTTCATTATTTTTTTTAATGTAAAGAGATGTTAAATGACACACTCCTATTCCCTGCTCTTTACAATAGTTTCTAATGCAGTCTACTTATCAAAGAAAATGTACTCATATGCATAAACATGTGGATATTTATAGACACATAAACCAGTCTTAATTCTGAAGGAAATTTCCTTTTGAACATATAGACAAGATTTCATAAACTTTGCCAATTCTTCAAGCAGAAGAAATAAAAACCTAAATCCACTAAATCCATTCTGCAAATGAGATCTGCATACCTGACTCACAGGGATGTCATTCTTCCTCAGGCAAATCAGTGTTTAAGTATATTGGTATTTATTATTTATTAGATGTACTTAACATTGTATTCCATACTCCTGAAGACTCTTCAGGCAGGGAGCTGCTCCCCACTGAGCATCAGAGGTGTTTTTCTAATAAAATTTTCTGTCTTTATAGAATATTTCACAGTACTCTAAACTTCATACCTTAATTATCTTTTCCAACACCTGCTGTTCTGTTATTACCAAACTCAGTTAATTTGGGTAGATACAGAGCCTGTTTCTTCCTTCTCTACTCCTAGATTCCCTTCTTTCCTCCATAAACCCAGACATCTTTTATTACACAAACCTCCTTGACAGTAACATTTCATCCTTGGTGGCTTTCATAGGCAGGTAGAGGTCTGATGCAAACAGCCAATGAAACAAAATGAGAAACAATTTTAATGCAGAAAAAAAGTGCTAGTGATGTTAATATGTTCTGTTTTATGTTGGAAGGGATGTGCCACCTTGCAGTTTGCATTTCCATTTGCTGTCCATTCACTGTTCAATATACATTCTGTTCAATTTCAGGCTTCATGTTTCCCACAGCTTGTCATTCCTTATTCAACATCAGCCTTGCCAGGCACATGAATAAGTAATTGCACATTTTACGGGGGTGTCTGTGGGAGGGCATGAATGAGTTATGACCTCCTTTGATTTACAGTCAAGAGCCTCCAAAAATTCTGTTTTAGAGTACAAATTCACCTTGTTGCTAGGACCTAGCTCTCTGGTAGCAAACCTTAAGCTTCCAGTCTGAGCTTGGTTTACCTCCCATAATCTAGATTTTTCATTATCTCCACACAGAAAGCTGACTCCAAGTCCCAAATAAAATATTTTCGTAAAATAAGAACCCATTTTTCTTTACTGTAATAAATCAGATTACTTCTTTCTGTCTCCTGCAATCATAGTGCATGTGGAGAACAATTGCTCATTGTCTATTTTATAGCAACTTGTTACAATCAGGATGCTGTCTTTATACTTTGTCTCATGTTTTCTTTTTCTGGATTAAATATATCAAATTTCTTTAGATCTTCCTCTTAAGTCATGTTATCTAATTGTTTAATTATTCTTGGAAAGAGCTGTGAGAGCAATGAAAATTTGCCTACATTTTAAACACAATGCTCAAACTGCATTCAGCATTTTGGTAAGCCTTAGCTTAGCTAAGTACTCAGTAGATGGAAAAAAAAACCAGCTCTGTTAGCATTTCCTCTTCTATTAATGCACAACACAACTTGTATTTCTGGAAAAAACATTGCACTCTGCCTCAATTTCTTGGACATGATAACTTGTTGGGTTGGTTTCTGATTTATTGTGCTCCTAAATCCTTTTTCTGCATCTCTTCAGCTGGGTTACTCAACATTTTTAGGTTTATGCATTTGATTTCCTGTTCCTAACAGCCATTCACCATGATTACCTGTATTGAATTTAATCTTGTTGATTTTAAATTTTGTGCTCTGCAGTCGGCTGGGATCTCTTCACTTACAGAAATTCTTGCAGGCAATTTTTAATGGTTAAGTTCTTTAATGACTTTAGAGTGAACTTCAGTAGGTCTGAACAAATTTAATCCATCTAACTTATCTAAATGCCTTTAATGTTTCTCTGCTCTATCTGCCTCTGCACCTCTGTATTGTCATTAAAATTAATTTAAGTACCTGGTGATGGCTGATATTGACTTTTTTGCATGGACTCAGATGAAGCACTGCATACCTTCATCATTTCTACCGTATCACTCATATACAACTCTTCAGTGTTCCCCTTTTTTTCACTGCAACCATGGTGAAAATACGCAATAAAGGCAGCAAGCAAACAGATTATCCTTCCCTTTCAAAATGAAATCTAGCCCCGTTATCACAATGAGACATGAGCGAGCCAAAATGCATTTCTTGACTCTAGTATGCTTAAAATGTAACCAAGGTCAGACAAGAAGATATGTAATAATGGCGCTTTCTTACTTAGCAGAGTTTTTCCCCCTATTGAAATAACAGGATACTAACTGGGCAAAATATCTTCTTTTTCTAACTAGCTGCATTAGTTCTGGTGTACCAAGCAAGAGAGAGACACACTCAGCTCTCCTCAACTGAAAACAAAATTCTAATGTAATTTTTTTTTTTATGTGGATAATGAAACAATAAGAAGGCAATCTCCCTTTTCTTTTTTGCAGATTTTGGGTTTGTTGCTGGCAATCAGATACTTCACTGAAGTCTGAAAAACATAGGAGAAATATGAAATAGCATACAACTATATTATACGTACAGGCTCTTATGCCCTTTGCTGTCCTGATTCTGCAATGAACTAATCATGCGTGCATTTTTGTACTTGAAAAATATACATTAAGTAAAAGTAGCCATGGGCTAGAGCAACAAATCAGAATACTATCTCCAAGATAATACTTATCATAGAAGATAAATATATGAGAGCCTCATAGAATAATTCAGGTTGAAAGGGACCTTGGGAGGCCTCTAACCCAACCTCCTGCTCACAGAAGTATCAGACCAGGTTATTTAGACCTTTATCCCACTGACTCTTGAAAACTTTCAACAAACCACATGCTTGGACTCCACAACTCTGGGCAGCCTGTTCCGGTGCTCAGTCATCATCACAGGAAGGAAGTGTTCCCTGGTGTTCAGAAGGGCCCTCCTGTGTTTCTGTTTGTGCCCATTGCCTCCAGTCCTGGCACTGGGCACTACTGAAAAGAGCCTGGCTCTATCCTTTTTATTCCCTCCCTTCAGCTATTTATTGATATTGATGAGATCCATCTAAGCCTTTTCTTCTTCTGAAGGGATGCTCCAGTCCCTTCATCATCCCTTGTCTGGACTCTCTCCAGTGTGTCCATGTCTCTCCTGTACTGAGCAGCCCAGCATTCAACACAGCACTCCAGATCAGATATGGCTTGACCAGTGCCGGGGGAAAGGATCACCTTCCTCTCCCTCAATACATTTCCTAATGCAGCCCAGGATGCAGTTGGTTGTTTTTGCAGCAAGGGCCCATTGCTGGCCCACATTCAACCTGGTGTTCAGCCTTCCTGCCAAGCTTCTTCCCAGCTGGGTGGCCCCCAGTGTATACTGGTGCCTGGGGTTGTTCCTCTACAGGTGTAGGACTTTGCACTTCCCTTTATGGAGTTTCATGAGGTTCCTGTCAGTCCATTTCTCCAGACCATCCAGATGCCTCTGGGTGGCAGCACAACCCTCTGGCATATCAGCTATTCCTCCCAGTTTTGTGTCATCAGCAAAATTTTAAGGGTACGTTCTGTCCCATCATCCAATTAATTAATAAAATTGTTGAATAAAACTGGACCAGTGTTGACCCCTGGGGTGCATCATTAGTTATTGGCCTTCAACTAGGCTTCCTGTCATGATCGCAATCCTCTGCACTCAGCTGTTCAGCCAGTTTCTACCTACTGTATTATTTGCTGATCTATCCCCTCTCTATGAGAATGTTACAGAAGAGAGTATGGAAAGCCTTTCTTCAACGTAGCCATAGTTTTGCACCTTCTCCTGATGTTTCTCCTCCTGTGACTTCTCCCACAGTATGGCACTATCAGGCTAACAGCCTAACACTGCTCCTGAGGTCTTCTTGTGGATGATTGGAGTATCCAGTTCACTGCAATCTTCTGTTCAGGAAACAATGTTACATTTGAACTTTTCCATCACTTTACTACATAAGGTGACCATCTTTGGTTTCTGTGATGAGCTTATGCACATTACAGCAGTGGTCCAGACTCTGTGAGAAGTCTCTGGCTCTTTGCCTCACATTTTCTGGACTGTGTCAAGCCAACCATTCTTTTTTGCCGTCATGTTGAACTTTTGCCAGCTGCTGGATTTGGAAATGGGGACTTTGATAACCTCATGCCTTTCTAGTGGCCTAGAAGTTGTATTGCAAGTGAGGTGTAAAAACTGCATGTTGGCAAAGGAATGAGTGACAACAAACTCTCTTGAAGGAAGACAAACTGAAAGATTAGAGAGGATGAATACACTGACATGGTCACAAATTGAGCTGGTATTAGCATCACAGAAGATACCAAGGTACAGATGAAGAACTGGGTGGTTTGGTAAACAAAATATGTTGAGCATTGAATGGTGCAAAATGGAACTCTGGGTACCAAATCAACTAATGAGAATTTTGTCTGAAAGCTGAAAAGTCAGCTACTGGAAGCAAATGAAAGAGATGAAACTGATTATTCTTCAAAATAAGCATAAGCCACCAAAGTGAAAAAGGTTACCGTGCAGTAAATCAGTCCAGGAGTTTCCCATATGGAGCATGAAGCATTGCGTAAGACATGACTCACCCAGAATGCTGTATACACTCACTATTCATGTCCAAATATGAATTTAAATTTGAAAAGCAGTGATGAAAAGCAAGGATAATGGAGAAAATATGAGGACTCTTAAAAGTAGGTGTTACGTGTGACATGAGCTATTAAAACGTGACTATAGTGATATAAAAATGAGATTATTTTTGTCTGACTTTGGGGGTTTTCCTACTTCCATTTTCAGTATTATCACATTCCCAGCATTATCAATTATTAGCATTTTTAATTTTCCAACAATATCTGGAAAATTTCATGGAAAGAAATAAATCTCTGAGCAGAAATTGTCTTAACTATTCCTCTAAAGAGATAAAAGGTTAGACAATAAGGAAAGGGAGACATATTCTAGGAGGAAAACTACTAAAACAATTTTTTGCATATTCAAATCTTTTTATTATGTGGAGTGACTGTCTAGTGTCTCCTACTCAATGATAGTTGGTTGACTTTTTGTAAGAATGGAAGTAACTTCTAGGGAAGTACTTGAATGAAAAGAGATGTGCAGACTGGTAGATAAGCTCAGAAAATTGTTCCCAGAGCAGGAGAGGTAGAACTTTCCAAATGGCTCTGCCATTTCCAACTGGAAAAAGCAAAACTTAACAATTGGAAATGAAATATACAGAAGTGACATCATTATGCAAAATCCTAAAGATGTAAGAAGAATGACAAACTTCATGTAATAGAATGGAAGAAAGATAAAACAGGATTTCGCAGATAACTATTGCTATTTTAGAAGTTTAAAAAAATATATATAATATAATAGTATATAGCATATAGTATATAGTATATATTTATATTTATATATCTATAGATATACAAAATATATATATATATAAGTTAAAATACTTGTGTAACTACTGACAACCACAGATCTGGAATCCAGATACCACCCTTGCTCTCTATTCCTCTACTCATTTTATCAGCACTGAAGCTTCCATAATTAAAATCCTATTGTTTCCTCACTGACTGATGAGGACGATGTGACTCCAGCTCAGTCTTCCAAAGCACTGAAGAGCCCATACAACATTACTGGCTTGCTGCCAGATGAAAATAAAACTGGCCCAAAAATCCCCTATGGTGGGTGTTAAAAAGAACATTGGTAAAGTCAACTTTTTGGTCTTGTTGCAGTCTTGAATTATTTTCATGTACTTCCCTGTTGGCTACTTTTTCTGACACCTCTCATCACTCTTGCTTTCTCGAGTAAATTACACCAATTTGTTAGACTCCAATTTTCTGGCATGTAAAAAAGCTCATAGCTTCTACAGCACCTCTGAACTTAATTCTGCCTGACAAGGAAAAGTCACAGGCACGCTGTGCATGGTGGAGACAGGAAAAATAAATGCCCAGAGCAGCCTGATGTATCACATGGTGATAAAGCAGAGCTAACAGCTGCTTGAACCCTTTGCAATGAAACCACAGCTATGGCCTATCCATTTTCAGAAGACCTTGGGAGCAGTTTTGCGTCCACAATCAGCAGTCCTACAGAGGGGAAATTTTTATCTACTTGGTCTCACACAGTTTTTGGAAAACCTTGAAGCTGTATTGTGTACACTAACAAAACCTGTAAAACCATATTAAATTGTGGAGGTTTTGGACTGCTGTGTGTTGCAATGCTGGGAGCAGATCAGAATAACAGAACTCAGAGCTCGGAGCACAGGGAGTTCTTTGCCTGTTCACAGACAGAATTTAGCACAACCCCTTGTTATCTTTCTATTGTATACTCAAAAAGTTAAAGCTGGAGAAGAGTCCACAAGCATTAACAAACTCTCTGTAGTGCCCTTTAAATTTTTTTTTTTAATTAAAAAAAAAAAAACAAACAAAAAAAATTTGCCTTTTGGGATCCATCCTCATAGCCATTATGTGGAAAGGAAGAGATGCTTCTGAAGAAACAGGAATTACATTTTTTTCTTCTGATCCAGCTGCTGTCTAAACTAAACAGCTAATACATAGGAGTGTACTCCTTATACACCTGCTACTTGTAGGTTCACCAGTTTGTGAAAATGGTTGTGATTAAATAGATGAATTGCATGAATTCTGCCAGTGACAATACTTATCTCTTGCCTAAAGGTAATTAATGTAATTTTTTAAAAAATATTTTTGGCTTAATTAAGTATATATGAAAGAGCAAGCCAGAATATCATTTGGACATATCATGTCTCTGCTCTGAGGGATTAAGGTCACTAGAAAGAGGACCATTTACTTCTTGCCAAGGTATTCAGTCACAGTAACTACATCATATTAAAACATAAATACTTCTTTGCTGGATTATAACTGGTGCTAAATTAACTTAAGTATTAAAGAAATCTGCAAGGTCACCGAAGTTCTGCATTTTCTCTTTGTTATTGCTTAGTTCCAGACTCTAAAAACTATGGTGTTTTTTAATTGCAAATCCTGTTTATTCAACAGGAGTTCTGGAAATCGAGGTAAGGTTTGTCCTGGCTAATCACAATCTCAAATAATTTCAGAAATGTCTTTATGGCAAGACAGGGGGCTGTCAGAGCAATTTTAGATGTGGTGAAAAGAACACAGCATGGTAATGATAATTTCAAAGAGTTTTCTTCATTAGCGGTGCTGATAATTGTAAAGTCAAAAGCCCCGTTGACTATCAGAGATGAAATCTAGTTTGCAGGACTAAAACTTAGATTTTTGTTTGTGAACTCAGCAGATCTGCTGCTGAGTCACTGAGACACAGAAATATGGCACCTCTGTTTTTTTCTGATAGTCATTTTTACAGCCCATGCATTGTAAGCACTTAACAGATTTGGTGTAATGGCACTTGGGAAGGGAACATAGATCAAAACTGCGTGGCAACCTGTATATATCCTACCATCATGTTACCAAAGTAAGTTTTGCTTCCAGAGTAGTCAGAAAGTAAAACATTAGAGTAATTGTACCATGCAACAAGACAGGTGAAACTATTATTAGCATGGTCAAAATCAAAGCTAAAACATTCTTAGGGATGATTCAAGACCATTAGGGGTAATTTGATCTCGTTTAATAAGACATAGCACGGTAACCAGTTTCACTAAAATCTGTCCACAATAGGCTGTAAAACTGATGAAGGAATTAATGTACCTTCAGCCATTCATGAAAACATATAGATTTTATATGTTGATACTCCCTTGAGTACCGATCAAACAAAAAAAATCACTTTTTCATATTGGTTTTGCCACTGAAGTCTCATAACACCTCTTCAGATTTCCATTGCACTAAAATACAACTTAACCTTCCTTTGCTGTTTGTGGACACACTGCATAAATATTAATATGTGGAAGCACCCAATTTATAACCAATCAGTTACACTCCCAAAACTTGGGGATCTCTCCCCCAGCCCTTCTCACAGCCCACTGCTGACCACATTGACAGGAAAGAAGCAGGACAGCAACCAGCTGAAGACAGAAACAGCAGCTTTGCCCATATTTACGTTTACTTCTCTGAAATCAGATGTTAGCTACTCTTTGAAGATCTTCTGCCACTCAGCCTGTTTCTGTTGGGATTTATTTTTCAAGGCAAAACTAACATCCAAGTGACTGAGAAGGCACCAGTGGAAGAGAGAAGCAGTTGCCAGTCCTGGTTGTGAGATAATGTTCGGGCAGGACCGAACATCTGCCCAAAGCTGCTGCACAACTCAGTGTTGCACGTGCATCTAGGACTGAGAACATCCCTGTAATAATGGACTGGAATGTGATGAGCCTCATTGTGAGGATGCCACCATTTCCTGGATGCTTGGTGGCAACTGCTCAAGTGCACTCAAATGGCCCTGGTCTGAACATTTTCGAGCAACAGGCTTCAATGTGGAAGACTTTGCTCAATTGGGAAGCATCAGATTTAGCAGACAGGAATGTGGCTGTGAGAAGCAGAAGGCTGATTCTTTACCCTATAAACTCAAATGGTGTAAGATGGCTAAATAAATCTCCTGGAATGTTCAGTGAGAGGTAGCAGAATGAGAGAAAACCAAAAGACAGTACCAGAGGTGTAGGTTTTAACTCTGGAATCAGACAGGCTACTGACCTCGACTATTCTCCTGCCAGGGCAGACCTTAAAGGGTGAGTGAAATACACAGTGGTTCTGTAAGCACAGTTTCAAAGTCAGAACAGGTTTGCTACAGCTCTTTGGGACGCCTGAAACACCAAGATGAAGAGAGACAGAGTGATCCAGATCAAGCCAGAATAGGGACTGATAATAATAACTGTGCTGGGAAAACTGGAGAGGAACTCACAACAGCTGCATTATTATTCACCACACTGTGCATTATTCCAAACCCAGCTCTGACAGACATGCAGAGGAAACCAATAGCTCTTTTAAGCAACAGTACTGTAGTAAATGGGAAGGGACGGAGATGGGAAAGCAAATTGCTATCACAAGGAGCTGAAATTCCAAGCAAATTAAACCAGTTAGAAAAACGACAGTGCTCTTAAACAGGCATACCTTCATGGAGTGCAAAATGTAATGAGGGAAAACCATTGGGGTAGCAGCAGGGGAACCCAGCTAGAGCAGCAGCAACCACTGAATCAGACTGGGAACCACTTCTTTGGCTGAATTAACACAGAGGTTCAAATAAGCAAGAAAAATTTTAAGAGATGAGCAAAAGGCTCAAAGAGATAATAAATGTAAGAATGAGTCAGAGCTTTATAATTTGCTGATGATTTACCTGCAGCAATTGGACATAAGAAAGAGGGGTAAGAGTGAGGCATTGTATGAATAGGAGAGCCACATATGGTACAAATCCCAGAGGCAGAAAACAAGAAAAGGCAGCATCAGCTCCCAGACTCCTCTAACATTCATTCTGAAAAGTTTTGAAAGAAAAAGAGAACCACATACAAAAGAATACCTAACTGCTAGAGTAGCTAAAATATTTAAAACTGCAGAACAAGACAAGAAAATGCCATACAATTAGAATGAAAATGAGCCATTCAAATTCACAGAGAATATTGTTAAATTCAGTGAGGCATGTGAGGAGGTGCATGAAAGAAACCTAGAAGGGGGGGCTCCAAGGGAAAAATAAAAAGGACAAAGTGGCACATATAAGTAATTAACAGTTGAAAGTATGGTGGATTAGGTGTGACCCTTCAATAGGAGAGAGAAAAGAGGGATCAGCTCTTTCATTGAACTTGGAGAGATCTAGCTCTTGAATACTGAAGTTAACACTGTAATGTCTGATTTTAAGTGACATATGAGAACCAGTATTTTTTTTTCAGAGTACAGAGAAGGAAATGAAAAAAGAAAACAAAACAAAATGTACCAAACAAAACAACTAAATGAAAGTAAGGCAAAAGCGGTAGAAGCCTGTGCATATATAAGATTTGCTAATTTAAGATAAAACAAACTTATCAGTTATGAATAATAGATAAAAAATTGATAATAAAAGTTAATTGTGTACTTATAAAAATAGTATAGCCATATTAGCTGATGAATTGCATGAAATAAAAAAGCAAACATGCAGTTAATAAGGCCTTTAAGATCACTAGAAAATCCTATGGAGAGAGATACTTAAACTGGAGTAACTCGGATAACTATTAATAACAGCTCTTAAGCTGGAGTAACTCGGATAACTATTAATAACAATCTTTAAGCTGGAGTAACTTGGATAACTATCAACAATCCTTTCTGCTTTATCTGCCAGAGCAGAAAAGGAATCTATTCAAACACGGCGAATACATTTAATTTCAAGTTCCTTGACTTCATTTCACTTGATTTTAATTTCATTTTATTATCAAAACTGAAATGGGATAGATATAATGCTTTTATAGGTCAATTTCCTTGTCTGGTTTTCTCACTGATGGAGGATATATCTTAATCTATTAATATGAATATGATTAATAGATCACCGACTCATAAAGGTGTGTATGTAATATAAAAATGCACATGGATATGATTTTGTCTGTTTATAGGATGTACTACTCCAAGTAGTTGAAAAGCAAAGTTAAGTACACAAATGTAAGAGTTGTATTTTAAAAACTGCATGTTTGTGTAGTGCCACAGCCAAGGCCTTTTAAAACAACTATGTATAAAATCATGGACCTGGGGTGGAACAAGATGAAATTTCTGGATAGTATCTGCAGAAGGAAGACAGCAAACATCAGGGTAAGGTAGGCATTACACTTAGGAAGATAACAGCTTTCTGCTCCAAAAGTGGTCAAGAGTGACTCTGAAATTGTGCCATCCATATCCAATCAATCTGTAATAGCCTATGCAGGCTGCAAAGGTCTTTATGCGTGTTTTGTGCCCAAAGTACTATAACCTAATTTACAATATGTATGTATGTGACTATTTAGTGTAAATTCTATGGAAAGATGTTATTTCTTACTATATACAATTAACAATAACACTTGTGAATGAAATTTTTGCAAATGTGTATGCCAGTAAACTTTTGGGGTGAATTTTAATCAATGCTCAGGGTATTTAGAAGGGGAGCTGAGTTTGACTTCATTCCTGAAGAATGATATGTGTGATTTTGGTGACTGTGCAAATGGTGTGGATAGCAATCCAAAGCTTAGCAGGCTGGCACATAGCCAGTACTAGAAGATAGTGGGCTGCCCTTGGACCTTTGCAAGTTCTCACATCACAAGACCAATCAGAAAAAGTGAAAGCCTTGGAGAAGATCCATTTCCCTGTCCTGATCCTGACCTCACGTACAACGATTTCAAGTCTCAATATTAAAAACTATTAGTGGGAACTTTGTCCCAGTAAAACCTTTGCTTTATAGAAACATGACTTTCAGAAAGGCTTTGCTGACACAAACATAAATTTTAGAGGCACATACTTTATTTCAGTCTAACATTTGATGGGTTTTTCCCCCAAACAACTGAAGTTCTCAACAATTCTGCTTTTAACTTGCTATCTGACATGAGATAGCAGTACCAGAAGTACAAGTAGGCAGAAAGTGCAGATTAAGGCTCATAAGCACTGTTACTCAAGTTCCAAAACCTCATGGTAACGTAGAAGCATTGGTGTGTTCCTGCAGGCATTACCAATGGCAGTGTTTCTATAGGAGTCACAAAACCAGGAGAGTCCTGCAAGGCAGCAGTGTTAGGCTACTTTTTCCTTTCTTTTGAAGCCTTTCCAGTCTCATGGAAGACAAGATTTTATACCAGTGAATAAGAGTGTATTTTTGACCTAGGAGTGTTGGTGGATGGCAGGCTGGACATGCGCTGGCAACACAGAAAACCAATCATATCCTGGCTTGTATCAAAGCAGTGTGGCCAGCTGGGCAGGGGAGGGGATTCTGTCCCTCCCCTCTGCCCTCATGAGACACCACTTGGAGTTCTGGGTCCAGCTCCAGGGTCCCAACACAAGAAGGACATGGGCCTTTTGGAGCAAGCCCAGAGGAGGACCATGAAGATGATCAGAGGTCTGGAGTACCTCTCCTACGAAGACAGTCAGAGAGAGCTGAGATGGCTCAGCCAGGAGAAGAGAAGGCTCCAAGGAGACCTTATTGCGATCTTTCAATACTTAAGTGGTCCTACTAGGAGAACAGGGACCAACATTTTAGGCCTAAGACATGAACTCCTGAAAATTGCATAAAAAAAGACATTGGGACCTGTGGCCCAGCTTGGTGACCAGACACTCAGAGATACAGCAGGGACTGAAGGATCCGGAGGAAGAGCTGAGATTTTCATGGGCCTGGACCATGAGGGTATAAATCCCCCAGGGGTTCCTTTTTTCAGAGTCCCTTCTCAAAGGCACCAGCTCAGGTTATTCCTGTTTTACTGCACCATGAATAAATTGCTTTATGGAGTAAGACATCTGAGACTCTGCTATGTAAAACCTGGGGTTGAATCTGGGGTTAAAATCTGGGGTAAGGAAACCTGGTCTGGCTGTGTGTGAGTGTGGGGTGCATCTGGAGTCAAGCAGGGTCCAGCTGACTTACTGGAGTTGCCTCTTGTGCTTTGGTCCCAGTCTGGTGCTGGGAGTGTGACCTCCAGAGAGTCTTGTGAATGGTCAGACTGGGAAGTTTACCACCATCCAACCCAAACTATCCTATGGTCTTCCAGCAAGCACCTTAACCTTTCCAAAGAGTTTTTCTTTTCCCTGCTTGGTCATGTTTCAGTGACACAGTTTTAGTTAGGACTGCACAAGGTGGTATGGATGCTGCCATTCTACTAGACACATTAGACTATCCTCCTCCAGCTTCACCTACTTGGTCCTGTGGTCTCTGAAACAAAGCAGCCTCCACACCCGCAAAGACAAGACTGAAACTTATGTAACAGTGTGAGCCATCATGTTTCAAACACAGGGGAAAAGACAGGAAAATGCTTATAATTTCCAGGGTCTCTGAGGAAGTATTTAAAATAGCTTTCTAAAATTATGCTAGCGTGGAATAAGAAAAAGAAGAAATAAAAATGAAAAAAAAAAACAAGATTGGAAAGTTTTTAATAAAGGAAATTCCTGTAAAATTATGAAAGCTTCTTCAAACACTGAGACACAAATTCAGGAATGAAGAAACTCTACTATAAATATAGAGACAGAAAGACTGTGATGCCAAGAAATGGTAATCGTAGCTACCAAAAAACTGGCTGAAAGAAAAGGTCCAGTTTGTCCCAAAGGGTGGCCAAAAAAGAAAAAAAAATTAAAATGACAAAGCAGAAAGACATGCACGTATATGGATCTAAGACTGCAGATCAGGGGTGTTGGGGTGTGGGCTTCTTTTCCAGACTTTTACCCTCACTTCCCGTAGCTGGGATGAAATACAGAAGACGTGGGTTTTTCTTGTTTGGACTCAGTTGTTTTATAAATTCTTATCTATGTTACAGTCTTAGAAGCTGTGAGCTCTGTTAATAAGGTGGAACAAGGCTATATAATGGCGTTTCTCTGGCTCTGCAGAGATTTTTCAAGGACAATTTGTCCAATAATGATTTGCCACCTAAATTATTTTTATTTCTAACCCAATATTCAAATCCTTAAGTTCAGCAGTGCAGGTTTTCTCATCCAATTGTAAGACACCCTCTAAACCCATGAAGAAGAAGGAAGAAGAAAGTGAAAAAGAAGTATCTGGCCAACACCCTAAAACTTCCATCTCGGTATATATAATTACATGTATTATTATATTCCAAAACCTTAAATCTCAAATTTTTCACCCTGTGACACCACACCTTTTCAAACTCCACAGATGATTTTAATGTTATCACTCAATTTTAGAAGCCTATCCCAAGGCCTCAGATCAAATATAGTGTTTTCTTGTGGATCAATGCCTTTCAGCACAGAGAAATTAAAATTCTCAGCTTCCACAGTTCCAACACACAGACACTGTGGTTAGGCAGACACTTGGGAGAGAATGCTCTGGAGCTGCTGTTCTCTTCTCCCTCCTTTTCCCAGAAGATACAGGTAAGTAATCTCAAAGCTCACCAACCCTTCTGCTGCAGACCCTCAAGAAGATATCCAGACCCCACCATGCTCCCCTGTTGCTGATGCATCCCATGGAACTGAGCTGTTTGGACCCAAATTTTAGGCTAATGTCATGTCATTTCCAAAGTTACAGAGCAGTCCTGTCCGAAGTTTCTTTTCTCCTTGAAGATGTATGAGCTTTTCACAAGTTCTAATGCTGGCTAAAATGGGGATCCCATTGAGGGGAATCCCCCCAAACACGCAGAAGTTCTTCTCTCTCCACTCTCTGACTATTGCAAATGCCACCTTAGCAGAGTGGCTGAATGTATTTCATTCCCTCCGTACTGCTCACATTGACCTGATTTTTTCATGGTTCAGTAGAAAGCTTCTTCCCAAGGTCTCCCCTGAAAACTCTGTTCTAAGAGTGACTGAACTGGGTTTATGACTGGAAACAAACAAAAAAAAAAAGACCCCTAAGTTCTCATTTCCCCTCAAACCATGCAAACATCATTAGAACACACAAAGGCATTTTCCTTCATTTAGTCTGGGGAGGACAAAAGCCAATCCAATGGAAGTCAAAAGAAGGACATAGCAAGAGAAGCCAGTCAGTTAGGACAACCTGGCTGGCAAAGCTGGTACAGGGGCCAGCCTGCTCAAGAAGCCTAGGCTAGACTTTCAGAAATGAAAAGTTAGCAAAGCAGTAAGACGAGATAACATGAAGTACAGACGAGTACCTGGGGAGAGAAAAAGGGATCAGCAGCAAGGGAGAAAGAAAATACAGGACTGATTGGTATTGAAGCAGGAAAAGAGTGGTGAGATTGAGAAGACACAGGAGAGGAGAAAAGGGCGAAAGAAAACATCCATGGTTTTGAAAGAGAACTAGGCTTTGTTAGTCAAGGACACTGCCTGCACATGAAGAAAGGTCCTGGGATCAAAAAGAATCTCCTGAGGGGGATACATGGACTGTCTGAGAAAGCAAGCAGAAATGATGCAATGGGGGGATAGAAAAAGAGATTAAAGAATAATACACCCAAAGGGAGAAGATGTGGAGGAACTTGATAGGATAGACCAGAAGGGAACATATATGGGAGAAACAACTTGAAAGGCTAGAACCTTAAAAAAAGAGCTTTTCCATACTCTAGAATGAAACCCATATTCCTGAGCTTCTCCCGCCTCCTGCTGAAATCAAGTGTCCATGAAAGTCAATAGCCTCTGACTAATGTAATGCTGGTGGAAAAAAAGGAAATAACAACAAATTGTGATGTCATCACTTTGAAGAGAGCTGTGGAGAAGATTTAAATATCTAATGTTCACTACCAGTGACAGCCCATAGGAAGGTCAGTAATCCTGAATAACAGAGTATTCAATTTTTGGGGTTTTTTCTTAAAAAAATAAAAATCTAGGGTGTGACATATAAAGAATTCCAGGAAACTGCAGCTTAAGGTTGAAAAGTCACGTGTCTGACAAACAGCAGAATCGGTGTTGACAAAATCTGAATTCAATCCTTTTTGTGCCACCCTATGACACAGTTTTGGGTGATCACTTACTATCTCTAATGGACGGATGTGTTCCATAACTGGACCAAATTTTGCCTACACCAACAGGTGGGGAAATAATTATTCGGCTTCTCCTGACAAAAGAACTATCTATTGTCAATTTGCATATCTCAGTAGTGTACTGGTGGGCTTTTTAATGTGGCCCCTCTGAAATTTTGAGTGGAAAAGACTATATATTCCATTGGTCTTTCTATCCTACCTTAGAGACCTTAACTTTAAAAATTGGAATTGGTTTTGATTTTCCTTCCCTTCTGTGAAAGCTTAAAAGTATGAGAGTTTGAACTGCCTAACCTCTTATGGTACAGTGCATTTTTCAAGAATCCTGTTTTCAGTAATGTACTAATAAAAATTCAAAATGTGAAAAAAGTCCATTTTTGTCATGTCTTCCTTTTCAAATTTTCATCCATGGCCTGTACCATTTCCCTGTAACCCAGGCACCACCAGCCAAGTTTTACTTCATCAGGCTAGACACACTCCTTTCCTTTGTGTTGGTTTTAAACATAATGCCACCACAGCACGTTCCAAATTGCTTCCTGAATTCTTCGTTTGTTGTTCTGCTTTCAGTCATATCCTGAATGCCAGCCATACCAACTCTGACAGTATTTGCTTTCTTATTGTTTGAGCTAATAATCATACTGAGTTAAAAAACAATTCTGAGCTACTTCCACAAACATACCTCCAGGCATTTTGTACAGTTAATGAATTCCAGTCAATGCATGAATAGTTAACATTTACTATAAATATAGCTTTGTCCTTTGTGCTTGTAGTCTGCCAGAAGAAAAGCATGATTATTACTACACCCAGATGAAAAAGTAGTTGGAAATTCTTTTGAACTCATTCTGAAATTGACACAATAAAATCCTAAACTAGATGTATATTTTCAACATTAAGTAGAAGAAGACTCTAGAGCAGCGAGTGATTTAATACACATAAAACCATTTCAATGACTTTAATAGATGAAACTCACCTGGAAGGAAGGCCATCACAAGAGCACTGCACCACTTCATCTGTTACGATAATGTTTCCCTCTTAAGCACTGCTAGAGTAACTGAAGTGGTGTTTAGTCTTTACATTCTTTGTCACCAAAGACAGATACATAGCATTGCCCCTAAACAGCAACTATACCTCGGGTGGTAGATTATTCAGTGGGTCAGTTTTTGTTATTCAGGCAAAGCAGTGAATCCAGACAATAAGTTTCAATTTACACCATGATCTATTGTTCTGTCTTCCAACCCTGAGAGATGTGATCCATCTTACATTGCAACTGAATGGCACCATAAAATCAGCTACTGCTGACTCACTGGTGGTCCTGTTGATTGTCAAAGGGCTGGACTCTTGCTGCACTGGGTTTGCATGGCCACATTTCGGTAGCAGGGGACTGCAGGGGTGGCTTCTGTGAGAAGCTGCTGGAAGTTTCCTCCATGTCCAGCAGAGCCAATGCCAGCCAACTCCAAGATGGATGTGCCACTGATCAGGGCTTAGTCAATTAGAAATTATGGTAACACCTCTACGATAACATATTTAAGAAAGGAAAATAAAAAGTTATTGCACAGATGTGATTGTGGCCAGAGTAGAGCGAGGTGAGAACATGTGACAAGAACAGCTCTGCAAACACCAAGGTCAGTGGAGAAGGAGAGGCAGGAGGTGCTCCAGGTGCCAGAGCTGAGATTCCCCTGCAGGGCCTGATGTAGCCCATGGTGAGGTGGCTATGTCCCTGCAGCTCATGGAAGTCCATGATGGATGGAGAGATCCACCTGCTGCCCATGGAGGAGCTGGACCCCACACTGGAGAAGATGGATGCTTGAGACAGGGCTGTGAACCCATGGAAGACCCATGATGGAGCAGGCTCCTGGTGGGGACCTGCAGACCCATGGAGAGAGGAGCCCATGCTGGAGCAGATTTCTTGGTAGGATTTGTACCCTGTGGGGAACTCATACTGGAGCAGCCTGTCCTTGAAAGACTGCACCCTGTGGAAGAGTGACCCACATTGCAGCAGTTTGTGGAGAACTGTTGCCCATTGGATGGACTCACACTGGAAAAGTTCACTGAGAAGTTCGAGGAACCCATGCTGGAGCAGGGGAAGAACTCCTCTCCCCGAGCCAGGGGAGGAACAACAGGTGGCGAAGTGATCATAACCCCCATTTCCTGTCTCCCTGAGCTGTTGGGGGGCTGGAGGTAGAGCTGGGAAGGAGAGAGGGGTGGGAGGAAGGTTTTTTATGGTCTGGTTTTACTTATCATTATTCTGCTCTGATTTTGTTAGTAATAAATCCAAATAATATCCCAAATCTGAGTCTGTCTTTCCTGTGATGGTAATTGGTGAGTGATCTTTCTTGGTTCTTACCTCNCCATTTCCTGTCTCCCTGAGCTGTTGGGGGGCTGGAGGTAGAGCTGGGAAGGAGAGAGGGGTGGGAGGAAGGTTTTTTATGGTCTAGCTGTTGGGGGGCTGGAGGTAGAGCTGGGAAGGAGAGAGGGGTGGGAGGAAGGTTTTTTATGGTCTGGTTTTACTTATCATTATTCTGCTCTGATTTTGTTAGTAATAAATCCAAATAATATCCCAAATCTGAGTCTGTCTTTCCTGTGATGGTAATTGGTGAGTGATCTTTCTTGGTTCTTACCTCAACTCATGAACCTTTCATTATGTTTTCTCTACCCTGTCCAGCTGTGGAGGAGAGTGATAGAGAGGCTTTGGTGGGTGTCTGGCATTCAGCCAGGGTCAGCCCACTACCTATGAATCATAGGTAATAGTGGGAAAACAAATTCAGCTCAGGACATAATTTGGTTGACGGGATGGTGGTTATCAGAAAATTATATATTCTAATCAAGCAATCACCAAGTCTGACTCATACTTTATTTCCAGGGGTCCATCATCTTCCAGCTCCAGTCCCAGTTCTTATTTCCCTGGCACAGAAGAACATAAGTGAGAGGAACAACAAATGGATACAGCTCTTGGTAGTCTTGATGGAAGTGACCTATCACAGAACCACTGTAACCTAAACTTCCCATGAAAATGGGACTTAAGACAATCAGTCCTTATATTAATGTATCTGGCCTATTCTTATCCCCTCCCAACTTTTAAACTTTTTCTAAAAAAAAAATCTGCATCAGACTTCAGTCCTAGCCTCGAGCTTTGAAGTTGTTATACTTCTGGAAAATTTGTGAAAGTTGAGAGCTGGGTGGAAGAGCTGGGTAGAATGGGTTTTTTCCACTCCTGTGAGAAAAAAGCAGTTGTAACTGTGTTTTGTGTATATTGAATCAGCCACCTGACTGATCTCAAATGATACTTCACATCTCAGTTGATTACTGGACACCATGAGAAAGCTCAAGACAGCCTAGTTCATATTGTCTTGGGGATAACACCGGTGGAAACTGAAGCTGAAGATTGAAACCTGACCTCTATAAAAAAGTTGTATTTAAGTTTTTAAGTCATTCGATTCACCAAACCATATTATTCCTTGGTTCCAAATTTCAGCTCGTGTCGAATGCATGGTCAACCCTGCGAAGCAGACCATCTGTTACTGCTGGTATTGGCAGAGAGCTATGGGCTTGTTTTGATGCAGCTTAGACCATTTGTGACAGCTTTGCATTAACTTAAACAAAAGACAATAAGCTGTGTAGCAAAATTAAATTTATTTTAAAACATTAACAAATTCACTCTCGAATCCCTTCCAAGAAGTACATAATGGACTTTCTTTAGCCCTATTTTAATGGGACAAAAGGGACAAAGAAACAAAATTAGTTAGTTAGCCCCAGTCCCGTGATAGATTCATGGGACAGTCACCACCAGGACTTCAGAGCCTCCTGACTGCCAGTGCATCACTCCCTCCCCAGCCCATCTAGGCCTTCTGTCTGTGACAAAACTAGCAGCTGCTTGCAAAAAACAAGCTGAAGGACAGAGATAACAGCACCTGAATGCTACATAAACATGGGGATTGTGGTTGCTCTCTCTAATAATATAAACCAATTATGTTCTTCTGGCTCTGGTTTCCATCTTAAAAAGGATTAGTCATAGGGTTATGCAGGATTAGGGAATTAGCCTTTCACCTCTGAAAAATGTAAGTTCAAATATTAGTTGAGGTCATGAATGAAAATCAGTTTTTTCCATTCCAGCTGGTGCTTATATATTAGGAAAGCACAACACAAATTGGCAGAACAGTCCCAGGAGAGGAATAGCAGCAGCAGCTTGTGGTGTACAGAGGGTGTGTGTGTGTACATATATTGTACACAAAGTACATATATACATGCATCTACTTACACTAAAGAATGGGGAAGGTGGAATAGGAGAGCATGTTTAGAGATAGGATGGCTTTGAAATGTTTTGAAATTTGACACTGAATCCTAATCAAGAGATCTCACGTGTAATTTTAGTCCTGCCACGAGCCTTGAAGTAATCTTCTCCAAGCAAGAGTCCTCTTTAATCACCTCACACTGCAGTAGCTGGTCTAAGCTAGTCTTCAAAGCTCCTCTCCAGTTTTGGCAGAAAGACATGCACAAGGTTATCTATTCCACCGACTTCCCACACCCATCCAGTGATCAGTGGAATGAATTCGCACAGTCCTTCGTAAGTGATTTCAATTTCTCTCTCTCCCTTAGGCTGAGAGGTACTCAACCTAAATACCTTCCCTCTCCACATCTTTGTTTTGTCCAATGTATTGATTAAGCTTGAAAAATGGGTGACTCTTTTTATTGAAAATTCACAGCAAAAGGATCCTATTCTGTCCCATGGAAATTCAGTGACTAAAACACCAATAAGTAATTGAGACTGGGATGCAGATCTCATTTTATGGGAAATTTCCAGCAGTTAAAAAGGGGTTGGAAAATTAAGAACAACAAAATAACCTTCCTCTAACTAAGGCTTTGATTGCTACATTTAAAGTATTAACATTGCATGGAAAAAGATGAAACCCAGACCAGAAAATGTTAATAAGTGAATCTTCTGTTCCAACAGAAAAGAAAGACTGTTCTTGATAAGAGAAGATACACCTTTCTTGTACTGGCTTATGACAGCAGTGGACAAGAAAATAGACTTTCATTTAAACAATGGGCTCAGGTTGACTTAAAAATATAGAGAGACTTATATTTAAAAAAAAATCAAATTGTATAGAAATGGAAGAAGTATAAAAGTCCAGACTCCAGCCCCTGCCATGGTGCACACTGTGCGAACAGTCAACTCAAACTAAGATAGTTAAAAGTAGGAATACTATTTGGAGACTGGGCATTTTAGGTCCAAGTGCCCCTTGGTCTTGTAGAAATGCTGATATAACAAACATAGAAGAGATACAGTTTCTTCTTCTGTGGAATACCGCAAATTCAACAGATTTTGCCAAAAGGATCCCCAGATTTCACTTGTGTTGATGAAAATTTTTGACTTCTGTGACCAATTACAGATTTAGAAAGTCAAATCAACAAATCACAAAAACAAAGTGCTTGAATGTATCTCTCTAGGAAGCAGTCATTTATCTTCAGAATGAAAAGAGAAAAAAAAGACAAACAAGAGAGTTCAGCCTCAGGCAACAGAGCAATGCATAGGATATTTGATTGTTCCACCATTTAGGCAATTCCTGGTCCTACCCTGCAACACAAATAGAGTTTGCCTTTAGAAAACTTTAGATTGCTTTCAAACAGAAAAACAAAACATAGTTAATTTTCCTCAACACAGAAGAAAATTTCCCCAAATTTACAAATATAAAGGTCTTAACAAGCCAACTGTGAAGAATATATCTCTTTCTTTGAGATGGAGAGCTTTCTGGAACCACGAACTGTTTCATATTAACTGCAACAATCAATAGACTTAAATACCCATTTAACTTTCAAAGAGAATTTGGTTAATTTGAAATAAGGCTACTAAAAAGCTGAGTAAGATCATCCACAGATCGTTTAATGCAGCTTAATCAATCATTTTACAAAGCAAATAAGATTAACATTTATAATTTATCCTTTTATAGACAACTCAAAATAGTACTTCAAATCTGTGTTTCTGATACAAATGAAGAGAGTGAGAATTCAGAGCAGATGAAGAGCATGCTCTTCAGGTTGCCGAGGCAGGAAAGGTACCATTTTAATCCTACCTGCTTGTTTTTCTTCTGTCAAATGTCAGTGCAGCCACAGAAGTCAGACTTGCTCCAAAGCCATCAACACTTACTCTGTTTCACATTTTGTAGCAGGCTCATACTTCAGGCCAAGCTCAGACCATAGCTTTCTAATTTTTCTCTAAATCACTTGGCACACTTTGGGGAGTTATAAAACAAAGTGAGCAATGATACATAACAATTGTGTGTGACAGGGAGAAATACACTGTTCCTCTTGTGGGGACAAACTGCAAACCTGGATAATACCAGGAGCAAAGCCTACCTTGAAAAGCCACATTTATGCTCAGGGGCAGTTTAAGCTTTTGATAAACAGTTAAAGGTAAATCCTGTAGTAATGACAGACAACAAAATGGTACAGTTCTCCTCAACGCACTTACACAGATTCTGGAAAGATGCCCAGAAAGAGCCTCAGGCATGAAAATAAACGATACTATGTGTAAGTTTTCCATAACAGGTCCATAAGTCTAGAGTAGTACATAGATAATGGGCAGCAAGGATAACAACTTTCTGAAGGGGAAATTGGAACAGAGGCAGATAAAGGGAAACACTGTAACACAAAAGCTATCCTTAAAGGTAGATCATTATTCACTAGTGAAAAATCATCCTTTGCACTGATGAATACAGAAAATAGGCATTTCCTTGGATCAGCTACCTTTTAAACTTCTGGAGAAAGAAAAAGAAAAATCAAGTGAACTTTTGCTTCTATCAAGAATGAGCCTGTCCTGTCAAGTGTGCAATTATTACTTTCCTGTGGCAGAACTGCAAAATAACTATTCAGGAATGATAATTCTCAGAAGAAGGTTTTACGTTGGCTCAAGCCATGAAAACTCCATCTGTAGTTTGAAAAAGATCAGGATGCCTTACATATTGCCTACATTAAACAGAAAGCATCTGAAGTAGGGTTGTTTTCTTTTTTTAAGTCAGTGTATGATCAGCGCAAAAATTGACAGGCGCGATTCTATGTTCATTCCAACCAGGACTACTTCAATATATTTAAAATTTACTACGAATTTAAAAATAAATAACAATAAACTACTTCTAACTTGACAAAAAAAAGTCCACACAGTAATTTTTAGCATTTTGATTACACCAGTGCACATTTGTGTAGATGTAAGCCTCAAAGAAGCAATATTCCACAAAAAGTTATTCACCGTTAGACAAGTCAGAAACTTGTCCTGTTTTTGCAAACTAACTCCACAAGGCAGGTTAACTCAAGATCTAATTCTTGAAAAACTGAGGGGCATACCTTCTTCTGAAAGCAGGACAACGATACAGCGTGGCCTGGATGGCCTGAAAACAGTGCGAAGTAGGGCACAAGACCCTCCCGAGTTAGGTCTGCTGAGAGCAGCCCTAATTGGCGGCCCCCGCGGTGTGAGCTCGGTGTCACACTGCCAGCGGCACGTGAAGGCTGTGCCACGCCGGCAGCCAGGGCTCTGCCCTCCTCTCTCGGCCGCACCTCATGCAAATGAGCATATGGCATCTGTCACTCTGAGCGTCCAAGGGAAACTGTATGTTTCAAGCGTAATTTCAGAGTGAAGCCCGTCGACGCCCTTCTGTTTGCCCTGCAGCTCGAAAGGAAAATCCCGGGAAACGCTCTCATCTCCCGAAGCCGACATCGGGGCTGGCACGTCCCGTCCGCGGCGCTCGCAGTTATCGCCCCACGGGCGCTGCCCTTAGTCTCGACCTGACAGACCGCTGTTCTCAAACACAAAGCACAAGGCCACGGCGAAAGCAGTGTACAACCGCTTCAGATCTGCTGCCAGGCCGACGGGAGGAATGTGCCAGGAACACCCGTCTGGGCGCACCGCGTGCCTGGCGGCGAGAGAGGCGGGGGGAGCGCTGGCCTTGCGCTGCCGGGAACACCGCGGTCCGAGCCGCGGGGCAGGGGAAAAACAACCAGACCAACCCCCAGAACCAACACACAAACAATCCCCAAACAAGCACTCTCCCCGCGGCGGATGGCGGATGTCTCCGCCGCCCTCTCCTGTCCCCTCGGCTCTCCGGCCACGCAAGCCGTCACCGCGGATGGCCGAGCGCGGCCGCCTCCGCTGCCCACGGGAGCTGCCCACGGATGCTGCCCCCGCCCCGGCAACCCCCGCTGCTCCCCG